>CALSCE010009689.1:362604-373242 GCA_943593645.1 Bovichtus variegatus
CACACACACACACACACACACACACACACACACACACACACATACACACATAAAAGGTTTGTGTCCGTGGTCCTGCTCTCAGCTCAGTGTTGAGGGTACTGTATCAGGACTTCCAGTCATCCATAAAGGATCTGTTTTTCGCCTCTGAGTGCAAAGCACATGGGACAGTTTCGGTAACTTTCTTAAAAGTTTTATTTCTAGTTTTGGTCTGACAACCACCAGAATGTCCGGGCACTCTGTGGTCGCTGGTTCCTTTGTGGTTGCAGACTATTTGGTGTTTGCTCTCATGCTCCTTGTGTCCGCTGCCGTCGGGGTCTACTACGCCTGGGCGGACAGGGGCCAGCAAAGCTCGGGGGACTTTCTAATGGGGGGCCGAAGACTGACGGCCCTGCCCGTCTCCCTGTCCCTGACCGCCAGCTTCATGTCAGCCATCACTGTGCTGTCCAACCCAGCCGAGGTAAGGTTACAGCAGATTCCCAAGGGAGGAATTCAACAACCATCTTTCCCGAGAAGTCATTTTGTGTCTGGTTCAGTCTGCAGGATTAATTTTTTTAATGCAAGAAAACTTTCTCAGTGCAGTTTCCCTGACTTTTCAAGTGAATCAGAGACATAATGGTAGAGACAATGAGAAAAGGCATGGGACTTAATTTTAAAACTGACTGCATACAATAATACGCACAGCCGCATTGAAACAAATCCCACAAAACTGTCTGGATGTTAAACCAATTAACAAGATATTGAAGAAATGGAAAGAATCAACTGTAAGTTGAGAAACAGAGACAGAGAGAAAAAAAAGTATTTTTATTTACTATTATTATGAGTTTTAAGTGTTCGTTATTACTTCTTTATTTTATTTCTTTGGTTGAATACATCGTAAAAAATTTAAAATGTGGCAGGATGATAACTTTACCAAATCATAGAAAACATACTAATTCCTCTCACCCCTCTGTAGGTGTACCGCTACGGAGCCAATATTGGATTTTATGGTATCTCCTACGTAATGACGATGGTGGTCACATCCGAGGTCTTTCTCCCAGTCTTTTACAGGCTGGCCATCACCAGCACGTATGAGGTGAGTGAGCGTCTGTGTGGCTATTCTATTCCACTCTATTCAAAAAGTCATGAAATATGTAACATGTTTGGTTTACCTGTAAAATACTAGAGAAACCGACCCAGATATTTGACTGCTGTTGTCTGACACTAAAGAGCACATGTAGTCTGAGGTTGATATGGCTCTGCTCAAACAAGTATGTTGAAATGGAGTCAGGTAAAGATAAGGTGACATGGGTTTTGGCCAAATCATAGGAGGCGCAATATTTGTTAAAGGCTAAATATGTGTCAAAATAGCATTCTGAATGAAGTGTTGTTGTGCTGCAGAGATGTCCCGTTGCTTTGTTTGGTACAGATCTCTGCGTTCAACCATGGTAAGGGGTGTAAAATGAGCCATTACTGTTGCGTAAAAAGCAGGGCTATTGGTCAATTTATGATAATACGGTGTTTGAAATATCAATAATGTGCAATTTGTCTTTCCGATACTGACCTCCTATATATTATTGTCTTCTCTTTTCTGTCTGTGTCATGTCTTTGCTAAGTACCTGGAGCTGCGCTTCAACAGAGCAACCCGCCTGCTGGGAACTGTGCTCTTTATTGTTCAGACGGTGAGTAAGAAGCTAGTCAAAACATAATGACAGGACTTTGAGGGTAAAACATCAAATCTGACACCCGAGCGTAATTTGTGTCTGTAATATTTCTATCAGATCCTCTACACTGGAATTGTCATTTATGCCCCAGCTCTTGCTTTAAACCAAGGTATGTTGGTTTTCAGTCCACAGCGTTCAGATATGAAAAACATTCCTGCATGAGGGCACTTAAAGCTGCTTGGTTTTGCTCAATTGAGTATGTCTGAAAGCCTCCCTCTCTCTGCAGTTACTGGGATGGATCTGTGGGGTGCAGTTGTTTCCACAGGCGTGGTCTGTACCTTTTACTGCACGATGGTATGTAACTAAATCTGCTTTAACTACAAATTAAAATGTATTAAACCTTTTTTATGACAAGTTGTTGACATCACACCTGTTTGTGATCTGCATTGTTCCAGGGCGGTCTGAAGGCAGTGGTGTGGACAGATGTGTTTCAGGTAGGCCTCTTGATGGAAAAACAATTTAAAGAGTGGCTGGTATGGTAACACTGGTCATTTAATCAGTCAGATTAGACCAAATCACGGATTGCTGTGCATGTGTCATACCTTTTTGTAGTTGCTAGTAACAACGGCGATCGGCAGCAACAGCAAATTAGGACCACTACTGTAAAAACACAGGG
This sequence comes from Bovichtus variegatus, assembly GCA_943593645.1. NCBI lineage: Eukaryota > Metazoa > Chordata > Actinopteri > Perciformes > Bovichtidae > Bovichtus > Bovichtus variegatus. Next base: position 364,921 of record CALSCE010009689.1, read on the forward strand.
AGGATTATCCTAAAATGCTCAACAATGTTCCCCTCCAGCTTGGTGTCATGCTTGCAGGCTTCCTGTCCGTCATCGTCAGGTCTGTGGTCGTACAAGGTGGAGTCCTCCCCATCATTTCAGATTCACAACAAGGAGGGAGACTCAACTTTTGGGAGTGAGTATGCATCAGAATATTAAATTGAATTGCTCTATTAAACAGTGGGAAGAGATTAAACACTCGGCAGAAGAGGCATGTTATGGGCCCTTATGAGACTACATGTAAGCATGTTGATACACCATGATAGGACAAAGTATTTTCTAAAAGTACAGTACTATATTTCCAGCTATGAGAACAAAATATCTTGTGTTTCTAATTTATTTCTAACTCTCTTCATGGTGCTTAAACGTTTTATCTCAAACAGAGACTGCATCCTCCACAACAATGAACAATGAACAATGGTCGCATTAATGAATTTGAAGGAGACAAAATGTACCGGAAAACTACCGGTCATTTGTTTAATAGAGCGCTTAGGCAATCCTCTAAAGTACGTAAAGGTCACGAGACCTGGTAAATCTTTGGGGACTGGTGAACAATTTCTGACATTATTGAAAAGTTTTCAACTTCAAGTTTTCGCTGAACTTCAAACTGCCTTCTTTTTCTGTTTCACTAGCTTTGACACAAACCCTCTGAGGAGACACACTTTTTGGACCATAACCGTTGGAGGGGCATTTGTCTGGGTCAGTATCTATGGGATCAACCAGGCCCAGGTTCAGAGATACATCTCCTGCAAGAGCATCACTCATGCCAGACTGTGAGTCCTGTTTTACCAGGAGAGACATTTACCGAGACACGTGATATATATACATATTGGCTCCTTTGATCGTCTTTTGTTATATTCTTTCATATTTCTGTGGAAACTAATCAACGTAAACTTCAAGTGTGCCACTGCTCAGTGCACTGCAGAAGAGACAAAGGATGTTTTTCCATGTGCTTTGCTACTGATTCTTCCTTTTTCCAGATCTCTGTACATCAACCTGTTGGGCCTGTGGTGCATCCTGCTGTGCTCAGTGTTTGCAGGAATGTGTCTCTTCTCAGTCTATAAGAACTGCGACCCATGGACCGCTGGACTGGTTTCTGCTCCTGATCAGGTATGATGTGTAGCTGAGCGTTACACATAGCTGTACATGTGAGGAGAGAAGGCAAACCAAGACTGTGCGTTTGTGCGCGAGATACCAAGAAGGTCCAACTAAGAGGTTAAGCCAGGTTGATATAGGCAGTGGTGGAATGTAACTAAGTATATTTACTCAAGTATTGTACTTAAGTACAATTGTGCCGTACTTTACTTGAGTGTTTTAATTTATTTTACTTTATATTTCTACCCCACAACAATTCAGAGAGAAATATTATACTTTTAACTCCACTACATTAATTTGAAACATAGTTACTAGTTACTTTTTACATAAATAACATACAGTATGATATGATGCAGTACTTTACTACTAATCTACACGGTAGTATACAACATATCTAAAACTGACTCCACATTGACAAACTACAACATCAAGCGTTCTTACATAAACAGAATACTATAATATTCTATAATACAGGATCTATTTTGCATCATTAGCCATTTTACTTTTAATACTTTAAGTACATTTTGAGGCTAATACTTTTGTACTTTTCCTGAAATAACATTTTAATTTAAGGTATTTTACATGTAATGGAGTATTTTTAGACTGTGGTATTTCTACTTTTATTTAGAGGATCTGAATAGTTCTTCCACCCCTGTATGGATGTATGGAGGGTATGTATGAATGTATAGATGTATGGATGTATGGATGTATGGATGTATGGAGGGTATGTATGGAGGGTATGTATGTATGAATGAATGTATATGTAGTGTGTATGAATCTAGTTATGCTCTCCAGCTCTCCTGATCCCACATGTTAAATCTGTGTAACCCGTCCTCTGTAGTTGATGCCATATTTGGTGATGGACATCCTGGGAGACTATCCTGGCCTTCCTGGACTCTTTGTTGCAGCTGCATATAGTGGATCTCTCAGGTTAATACAGTACTTAACATTAAAGTTAAATTTGCCTGTTGCATCCTATCATTTTTAATTTCTTTGATCAGCATTTAAGATCATGTTTAGTACTTAAAAGTGAGATTGACCTGACAAAAAGTTCTATTTTTCCATCCATATACGCAAGGAATTTGTATCATGGTTTGTCTTTGACTAAATTGTGTGTGGTTTTGGTGTGGTATCAACCCCAGCACAGTGTCTTCCAGCATCAATGCACTGGCTGCAGTGACAGTAGAGGACCTGATCAAACCGTACTCTAACATGTCTGAGAAACATTTGTCCTGGATCTCAAAAGGGCTGAGTGAGTGATCCTCATGTACAGTATTTGAGCTGAATGAGTTGTCCGTCAAATCCTTCCTAATGTTGTCCCTGTTGCAGGTATCATGTATGGGGTTTTATGCATTGGAATGGCTGGACTGGCTTCACTCATGGGAGGCATCTTACAGGTGGAGTGGATCTGTTTTGTAGGCTTTAGCAGGTGACTCCGTCTGGGGTTTAGGAATTATTATAGGACCCTGCAACTTAATTGACATGTGCGTCTTTATACAGGCAGCCATCAGTATATTTGGCATCATTGGAGGTCCTCTACTTGGCATGTTTACATTGGGTATCCTCTGTCCATTCGCCAACTCCAAAGTAAGTCTTTAAGTGTAGTGTTTTGTTGTTATTGTGATTCCAGTAACCCATGCTAATAAAGAGAGAGACATTATTGCAATAAATTAGTCAGATTAAAAAAAGAAAAGTGTTTTAGTCCTGGGATAATAATTTACCCTATAAATTCTAGGGGTGTAAGAAAATATTGATACACTTAAGTAACGCGATATTGTGTTTTGTGATGCTGTTCACTGATCAATTCTCAAAAACCCTGTATTGATTTTTAATAGTTTACATGCACAGATTCTAGCAGACTGTGGCTCAGATTGCACAAAGTAATTCTATGATGTTGGAAGTTACAGGGAATAAATGCAAATGCAGATACCAGTGTTCTGATTGCATACAAATAAGTACTCAGATGTTATGCATATGGTGTTGTCTTCTTTATACTGTGGTACTTTTCCTAAAATTAAAGAAATCGCAATGTATTGAATCGTAACCCCTGTATCGCCAGATTCTTGCCAATACACAGCCCTAATAATAAATTGCTTATCCTATAAGAAGCAACAAAAAGGACATTTTCATATTTTCAGTGATTCAAATGTCTTTTAGGGAGCTTTGTCAGGTCTTGTGTCAGGGTTGGTTGTGTCTCTGTGGGTGGGCATCGGAGCCCAGATATACCCTCCCCCTCCTGGGATGAGCAGACCTCTGTCACTGGCCACAGACGGCTGTAACTTCACCACCACAGGCAGCCTCAACTGGACCTCCACTGCTCTGCCACACTTAACCTCCATCACCACAGCACACAATATTGATGGCAAGTAAGTGTGTAACTGGCTGGTGATTAATTATTGGTTGGATATTATTTGCCATATTTAGTGTCCTCAGTTGACCTAAGGGTAATGTTTACCTGAAGGGATGCAAGATTTCACTCTTCGTGCACTATTTTCTCCCACCTCCAGGCCAGTGCTGGCAGATACCTGGTACTCTCTGTCCTACCTTTACTTCAGTCCTGTTGGAACCATCATAACTATCACTGTGGGACTGTTAGTCAGCCTGTTTACAGGTAAACAACATATATTTTGTTGCATAATTAAAAATGTTCTGAATAAAGTAGTTTTTGATGTGATTTTTTTGTCTTCCTAACGTACATTTCAGGAGGCTGGAGGCTGGAGGTGGAATCAAGGCTTACATTAATGAAAGAAGACACAACTCTTTATCACCTGTTCAAGTTTTTTAAAGACAGCGTAAGTGCTGCAGCAGTGGAAGAATATTAAATGTTATCGACTAATAACAGCTGCTGACTTTCTGCTTTGTGCTCTCCCTTTTTTTGAGGTCACGACACGAACAGGAAAGCTTGACCTGACGAGGGACAGAGAGATGAAAATTGGCAGCAGTAATCCTGCGTTCTGTGACATTGAGATGGAATTAACAAAAAGCAGCATTCCCACATGAAATACAAATTAAAAAAATTGACAGTTTCTTGTCTAATACAATTACAAAAAATATCACTGCTTTTAATATTATTTTGTACAACAACACGTCCTAGGTTCAAAACCACCTTCTGTCTCTGGCCTTTCTGTGTGGAGTTTGCATGTTTTCCCTGTTCCGACATGGAGGCCAGGTTCATCTAAATGATCTGTATGTATGAATATGAGTCTGTCTGTGTGAAGAAAGAAGAAATATATGCTATGTACAGAAAATTATTCTATTCCCCGGTGTGAGATTTTTTTAATTTCTTAAATGACTAAACATATTTTCTAGACAATTGGTACCTAATGTGTGTTTGTGTGACCGGAATACAAAGACACAAACTTACACATTTAGGAGATGGTCTCAGGGTTGTTTTACTGCTCTTAATTGAGTGAAATAAATATGTGGAATTTAATATAGTTTTGGGCTGCCTTCCACCAAAATGCCAGTGGACTTTCTGGTAGCTGCCTCCTCTGTGGCAGGACACTGTGGGGTGTTTGGTGTCTGCTACGGAAGCTGCGGGGACTTTCTAACAAGGGGCCACATTCTAACAGCTCTGCCTGTCTCCCTGTCCCCAAGCGTTAGCTACTCGCCAGCTAGTGCTGGCCAACCCAACCGAGGTTACAGCAGATAGGCTTCACGCACGAGTGCAAATGCAAAAATCATCTCTTTTTGACAGGTCATTTATTTCTGATCCGGCCTGCTGAACGATGTTTTCTTTAACATTCATCACGCCTCCTGAGATGAACATTTCACATGACATTTCACTGACCAAATTAAGATTCAAAACAACAGATTATTGTGACATCAAGCCAGCATTATGAATAATTTATATCCAGATTTTAATATTATACTTCAAATGTATTCTGTTACAATTAATAGTTGCCTCATTGAAACTGTAAAATATAATGCAGGCAAAGTCAGTCATTGAGTTCAGTTTAAACAAGTTTCTTTTCTGCTTTTTAGAACGTTTTAAAACTTCTACTATTATTGAAACATTCTGAGATAATTGTTTTCCCCCTTTATCACTGGATACAATAAAAAAGTATCTATTATGTCAGAATTTCAAACATTTCAGTTAGCGGGAATTGTGGGAGATTTCAAAAATTTTTAAGTCATTATGTTTGACATATCTTGTGGCAAGTTCTTGATACAAAAGAACAAATATATTTACGGTAGAATTTCATGCAAGAAATGAGTTAAATTGTTAAATAAATACTGCTGTGATTTTATAATATTTATTTTTGACACAAGGCATCACTGTTTTAAAATACTGATTGTTGTCTATCTAATAGTGCATTGGTACATAGTCATGTACATTAACTCTTCAAGAAGTTTGACCATGTATTTACAAATATATACACTGAAAATACAACATGTACAACATGATTCAGTCAGTCTGATACCTAGGCTTCCAGCTGTTTTGAAAAGGAAAACCTATGATATTAACATATATACAGTATTCACGATTAAAACTTTCCCTTCAGGTACAACTTGAGTATAAAAAATACAAAGCACATTCTGTAACAGCTTCATTACAATCACTTTCTGGCACTTCCTGCAGATGGATCACCCATTTCCCTTGTGAAGCGAGCATAGTTAATTTTTTATATAAGGGCAACTGTTGCTTGTTTTTTTTTTCATTTGTTCAAAGTAATGTGTAATGATGTAATTACTAGAGGTGTGTATGGGGAAATAACTTTGTTTCATATTATGATAAATTAAATATTAACACATTGACGCTTCACAGTCTAAAGGACAGGTGCTGTCTATGCGTCTATTCTTTTTCTGGTTCGTAATACCTCTTCTTCATGGCTCGGTATTTCCTCAGAAAATACAGAGCCTCCAGCTCCTTGATGACAAAGTCACCACGGGCCACAAGCTTTTGGATCTTTTCAGGGTCCGTCACGTCCTTATTTTTCATGAAAGCTGACTTCAGGCGCCCTCTGAAATAAGCTGCTCCCTGGGGGTACTCACGGCCAAGATACAGCAGCTATCGGAGGATGACAGACACATTAAACACACGTGCAGCACAGGACACCACCTGAACCTGTGTGTATAAGTGTGTGTCACTGACTCGCTTACAGTTTTGTAAAGCTTTATAACCTGACCCCTTAAAGGGTTGGCCATGTCAGAGATGAGGTGGCCTGTCACACTTCTGAAACGAGAATGGCAATACGAAAGAGAAACTTTGTTAGAGAACTGATATGAGTGAAAGAAGAGAGACAAACAATATAAAAGAGTTGCGACAACTAACGTCAATCATGCTACTCTGGAAGTAGCTAGCTAACGATACAGCTAGCTTGCTAGTTAGCATTTAACACATACTACATTCATCACAGACTCTACGAACAACCGTATTAAACGGTGTATTCATATTTACCCGTGTTCTTCAGTTGGGTGGGGTATTTACTCAAGCAGTACGGTAATGACGAGTCGTCTCCGTTTCTTTGTCCTTCCTATGACTACTGTGCACAGCTCGGATGTCGAAACAGTCGTAAGTCGTTTCGTTATGTCGCAAATAAAAACAGATAACCACGCATGCGTACACGTTTCTATGGTTACCTGACGCTGTAGATCTTTTTAGTTTCAGCATGGTGAGTTTTTACAACTTCTTTTGAGTAGATTGCCCCTGTTTGGCTTAACTTTGTCATGTTCAAATTGTTTAAACCACACTAATTATACTTTTGTTGCAGATCCTAGAAAATAAGGCTAAAGACAACCTACTAATTTATAGGATAGTAAATACACTGCGTAGCTTTCAAGATAGCGTCAGGAAGAATTTTTCATTTTGATTCTCTTTTATTCCTTCATTCTTCTTACCAATTTCCCCCTGTGCCTTGAGTTCAGGTTTTAAACCTTCTCTTACTTTCTCTCTATGTTTTCTCCTATGAATGATAGCCGCCCAAGAAAAGAAAGGTATGAGCAAAAGTCAGTCAGCACATTTAGAAATGTACAATAATCTGATAACCATACAGTAGGTATGTAGTTTACAGTAGGTATGTAGTTGAGGAAGTATGCAGCCAGGCATTGTGTACACCGTCCTACTCTTACAGTAATCGTCACATGTACCCACCTATTTTTTCCAGTCTATGGTATCCACCCTAACATATTGTCAATAATGTTCCCTTTTCCAACACACTGATCTGTAATTTTTTGCTGGTTATCAAGTCGTCAAAGGGTAAATTGACCAAGGCCCAGAAGGCGAAACAGCAGCAAGAGGAGGAGGAGAGGAGGCTGCGTGAGGAAGGTAATCTCAATATACAGTGCATGTCTCTATTAATATAAACTGGGGCAACACGAGGTATGTGTTGGAAGCTCTGACATTCATGTGCTGTAGGTGAATAGTATGAGACATTAAAATCTGCAAGACACTAAAGAAAAGTGATCTGTTTGATCATCTATTCTGTGCTTCTAACAAGCACTGTTTAGGAATAAAAGAGATTCCTGCAGCTTTAGGATATGTGTTAAGGTACTGTCTGCATACACATTATATTTGCTTTTGCTTTATAGAGGAAGCACAGCTGCAAGCAGAGAAAGAGGAACAGGAAAGGTTGGAAAGAGAGAGGAAGGAGAAAGAGCTAGAAAAGCTTGAGTTAAAGGTAAGATGTACCAAGTCATTCATGTTCAATGGCTGTGTTGTACATTATTATCTGATTCTTTTGCCTTGTGAGGATGAGTTCAGTTTCAAACAAACACTGCTGATTACAGACACTAAGATAGACAACTCTTTATGGAAATACACAGTTGATATTCACTGTTGTGTTGAGTATTGGCATACTGCTTGTTGTGCTCATGAGTGTCTTTGGCTGTTAGGACATAGAGCGCAGAGAAGGTGAGCTGAACAAACTCCGTCATCTGCTGGAAGAGAATCATACTGCAGTAACCAAGTGGAAAACGGATGCTGTGGAGAAAGCCAAGGTGTGTGTTCCTGTCTGTGTGAGAGGGAGACTTCACATTAAAAAACAACAAAAAAACAAACAAATGTGGGATATCTGACATGTATTGTTGCCAACGATGCAATAACACTTTTTTGATCCATACACAAGCAGACACCAGCATGGAAAAACAATACCATAATATTGATACAAAAAAATAATAATTTTGTCCCTTTCCTGACTGAATAAATATAAAAATAATTGGCTATAATAATTCTCCTGGCTGATATTAACACACATGATGTTGTTTGTG
>CALSCE010009689.1:373642-387243 GCA_943593645.1 Bovichtus variegatus
ATGATGTTGTTTGTGTCCAGTGGGAGAGATACCTGCATTGTGACGGCACCCCTGACCCAGCAGTGCAGCAGGATGTTAACACATATATCAGCTTATGGAGAGATGACCCAGAGGTCAACGTCACTCTCGTTCTCAAGCAATGTAACATCGCTCTACAGGTGTGTATGTAGATGTGTGTATGTCATGCACTTAGTTGATTCATCAGTGATGATTAACACACAAGATGTTATACCTACTGAGCTACAGTATCCAGGATCACTGCTCGAAAAACTTAAACCAAATGACTGAATACAATCAACACCATTACTGTTGTGCTCCTGCCTAAAACAAGCCAATTAAAGAGCCACATTAATGTTGTGCCTTACAGCTGGTCCAGGAGCTGGAGGGTCTGCTTAGAGGTGTTACAGATCCACAAGAGGGCCACAAGTACCAGGAGGGGCTCATACATTTGCAGGAGCTAATTCACTCTAAACACCACCTCACCACTGAGGAGATCCTCAAGGTAAAAGAATCATACTTGCACATTGTGATGCACTTTTTAAACTATACTAAAGGTATAGTACCTTTAGTATAGTTATAGTTATAGTTATATTAAAAAAATATTTATTATTGTTTTCATGGGTTGCTTTTTTTTTTTTCTGTATTTTGCGAGTTCCAAGGCATGACGTGCAAGCACTGCGTGTGATGGCCCTTTGTAACCATTCTTGCTTATTGTGTTGCGTGTCTCCCTGGTCATAGAGGGCCAGTGCGAACATCGACACTGAGACAGGCAACATGCAGACTGTGGTCAAAGATGACAACATTACCCTGTGTCTCTGGGCCAACCTCAAGAAGAACTCAAGGTTTGTAGAGGAAGCTGCTCCAAAGACATTATCTGGGTTAAATGGGACAATAAAAGAAGAATTCTTGTGACCTTAAATGTTAAACTCTTTCTAGCTGGCCATTACAGGTCACAAAACTATATTTGGAATATTCATATTTAACCGGAAGCGCAAGTATCTGTTTTTCTTTCTAACGGGTCCATTCAGGTTTAAAGGTTTGATCTTTGAAGAGGCAGGCCTCGGCTTTGAGCTTCCCAAACAGCTGGCTGTGAGCAATATCGCTGTACGGATCCTCCACACACGTTATGACCATCTGTCATTGCTGGCCAGGATGGCTCACCTGAGAATACACACACACAGCCACAGGTACTTATCTGATAGTGCTCTTACCACTGCTAATACTACAAATGCCTTTACAGTAATAATAATGCTGGTTACACTACCCATGTTGCTCTGTGTTCTTATCTTTGCTCCTCTGTTTGGTCCCAGGTCTCTTGCAGGTGGTGAGGAGGTTCCGGCAGACATAGTTGTACCTGAGCAGGGGGAGACAAAACGGGAGGGGGAGGCGATGGAAGACAAGGAGTGGCAGAGAGCGGACGAGGAGGTGCAGTCCAACCAAAGCTTTGAAGGGAGGAAAGTAAGATTGAGAATACTGATCTGGGTTACTAGATTCAATGTGATGCTTGTATTCTTATTGCGTTTGTGTCTCAGAGTGTAGCCAGTCTACAGTTGGGGAGAGACAGTGCACAGCCTGCAGAAGGCAGAGGGAGCCAGATACAGACACAGATGGAGGCGCTCGGTGGTGAGATGCACAGATCAACACTCACATGTAAACAAAACCACACCACACAGGACCTAAACCTGCTCTCACTCAAAATGATAGTGCATGTATGAAAATACCTGTCAAACTCCATACAACATCTAAGATACCAATGTTTTCTAATGTAGAGATTTGTCTATATCAATAATTGATGTAAAAATAGGAGTAAATGAAGTTTTAAAAGACAATTCCTCAGTTGCAAAAAATTATGTTTACCAGATTTTTTTCTCTCTCTCTTCAGCTGAAGGGGAATTGACTTCTCCCCTAGTGCCACTGACAGTGATGGACCCCGGTGAGTGTGTCCAGTTGGTGGACTTAAAGCAGTACACACCTCTGGGTGGGGTCTTCTACTATGATGTGTTTCACCTCCCACCACAAGCTCACCAGGTCAATGGCTGGGAAATTAGACAGGTAAAAAGGAAAGGTTTCAGTCCTTGCTGCCTATGCCAGGCCTGCCTCCATGTCAACCTTGCCTCCATGTTTTTCTAGATGTTGGACAAAGGGCTGCAGGTGTTCCCCTACCCTATGGAGAAGTCTAACTTAGATGACAACAAAGCTCTTACCTGCCCTCCTGTTGGCGTGTCTGTGACACTGCCCGAATCAGTCGTCTTCTTGGAAACTCCCCAAGTGGCACGCTGGGATACTGCAGGTAGGTCAGGCAGCAACACATGCTACATATATAGGCTATAATACTCCAGCATTGAAAGGGTCAAAGGGAGACAGAACTGGTGAACATTTAACCATGAAAGGTCATAAACATTAAAATTGTATTTTCATCCAGTGAAGCAATGGAGGATCGACGGTATCACTGACGTGTCTTATGATGAGGCGGACTCCACAATCTCATTCAAGATGGACTCCTTCCAGACCTTTGCGCTGATGCAGGAAACTTATGCAAACCTTCCCTTCCTGAGCTGGGAGCTCAGGCCATTGGGCCAAGATTCAGCTCTTTTCACCGTCAACGGGGCACTCATTGACCTCAGTATCACGATCCAGGTGAGACTGGAAAGTACTGTACGTAAATAACAGAAGAATGAATCAGGAGATGTAGCCGGACTGTTTTAATTTGTGTTTGTGTCTTTTTGACTAACAGGGTAATCAGTGTATGCTGCAGTCAGAACAAGAGCGAGGTCTCTCTCACCTCATCGGGAAGTGGATGAGTGGCCCCGCCCTGCAGAGAGCTATGCTCAACGCAGGGATCAACATCTTCGTGGACGAGTACACAGACAAATACGTCAGCACCTGCAGCAAGGTCTGCATCTTTTACTTGTTGGCTCTTAGAGCAGAATAAGATAATAGACTTGAGCCAGATTTAGCTTTATTGGTCATATCTGTGTTGAATGCACAAACCAGTGTTGTATACACATATCAGTGTAAACGTGACAGGAAGTGGGAGATGACGGGTTATCTGTGCCAACACGTATGTTTACCATCTCATTTAAGTGTGTTAGCATGCTAGGCTGAGGTTGATGAGAATATAATTAGTTTTGTATGTTTTTTTTAGCTCTAAGACAAAGTTTGATGATGGCACTAAATGAAAAGTGAAGGGATCACCAACATTAATAAAATGAATGTCATGGCAATCACTCCAATAGTTGTTGGAATTTCTCTTAAAATCAAAAAGTAAACCTCACGGCAGCACTAGATAAAATCTCGGTGTCACCAAAGTCAGTTGAGTTCATCCTCTGAGGACCATGACTGTACAAAATACCATGGAAATCCTTCATAGTTAAGATATTTCAGTCTGGACCAACCCATCAGCATCGCTTTGTCCACGCTGCCGAGTGGCTCTGAAAAACAGATTTGTGAATAGGTAGTAACATGTCTAGATTGCATACATTTAAAAAGCTAGTAACGTAAGACACATTTTTCTTGGTTAAGCTAATCAACACTGATGTAGATGGACTTAATTCTACCTGGACCAACCGCATTACTTATTTGTAAACAACCTACTTACCTTAAATGTTAAACTGAAAGGGATCATTCTACAGAATTGCCTACTTTGATTTACCTTTACTGACTACTTGTATATCACTAGATTACAGTCCAACATTTTCCACAGTGTTATAAATGTGCTGTGTGGCTTCTCTCCTCCTCAGGACCCACTTACAGAACATGCTGCCTACGAACAGATGGCCCTCTTCGCCTCTGCCTGCGCTTTTTCGTGGAGCAAGTGGAATGCCAAATGTGGAGCGGAGAATCTAGTTGTGCAGGTATTCTCTCTCACGCAGACGCAACATAATTTAGCATTCCCCCCCCCCCCCCCCCCAAAAAAAAAAAAGAAAAAAACGTACTGTACTTTTTCCCCCTCTGCCAGGTGTGTGAGCACCTCAGCCCTGACCCGGTGCCTAAGGGCTCGTGGAGTCTCTACCTGCTGGGCGCTCAGAGGAGTCAGAAGCTGGCAATAACAGAGAAGAGTGAGGCTTTCTCTCCAGAACATTATCCCGGCAGTGAGTTTCACTCCACCTTCATCCACATGCTCCAGGACAACATGAGCCCTGATGGCACAGCCAGGACCAGAGAATCCAACTATCGGTTTGTCGATACAGTACAGAGCCTGATCTGTGCCACCAGACCCCTGATGTATTCGTAACCTGTGTGAACCTTTTAAACCTTATAAATTGTTTTAAAAAAAAAAACAAAAACAAATAAATTAAAAAACATTTTAAAATACCTGAATTTGAAATGTACATTTGGATGCACATAAGAACACACATCTTCTATTGTAGAATTTGCTACTTTATTTGTGCAAAGTTTCACATATCTTCTTTGGAACATACAAAAGAATATGAAGTTTAAAACGGTGACAACCACAGCAAGAACTTAGGAGAAAAATGTAATAAAATCCTTTGGTGTAAAGACTAACAATGCAGAATTATAACTTAACAAAAATAAACATATTCACATATCCCCACTCAAAACTAACAAACTCATAAATATAGATTTCAAACATTTAAAAACACTTAAAATTTAAACTTTTATTACCAGTGCTTAGACGTAAAAGTTATAAAATGTCCTCTGCAAAATTCCATTAAAAAAAGGCGGGCAGTCCCCAGTTTCCTCAAGTGCATGAAATGCGTTTATAAAGCCATGTGGCACAATTAGAGCCATCGTCCGTGATGTTTGGCAATGGAAAACTGCACAGCGGCCCATTGTGTGACATGATTGGTCAATGTTTTTCCAGCTCTGATGACTGATCAAGCCTGATTTGACAGATTGTGTAGGGTCCGGGTAGACGGTTGCCAGCATTACAGACAGGAAAACTGCATCATAATGAGTTAAGGGTGTTGAGCAGCCCACTGTAAATGAGTTTCAACCACCTGTAACTGCTTCTTCTCTTAAAACACAGACACATGCATACACACACACAAAGACTAACTAATTGAGCAAACGTGATGTGATGCATAAAATCCTCCCTAGGGTTAACTATCCCCTGAGGCCTGGCCTGTGCCGTCAATGAGAGTCTTGTTTTAGGCACCAGTAAGCATCCCAACAGCCTCCGCGCTCAGGTGTGGTACACTGTACTACATCACCACCCCAGTGCCCAGATCATTTCTGCAGAGGGCTGAGTTTCAGGAGCACCATCCACCCCGGGACTCAGGGGCTAGACGGGGGGCTGTCCGTTATGCCGGAGCCCTGTGTAGGGCCACAGCAGCTGCTGGATGGTCATCCAGGAGTCCCCGGTCCCCACAGGGGCTGCATCCACCGCTGGCTGCATCACCAGGCTGGCTAGCAGTGCCAGGAGACCTGCAGGTGAACCAGGAATATTTACCAGCACACAGGATGAGATGCAACTATCCCTCCTGCTGTACTAGGAAAAGTCCATGACAGCTGCTCTTACATTCTATATTGTAGAACAGACCGAAATTAACTTAATTGTTAAGAGAAATTCTCCATAGTTAAAATGTGAAATGGGCAATTTGTTAATAGTTTAATCAGTATAGAGTGGGTCGTTTAATTCTAAGGTTGTCAAATCCAAGTAGAAAATCACCTTTATGGTTTAAAAGATTGAAAAAAAACCCTAAAATAAGCACTACAGAAAAACTGAGTACCTGCGAGCACCACCACCATCGCCAACCAAAGCCAGAGACCCCTGCCACCTCTGGCTACTGCTGCTGCGGCCGCTGCCCGGGAAGAGGTCAGGCTGTGGGACAGAGACTGGGCCATTCCTTGGTCTGTGGACGTAGGGCTGATGGAAGGGCTCGGACTGGAGGTTGACAACGAAAGAATAAAATGTTACCACGTGGAAAGAAAATGAGGCATAAGAGAATAAAAAATGGTCCAAGATAAATCAAGAGCTTGATAAAGTTACCAAAAATGAGTCTCAGGGAAGGGAATAAGTCACTACAGAACACGTTTTGGTAAAAACTGACTCATTTTTGGTAACCAATTCAATGGAAGGCAGGCACAATCTAAAGTTGACGTCAATGAAGCGCATTTTACCACCTGTCTCAAACAGTGTCAAAGATGCAGAACCATTCACATCATCAGCATAATGAAAAAGCCATCAGCAGCACAGTTAATAGCGGTTGGCATGGAGGGGGATTTGAGCATCGAATAGCAAGGCAAAGGCAGCGGACAATTTTGGCCTGGAATGGCGTGCTGCGTCAAATCACTTTACAGTCATTAAGAATGTCAGTGCGAGGCTGTAAATGGCCTTTCATTGGCTCTCCTACTACATAAATACAGGCCCTTTGCATGCATTTATTGGTTTTTTTGGACAGAGACAAAATCCACAAGCACTTCCATTTTGGTCTCTCCTCCGTTCACACTTACAGCATTACAAACAGCTCATCCTGACTCCTGAGCAATGTGGAGGGAGGAAAAGAGGAAAGGACAGTTCAGAACAGCACATGATCCGCTTACACAAAACACTCAGTTGCCCCACATAAATAAGGAAAATAGTCCAAGTGTAATAGTTTGCACATATTGTTAAGGCGGCTGAACATGTTAGTAAAAGACAGACCAAGCCGGGTAAAGATGAGTTAGTCATCAGTTAGACGCACACGGCAAATCAGAACTTGAGATCCATGCATGAAACGCAAATCATGAAGCTTTTAAAAATCACTTGTCACACGGACATACACTGATCTCAAGACAGTTAACAGCTGAAAGAAATCGTTCATTTCTGGCCCTTCCAGTAAACACTCAGTTAACATGATTAAAGCGGCCGAGCCCCTGGAGCAAGAAGAAGCTAGTCCAGCTCCGAGCCATATAATGAAAGAGTTTCATCACTTAAGAGGTTCCATATACGCACAACCTTTTGTAACTTTATTCTTTTTTTGTAACACTAATGATGATCTCATATTAAATAATGCATAGTTTGCTGCTCACCATTAATAACAGAAAATTCAACCTATATGTGGCAAATCTTTTGACATGTGTTGACGTCTCAAAAATGCACTGGAGCACTAAATGTGAAGTTTCCAGCAGATACACCAGTAATTATGTTAAAATAAACTGAATAGTTAGCATTAGCAGTGACAGCAACGATGGCAGAAAGACTACAGGGCGCCACCACCAGAGACCAACTTCGACAGAAAATTATAAATGCCAAATGTCATAAAATAAAAATATTTAGATATTTTTATTTTATATTAGTCTTTGATGATAAACATCTTTTCTATGGTGTTTTTGCACTTAATAGATAATATCAGATGATTTTGGATACCAGAAAACTTTCAGTTCGCAGCTACTGGAACCTCAACGCAGCTAAATGATGAACTCTTCCACTTTGCAGCTAGCCTCTTAGGTTTTTGTAGCAGAAAGTGGTGCTGCAGTAGGCTAGTGGTGGGTATTTGGTTGGACTAACGTCTTGAGGGGCAGAATGAGGGAGGTGAGTTTGCTTCCCAGCTCACTGAGACTGGACCTCCTCCTCTCTGCCACCGGCTCCTCCTTCTGCTCGTCCTCCAACTGGCAGTCTGTGTTGTCGTAGGCCGTCCTGTAGGCACGCGTGGGTCAGGCATTCACAAACACACGGCTCAGTTGCACATTCAAATACAAGCATGGCTTCTTAACCACACCCATTCTGTATGTGCACATGCACACATGCAGCAAACAAATAATTGCAGATTAACATTCTCCTGCTGTACACAAAGATGCTTTAAGAGAACCCTGCAATACAACAATGCATACCCAGCAATTCAACATACATGCACCAATATTATATCATGAACCCACAAGGCAATCTTTCAGATATTTGGAGAGCATTAAAACTGCTTCATTTGTCATCCAAGCTTCAATTTTGTCTTAACTTGTCAAATAGAGAAAATTCTAGTCTTCTCATCCAAACATTTGAAAGTTACATGATGCCACTTAAGAAAAAGAATCCAGTCTCTTACTTTACATCTTACAAAAGGAAAAATGTGCTAGATTTTGAAAAGTATTATGGCTTCTAAAAAACACTTTCCCATGCGAAGAGCGATCAGATGCATGAAAGATGGCTGCTGTGATGATATCTGATTTTTCCTGTTTTTATATGTATATTTATTTTATATGTTTTGAGTTCGTTTCAGTACTCTAAGCGTCATCCTTTCGTTCATTTCCTACAGTATTACTGTAGGAGTCGGTCACTGTAGTTAGATATTTGCAATTAAAATTGTTGCCTTTTAAAGTTTCAGGTTTGTTATTTATTTTATTCATTTTTTCTCTCCCTATAACATCTACTGTAAAGTGATTTGGCAAAATGTAAACTTGATCACAACTAAAGTAAAAGGACTGAAAGATTTTCATCCTTGTTGGACCGATGGTAATGGCACCATAGAAAGCTGCCATCTTCCTGCATCTGGGGCCCACTGTGAAACTTGGGCCTTGGACTACCACGCAGCCAGCGTGGTACCCTTCTTCTTATTATGTCTTACCCCTTCATCAAGAGAGAGGGTTCTTCAGTGTCAACCCAGGCCGCAGAGCTAACAAAGCGCTTAAGTGGGGGGCGCGCAGTGCTCTTCCCTCCCACATTCCTGGAAACCATCGTTATCACATAGGGGCATCACAACAACAACCCTCATGTCATGATACAGCAAGCTTCAGGGGCTTAAGAGCCACAGTCAGTAGCTTCCAGCATACCAGAAACAATGCTGGTGCGTTTTAAAAAAAAGTAGAGTCATTTAAACAGTCCTCAGACTTTTAATTTAAACCCTTCACATACAGATAAAATCTACATATTACAATAGAGGCAAATTTATCCCACACGTCAACACAAATACCTACCATGGTGATCGCCTGGTCAGTCTCTCCGTTTCAGCCTCTGAGCAGTCTTGTGTTTTGGACTGTGGTGTGAAAACAATTTCAATCAGCTCAACAAAAAAAGAATATTTTGCCCAACCTGAAGCATTACAAACATCTTAAACCAATTTCAAAATCATACTAAAATCAGACAGTGTGGTATGAGACTTTACATTTGTAGTTTAACCATGATCTGACAATTTTCATGCTTTGACCTGCAATGCTTATAGCTGGCTTTGACAGCAATCCTAAGAAAACGGATATTGCAGCATCAAAACTATGACAAAACTTATTTACAGTTTAAAAGTGGGTAACTAATTATGGCAATTAATGTCTTTATAAAAATATACTTGACACTTTTGGGATCATTTCCTAAACTTCCCATCGATCTTTAGAGCAATCTGCACTCTTACAAGCAGGGTGCTAGCCTACTAGTGAAGCATGCTTTGGCTAAACTGTAATGTATTACGAGTGCAAAAGGCCTGACAATACCAAAGGGCATGCTACATGATCTGAAAGCGGTCGTCCTCACCATGTCAAATTGCATGTTGCCTCCACCAACAGAGCGGGGGATCCCTGCTATGCTGACCCGCCGGGTTGATGACTGTTGAAGGGAAAAGGAACTAAATTAACTACTTTATAAAAACACAACATTACTAACATCAGTCCTGAGCAAAGGAGAATGATGAGATCACATGTAACCTAACGGCAGCTGACCTTGTAGTACTGCGTTGTCTGCTTCTTGCCACGGAAATCATCTGGAAAGAGGAACAGTCTAGTCATCTTGTATATACACAGCATGCGTTTTGTGCGTGCCATCACTGAGCATACATATTTACACTTGCAGTGCACCCCAATTGTATGTACAAGTATACACTACAGTTAGATCATATGGGTTTGTCACTATATGAGCCAGCATTAAATGGAGGTACAGAAAAATCAAAACCTTCATTCTGTGTACATTTTTAATTTTAATGCATCTCTAAAGTCTCTCTGCCACAACCATAACAATTTATTTGTACATTTCTAGAAGAAAATTGTGGGAGAAAATACTGAATAGTTGGCAACTATTAGCAAGATCACCGTCAAATCTAAGATATTGAATGTCAGAAAAATAGTAGCCAACTGGTAACGTCGGTCTAAAAATGTATTGCACCTTGATGGTATGCAATCCGTGCGTGTCTTTGCACAACATTCCCTACCTCGTTCGGTTTGTGACCCAAACGACCTCTCGTTCTGCATGAGCGCCTCCCTCAGCTCCAGCAGCTCGGCGTGCTCCTTGGTGTACATCCTCCTCAGGTTCTCCACATGTTGGATCATCACCTCCACAGCCTTACCAATACGACTCTCCTGACATTCCCATACACAAGGCTCCATTAGAAATCACCAGACAGTACACTTTGTTTGTTGTTGGCGCAGGAATAAAAATGGTATAACAAAAACCTGGTGAATAGCTCCTAGCATCTCGGAGCGACTGGACACCCTGGTCATGGACTGGATGAGGATGTCCAGGTTCTTCTGGAGCCTCTGGATGATCTCCATGGACTGGTTGTCGTCCTCACACAGAGGAGTCAGAGCCTGGGAGGAGAGGACAGAAGAGAGAAAAAAGGACAAAGAGTTCACAAGACATTTTTTTCTATGGGTCCTTGTCTTCCTTCATCACTATACCTGACAGGATAGGAGAAATCATTTTTAAATAAGGATTTTTTTTCACGCACTAACCCACACCTCATTCAGTTTCATTTACAGGTTAATGACTGATTCTTACGGATCCAGGGTTATTGTCCATATATCTGTATCTTTACAACTTGAAGGCAGCAGAACAAGATACAAGATCCATTTCCTCCACTATAGTGATGCAGATTCATGGAGCTCTTAGCCAATTAATTTCACAACAGCCAAAAATGATTGCAAAATATAAAAATCACTAAAAACAGTTGCTATCAAATCAACGTATCTCTCTGTCAAAGCCAACAGAGTGTGCATCAAATCAGTCTTTACTACACTTACACGGCAAATAGCCACCTATGGGGCTATTTGCCCAAAATCTCTGAAACCATTTAGTGGGTAATCATCACAAAGTGAAGAGTCCACATTCCGAAGACCAATGAATGTAAATAAAATGGACACTTGGCAAAATAAATGCATTTTGACCGGTGATGGCGCAAAACAAGTGCTGCATCCACAGAAAGCTGGTAAATTACACAGATGTGTAGTCTGACCTGCAGTAAACCCTGGCAGCTGGATATCTCCCTGCGGACATTCTCCTCAGCAAGGTCACGCGACCTCTCCTCCAGCCGGAGTCTCTTCTCCAGGGTGAACATGTCGCACTTAAAACCCAATGCCAGACGCTGGAAGTCCGCCTGAAAACATGAAAAACACACTTGACTCCCTTTTTAATCTCTCACTGCATGACACACTCGGCATGAGATATTATATCCTGCCAATTGCAGATGAGAAGAGCATTTCTAACATTTCCTTGTTCGACTAAGGACAGAGTTCTCCGTTATCACTGCATTATTATGTAGGCGGAATAGTCACAACAGATAAATCATGAAACTCACGCACTTCCCTGTAGAAATCCCTCCCATTTCAGAGAATCACATCAGTGTATTAACAACGTGATACATTAACTGCTTTTAAATGCTATTTTCTGGGATTTTTGTCATGACATTCTTAAGTCGTTGTGCTTTTAAATGTTTAATAATACGTAATTAAATGTGTATGGTTATTGTATGGGTTTCAAAGAGAAGTGCAAACTTACTAACTTTGTATGTTAATATACATTTCTTATGGCACATTTAAGACCAACTAATGCCTGTGTAAAAAAATAATGACCCTGTATTCAAAACGAGAATTAATAACATTCAAAAGTTAGAGAAACATGATGATACAGACTCATAGGTGGCTATTAAAATCTACTTTTAAAAAACACACAATCCCCCAAAACAGTGTTATACTACAAAGGGATCAAAAAAGTTTCTCAAAGATCTAATGATATACATACCTCGATCTCCTTGTCATTAGGCGACAGGCTGCAGATAGAGACAACAATGACAAGTCTTATGACATGTACACATGGACGGTTCTGGATTTAGGCGTTAGGTTGTGTTACTATGATCATTTGCTCTTACCTGTTCTTGTTCGCTATGGCGGTGCCACCGCTGTCCGAATTCGGTGACAACTCAGCTAGAAGTGGAAATGATAAGCCGGTGAATCGAGGCACGACAAATACCTGATCAAATTGTGCCATCACTGCTTACATTTTCAAAGAGTAAATGGACAAGCACTCGTTTAAAAATGGAATTAGATTTGGCATAAAAAAACAGAAGGTAAGGGTTATATACGATATATAGTGCACAACGAGTATATTACACATACATTGCTTGTCAGTGGCCACGCTGGGCTCAGTTTGGTCCTCCTGAACCTTTTGCTCCTCGATGACCTCCATGCTGCGTGACCGCTCCTGCAGTGTCGGGACACACATTACTGCCTCGCTCTGCTCATTCTCACCCTCCTGACTGCCTTTTAACTCTGATCCCTCCATGCGCACGGTGCCCTCGACATCCATATTGATCCCTTCACTAGCTCCCTCCCTACTCCTTCAACAGTTTTCACATAATAAAAAAAGGTGAAATATGAAGATTCAAAGCAGCTGGCACTGTTGGCTCTCGATTCTGAATGAATTATCCCGTGGGGAGCTAAAATGAAGCCACACGCACACTCGCAAATCTGGAAAGACAGCATTTCTCTTCAGGTCAAAACGTCAAGATACTTCTGGTACATTCTCGTCACTGACCAGGAAATTGAATCTCAATGACACCCACTTCCTTTCACATGTTCCTGGTGTTTCATTAAATCTCCTCTGGTTTTAAGATGAGCTTAAACTAAGAATATAAAAAATAAATTGTGACAGAAAAGAAATCATAAATAAACCTCCATCTTTGTTATGCATTAGGAAGGCTAATTTTACTAAGTGACTGAAAAAAAGCTTTTATAATTTATTGTTTGTATAACATACCACCTTCTACAAACCATGTTCTGAACTCCATTTAGTGTCTGGTAGTATGTCATTATTATGATAAAACAAAAACTAAATTTGCTCAAAACGTGACTGTTACCTTATATAAAAACTACATTATAATGACCCTGATTTACACAAGAGCAGTGATCAAGTCCAACAGTAGTCAGGCAAATTACTTTAAATCCTTGTCACCATTAACATGTCAAATTACTAAATTGAGAAAGTGGGAGTAAAGCGGGTCTTACCAGTTCCCTCTTATTTTTGCCACAGAGGGGGAGGGAGTCTTTTTTGGCTGCACTATCCTCCGATTGGCTGGGGTCAGAGGTCACGCTGCCCATGCCACTCCCAGATTGGCTGGCATGTGTGACGGACGATCCTGACTGAGGAGAGCTGCTGTCAGAGATGGTGTTTGCTCTGCTGATGGTGAGCCGGTCTGTCCCTGGAAACAAGGAAAGAGTTGGTGTGTGGGTGGTCAAAGTTACACGTAGATGTAAGAAGGCGTAAACAAAACGGTCAGCTTAGCAAGTTCTCTCTTCATCTCCTTCATACACACATATTTTTAGTTTTTCTTCCTACCGTCCATGCTGGCAGCTACTGTTGGCACCTCGGCTGTGCCGTCCTGCACACTCTCCTCCTCTTCAACCAACACAGGAAGCAGACACGTGCTGAGAGAGAGAGACACACACACACACACACACACACACACACACAC
>CALSCE010009689.1:392243-409150 GCA_943593645.1 Bovichtus variegatus
ACACACACACACACACACACACACACACACACACACGTCTAAAAATGCAGAAGTTCTCCCTTAACATGAATCACTAAAATCTTCAAGGAGTAATTGCTGCTGGTGGATTATGACTCAATGTGCAAACCCTGCGAGGTTTTCCTGAGACAACAGTTGTAAGACACTCTTCTGACACTCACCTGTCCTCCGCTGATGATCTGTCTACCGACTGGTCCTGGCTCAGGCTCTGAGATAGGCAAAAGTAAAAGGACGAGGGGGTGAGAAAAAGACAGGTGGCCTTGCGGCGCATTTTTCTGCCCCACATTACAAGAAATGGTCAATGATTACAAGACACCAATACATTCACATACATGTAGCGTACCTGTCCCATGGCAGTGCAGTGATATCTAAGCTCTACAGTGTGTCGGAGAGAAAGATTGGACTGATTTTTTACATAATGTGTTGGTTCATGGAGAGCCCTGCAGCTCTGTGAGAGAGTGTGTGTGTGAGACTGAGAAGGGTGCTCAGAGAACACATTAACACTGGCACAGTGCCAAGTAGTGGAGGCGGACTGTGTGTATTCACAGTTGTGTGAACACACACGCAAAATGGAGCAAGGTGAGCGCTCAAGAGCAATGCAATGGGATGTTGTGTAATGAGTGTGCATCAGTTTTGACACTTCTCAAAATAAGAGTTGCCTCATCCTTTAACTGAATACAAACCCTAAGACCAGTGTCATTTTACAGCCAAAAAAAAAAAAAAAAAAAATGTGTGAATCAAAATAAAGAGAAGCCTGCTGCTGTGCAGTCATCTCTTGGCAGGATTATTAATTTAGTCAAATCCAACACGTTGTTTATTAATTTGATTAAAATGTTCTTCTTATAGCCATCTTCCAAATGTTGAAATCATCCATCACCCAAAATGTAGTTTCTCTTTGCTAAATAATACAGTGATAATCCATAACAAATTCGATTTTTATTTCTGCACAATCATGTCAGAGGCAAACTGTTTAACTGAAACAACAATACTGAATGTAAAGTGCCATCACTCATGTTTATCATTTATTGTCTATTGTTTGACACGACATAAAAAAATTATTGTATACACCATTTCTTTCAATGGGACAAACTAAAGTTTATTCCATTTTATGAAATAATGCTATAAGTCTATCCTGCCAACCCCCAACATAAATATGGGTTGAAGTACTATGAAAATATCTTCCATTTACAAGTAAAAACTACCATTTGAATATATCCAAATGATTGTGTTCCTTCTCTTTACTGGCAGATTAAAACCAGATTCTTGAATGATAAAAAAAAAAAAAAAAGAAAAAGAACAGGCTTTTAAGAGAAAACTGGCGATTTGTTCAGTAGGTCAATAAAAGGCAGTCAAAGCACGCCTTTCTTGGCTCCCTCAGACTATCCAGTGCAGCATGCCACCAGCAGGTAGGAGGCTGAATAAACCAAGATGATGGATCTTTCCACAGGATGCCAACCAGACTCTAGTGAAAGAGCTACACAGAGACACACACACACACACACACACAAGTGAGCCTTGGCTTTGACATGAAGACACTGCAAGCCCATCCGAGTCTGGCCATTACTATGAAGCAATCCAACCGTATAGAGCACACACCACAACAACTCATTGTGAACACTAATTGGTCCAGACAGAGGATACAGTGATGATCCACCGTGTCCCGGCCTTTGCTAATGGGCTTTGAAACATCACTGTCATCCATTTGATAAATACTTCTGCTTTTATATAACTGGTTGCAATCACATTGGCTCAAATTAGTCAATGGACAGAAAACTAACTGACAACAAATTTGATAATAAATGAATCGTTTCAAGCTAAATGCCAAACATTTATAGTTTCAAATGTATCATTCTAACTTGAATATATTTGGAGCGTTGATCTCAGAAAGATTAGATGGAAAAAGGCCATGGCAATTTCCCAGTGCTCACATTTTTTTATTAGACTACTTTATATAAAAAAAATAAAAATAAAAACTTGTAATAGGTTGAACAAAAATATTAATTACATTATCTTATTTTAACTGATTAACTTTGAATTTATACTTTATTATATTTTCTGAAGCACCATGTCCAACTGTATTTCAACTTTCAGCATTTCAATTTGACAATAATACTTAGCAATAATGAAATCACTTTAACGGTCATCTTTATTAGCCATATTAAAGGATATAGTACTTGCCTCCTTTGGCAAAAGAGTTCAAGGGAGCCGATAGCCCATCCTCCCAAAGTCATAGGCTTGAGCAGTCAGTAGAATGATGGCTGCCTGATTCTGATCCTTCCCTTAATTTTACATCTCTGCCCTCTCCTCCTTGTCCAGGACAAAGTCTCCTTCTCAGCCTCTCTGAAGGAAAGCCTCCACGCCCTGCCCACTGAACCCACCCGCACTTCAAAACACTCCTACTCTCCCTCAGTTAAAACACACATGAAGTGGCATAGAGAAAGAGGAAGGGGAAGCAGTGTGCAGCTGGTGCTGAAGAGAATAGAGGAAGTTGTATTCTCTCATGCATTAAAACATGTCCCGTGCTACTAACCTTAGTGCGACTCATGGCTCCTGTGCTCGAGTCCACCTCGCCTTCTTTTGCTTCTTCTCCCTTGTGGTCCTCACTGGTAGGCTCGGTGCTAAACACAGAAGAAAGGTCAAAAGTCAAGCACTATTCATGTTCTTATTCTTAAATTAATACATTAGATACACTTGCCATCTATTTAATGAACCAACAGTTACAGTATGAAATGGTAAGCGAGATAAGGAACAGCCTTCTTCTCTTTGTAGGTGGACTGTGTCTATGCAAAGCATGGCTGCAGAGATCCCAATTAGCCTACACACTCCTCCCACAGCGAGGAAAACACCCATTTGACTAGCAAATGTTGATCAAGTCATGATAAAATTACGAAACTAGAAAATGGTGACTTGAACTGTGGCTACTGTGACCAACACCAGTCGACTTCTAATCTAGCAGGGATAGTTGACACTTATGGAAATGAGTCAGGATGCAGGGTGAGGCGGTGCGGTAACGTCAGCTTCCTGACTATGGAAGCTTCCGTTTTGTGCCCCTTAGGGAGGTAGGATTGAACAGGTGTCTGTGGAAAAGTCTCTGTTAAAAAGGTGTGATTAAGAGCATAAACTTATCAAAAACACAAAAATAGCAATGGTAGCTTTGCAGCTTGGGTTTATGCAGGCTCTTTTTACTTACAACCATCTCATTAGGTAATTCTTGCTATTAAACAACCAGGACTCCAGCTGAACAACCGTCTGTGGTGAGTAGACTTCCTGTTCTTTTTTTACCTACCTTTACTGCCTTCATGGTTTTGGAAAATCCTGTTTTGTCAGTCAGATAGTACTATGTTGTATTGCAGCTAAATAGCCAATATATTTTTTACGCAGTTCTGAAGTGACTGATTATGTGCCCAGTATATCAAATACAATATTTATTTCTTCATTAACCTCTCATTCTGGGTAATGGTCTTGTCTGGTCCAGCTGATGTGCTGTCTTTAGGAACCATCTGGGCTGCTGTGGGAGGGGCGTTACTAAGTGTGACCATTTGGTCTTGTTCAGGTGAGCTGCTCAGATTGTGGGCTGGACCACAGGAGGGAGACTCTGCAGCCTCAAGAGCATCTGCATCTGTGGAGACAAGAGCACAATCAATGTGAAGTATTATCAATGTGCGATAGTCAATGCACTCCAGGTTATCAGCTGATGTAATATACTCTAATGCTTTCCTACATTTCCAAGGGTGCATTTTGACAATACCAGAAAACATTAGGTCAGTGTGACCTGCATGCAAATTAAATAAATTAGTTTTTCTTTTTAGATCTCAGAATATTTCTTTCCATGTAGTTACATTTTTTTTTTTTTTACTTGAATGTAGCTTATTTGTACCCGTTTGTGTTTATATTACTTATTTATTTTTAAAGCCTTTTTTTTGAGAATATCCGTCTGTAAAATGCATTGGACTGCCTTTTTGGTTTCCTTTCTGAGAAGGAAACAACTAAAATCATAATTGAAAGAAAGCAGGAACCAGTAAACACAAAAGTGACACTAAGTACATGATTTTATAACGCAGTCATGTAGTTCTGGATTACTAAAAAACAATAAAAACGATTTACACAGTGGTATTTGGTAGAGTTTGACCTTTATCTTGTAAGATTTAGTAAAGTCCTCGCTCCTTTAAATAAACAGCCAACATACCAAATGAGTCAGGAAATGACTCACTCTTCGGTTAAGTTGCACGGAGAGACTAGCTGACAGTTGGGGGAAAAGAAAGTTAAACAGAAAGACAGTGTGTGAGCCAAAGAGAGAGAGAGAGCGAGAGAGGTGGAGGTCTCACTGTCGTTCTCTGAGTGGGACAGATCAGGGAGAGCATCCGCCTCTGGGTGTCTAATGCTGACAGCTTGTGTGTGGGCGCTCAATGGCACTGCTGCCTCCTCCTGAAATCACACAAAAAAATTATAAATATTCAAAAGAGGAAAGGGGCAAAAAGATCAAATAAGCAACGCACATTAAACTAAACATGCACATGCACTAAACAGCAGAGCCAGAATCAGTTAATAGAAACAAATCTTTGTAGTCAGATGAGAAGACATTGCATAAGGAGTCAAAAAAATGTAACAGCTGACAGAGAGCACAAAAGCATCTGTCCATAATTGATGGATTGTTGGAAAGAGCCCCAATTACCGTCATCTTCATAGGAATTCAAAGCAAACGTGACTTTCATACTGACTGCAGCAATGATGGAGTATTTAAATTAGTTTTACTGCAAGTGAGTATGATATAAAACATCCAAGAAGAGAGTGTGAAAGATCGTTGAGATCTCTACATAATGTGTCGTTCAGTGTATAGCATGTGTTATTTGGTACAGAATTGGAAACTTTAAAATTTTTTGCTCATAACAGCAAGTCATTTTCCCTTTCAGCCCAGTGTGACCTGAAAGTTTCAATGTCATTCTATAGAAGGAAGCGGATAGCGTCAGCACAAGCATGCAGACTGCTGCCTGCAGAGGCTGCGAATACTGATACATGAAGAACCATTTGGTAGGCAAATGAACAGAAGAAGAAAATAAATAACATGTATTATGTAATAAATTAGCCATATACAATTTAAGACTTCAGATATGTCCATCACAGTGACAGTTTGAAACCCGCCTTGTCGACGGTGCATTCAAGGACATTCTCGCATCTGACATTTGAAACAGGACATTTTAATATTTCAGAGCATCCTTGAACGCACAACCAGGAAGAGTTTGCAAAAGAATCCCAGCTAGTCACTGGGGCATTCCGACATTCAATTATTTTGGTCCAAACTAATTAAATTATGCAATTTGTACTTAAAACTTATGTGCGTAAACTCCTGGTTTCCAGAGATTGAAAAATACTTAGAAGTTACTTTTTAGGTTTGGCTAAATTATTAAAATCTTGATGTCAGGCTAAAGATGAGTATGTTTTTTCCTTGAAACAGTTACACAATACCAGTTAGAAACATCCCACTGGGAATGAGAAATACATTCAGCAACACAACAAAAATGTGGTTTTCTGAACTTTTCTATTCTACGTTTTCAGGAGTTGCAGAATCATTTAATAACAAAGATTTCAGTAATTAAATAAAGTAATTAGTACATGAACAAAGTCAATAGTCACAAAATTTGTGCTATTTTAAGAAAATATTTAGGAAAACATTAAAGAAAAAGAAAGTTAAAAAGGACAATACGCAAAAGGTCATATCCAGGCACTACCTGAAACATGGTGAGCACGCTGTACAATACATAATCCCATGACAGGAAAATGCCACAATTCAATTTACCTGCAAAGACTGACAGTTCAAGTCTGGCTCTGACTCAGTGCAGGCTGTATAGTCTGTAACAGATACAGAGGAAGAAAAATAAAATGTGAATTAGGAAAAAATTTGAGGAACAAGGAGGCTGAAAAAAAAGGAACAAAACAAATATGCTGTTCATTAAAAACCGAAAAGCTCGTCCATTCATCTACAAGGGTTAATATCCCTCTAAAAGCAACCCCACCTTTTACCATAAAAGGTCAGACTGTCTATTATGCAAGGCATTGAGTTGAGGGAGGGGCAGAGAGGTTAAAATACCATGCATGGCTAAAAAGGTGGCATTAATGACCACATTCACACTCAAGTTCTCTCTCTCTCTCTCTCTCTCCTTCTCTCTGCCTGCCAGCCGCTCATGCAGGCAGAGGAATGGGATTACTGAGCTCACTTCAAGGTCTCAGATGGGTCGTACACCTGGCCATACAAGGGCCTTGAGGAAGAGCAGATTTCACATACTGTGTAGACACACACACATGCTCAAAACCGTTATAAGACTAGGACCACAACAACCATAGAAGGCAGGGGTCTACTGCCAAGGGCCTCAGAGTGTCTGTATCCCTACAGCGAGTGAGTGTGTGTACTGTACTGGTGCTTCAAGGGTGGCTGAGTGCCCTGTGACTCCCATGGATTACAAGGGGATAATCCACACACACTCTCTCCCCCTCTCTCACACAAAATCAACACCCGAGGACAATAACTGAGTCTGTAAACCGTTTCCACCTATAGCATTTGTGAAGCACTTGGTAAGACACAGTGAAACCTGCATATTGGTGCACCAACTGGGTGAGTAAGATATTACTGCTGACAGTAATACCAGTAATGTGCATATTTATGGCCAACATTAGGTGTGGGTTAGCTAGAGACAAGCATGTTTGATTTACACACACTTAATCTAGAGGTAGGAATGTGAATAAAAATGTGCAAAGTATGGTCTCAATATCCTCATGCTAAGAAGAACCAGGATGTATTAGTTCACATTCTTGTTGCATGAGCTCAAGGCTTATTTCTACTGAGTTAGATCCAGAACTAGGAACAGGGTGAGTAGGGGTCAGAATGGGGTTATACAAATATTAAACTGTATTTAGCCCTATTTGGCTTGGCTTTGAGGTTCCAGTTAGCTCTGGGCTAATTTTGGTGTATACTGGATTTTAAAGGCTCAAGAAGGACTTCTCACTTCTCAACTTTTCCTGAGATACATTTTTAAGATTGAATCTGTTGAAAGCCAATTCAAAACAAATAGCTTCAGTATACCAGTATTATTACATTGAGTGGTTCTCCACAAATAAGTTAAAATAGTCGTTTAGCAGTTGAACTGTTGGTCGTTATGCCCACCTTCGTGTCCCCACTCACCATGACCTGCTGCTCCGTGCCCAGGTTGGGTCTTCCCAGAGAGGGCAGACAGAGGAGTGGACGTGTCCCTCACTACTCCCTCTCCAGCCGTGTCCACCACCGTCCACTTCTCCTCCCCGTCTTCCTCTTCACCTCTGTCTGCACGCCCGCCCTGTTCTCTGCAATTCCTCTCTGCTAACTCGTTCTTCAGGAAGTCTTGAAGGGCGAACTCCTCATCCCAGTCCAAGTCATCTCCAGGCTAAAGAAAGACAAAAAGGAAGGGAAAGGTGAGCACTCAATAAGAAGAGTGAAAGGGTGAGATCCAAATCCCACTGGGGCAAAATCAAACTATAGGCCTGGAGGTGATGAGGCTGAAGTTCAGCAGTGACAGACACCGTAGTTTAAAAGAGCATCATTGCAACAAAAAAAAAAAAAAAAAAAAAAGTAAATCTCTTCAAACACACATCCCTGAGAAAAAGTACTGGACACACTTACAAGTGTTTTCTTGTATTCATGAACAATGCAGTAAGTAAAATTAAAAACAATATACAAAAAACAGAGCTCAGATTAGCTTTAATACTGTTCCTTTTTGTTGACCAACTAATCAAACAAAACATAATGTTTGTACTTTCCTGATCCAGAGCTATACTGAATAATAAGAACTGCATTATTAAGATCATTATCTGTCAAAGCCCAACTTGGTTACTGTATGCAAATCCATCTACCACAGCACCAAACTCATAGGGTTCTGCCGTAAAAACAATGGTGATGTAATAGAAATGTTCAAGCGTGTGTCAGTGCTTTTTGTGCGAGGAGCAGTGCGTAGGTGTGTGGTCGCAAGTAATTCTGCATGTGTGTGGGTGCACATGTCCACTTCAGCCGCCAACTCGCACTCAATTCTCCTCCATCAGATACTCCATCTGTCTGAATACAGTATGAGCTCTGTCACTGCTCTGAGTGAACCGATGTCCAAATTAATACATACAAAAGCACAAATATAAATAATTACAGTTATATGTATTCCACCCTCAATATGACTTTCATGCCTGTGAACATTCAACAGTGTAGGTGATACTTGCTCACCTCATAGACGGTGTGCGTTTCATTGAATGTTCTAACAATGTAACCTGACTACAGATTAAGATTAAAGTATTACTCTTGAGAATAGTGGAAGCATGTGGCTGCTGCTGTTCATTAAATATAGGTTTATAGATTGAAGTGCTATAATTCAGCCCGCCCTTCCTCTGACCTCTTCCTCTGGTGCAGGCGTCTGGCATGAGGCCTCTCTGCTGTCCTGAGGCGTCTTTAGCTGCTCCAAATCCTCACACAGCTGCCGCTTCTGGTTCTCCTGCTCCTGCACCCTGCGTTCAACAATTCAAAATATTGTTCATTAAAAAACAGCTGAGGGATTATTAGTTTTTCAAAAGAAATTGTGGAAGAAACACCCCAATTATCTGTCCAGAGAGTTAGAAAACCACATGCACAGAGATCCTAGAAGACAGTACAGTGGACATACTGTACCCAATCCGCAGGCCCATGCAGTGTCCCATTCTGTTGCCCAGGGTGACCAGCGCCAGTTCTCCGACTGGCCCAGTAATGGTTTCTTAACTTCACGGTTTTGTAGATCCAGTCCCAACCCGACCCTCTAACCTCAAATGTGTCCTGCAACCAAACCCTAATCCGAGCACTTTCTTGTAGTGCAGTCTTTCTCTGAACAGTCTGTATTAGCCCAAACACTCCAGAGTAGGAGGTAAAACTAAACCTACAATGAACTCCCAAAGAATATTTAATATGTTTCAGAGTTCACCCTGGCAACTAAGCACCAGTAAATCCAAGATGGACCGCCTGACCAGATCTCCTGCTCTGGTCTCGTACTGTACCAAAGTAGCACAGTTATATATCTGAAGGGGATGGCCGTCTCCATGAACACACATGCAAACAGAAAACACACACACAGCCCAAGGCAAACCCATCACAGAGTCAGAGTGAAGTCCAGAGTTGGCATAGACCCATACCTAGTGAGGCGGGCCCTTTGGGGTCAATGAGGTCAGGATGATTGACAGGTCTTTCCCCCACTCAGCACAACTGACTGGCCAACTGAGACAGAGCACTGGAGAGCAGAGATGCCCAGGCGTCTGACGTTAAGTAGTGTGTGGTTTATTTTGAGTTTCAGTAAGTTTTAGAAATATGGACTTATGACAGGCAGATCTACTCTAATGGCAGAAATAACTTTATTGGTTGCATAAAATCCTCTTTAGATCTTCTCAGTAACTTAATTGTACTAATTAATTCAGTACTAGAGCTGCAACGATTAGTCGAGCAACAATAAAATTAAAAATCGGCAACTATTTTGATAATAGATTAATCATTAAAGTAACTTTTCATGCAAAAGTGCTGAGAAAATGCTGTTTTCAGCCTCTTAAATGTGGAGATTTCCTGCATTTCTCCATCTTGTATCATAATTATGTGAATATCTTTTGATTTTGGACTAACCAAACAAGATATTTAAAAAGACATCAACTTGGAGGGAAACTGGGACAGACAGTTTTCACAATTTTATAGATCAAACAATTAACCTGGAAAGTAATCACAGATTAATCAATATTAAGAAAAAAAATTGTTAGTTACGGCCCTATTCAGGACCATGTGGCATTTAAGATCTTGGAAGCTCCACAGGCACCTTAACCAGCTTATAGAGACAGCTTGTAAGAACATGGAAGGTCAGCTAAGCTAACCAGCTAACCTTGATAGCTCATTATGCCTAGACTGCATTTATTTTAAGTTAGTAATTACACTGCTAGATTTAATCAGCTCCTAGGTTTCTCACCAGTTATTCAGTCTTCTTCAGTGGCGTCCGTATTACCTTACTTAGCCAGAAAGTGAATTCTTTAGCTCTGCCTACTAGGGTTTAATTCAACCAATGAGATCACTACAGCACAAGCGCAACTCCTCCTTCAAGAAAGGTTTTCCTACCTTAGTCAAGTTGTCTATCATTAGCCAGCACAGGATTCAACGCCAATCGGTTCTCTTCTATCTACCCCTGGTACTTCACTTTCACCTTCTTCTGCTCTCATACCAAATTCTCAAACAACACCACTCACTTTAGCGTTCAGCAGCTCACACATTCCTGACTGCCCACTGATTTCAACATCCACAGTGAGTGCACACAGCAAAGCTTTGCTCACCTGACTGAGAGGTGCAGGATCTCAGTGCGGGACCTCCTCATGTTACTGGCCATTTTAATCAGCTCTTTCTCCAGCGAGTCTGTGTACTGGGCCAGCTGGTCCAGGCTGAGGGCCCAGTCTGCCCTCCTCGCGTCCAGCTCGGCCTGCACCTTCTGTGGGAAGACAAATCCGAGGGTCAGCCGCACGGCCTGAATAGCAAGGTGTCTTTTACGCTTCCAAAAAGTTGTGACACCTAATTGAAATAAAATCTTTCCATGTCAGCCGGCACACACAAGAACCAACAGAAGACGGAGTTGAACTGGTACAGCTCTGCTTCGCTAATGATTTCTGTTTCATTTGCTGTGTTTACTGCTGTATGGCAGTACGTGGCTAATGAATGCAGAGTGGCAACAATGCAGGAGGAGGGGGGGAGAGAGAGAAAGAGAGACGGAGAGATACAGAAAGTTGGAGTGAGGGAGGAGGGGAGTGGGTTGTGTTCATGGTACAACACACTGACTAACAACACTGCTTGGATGGGGCCTGTTGGAGAGTTATATAAGTGAGAAATCTCTAAAGAGGAAAGAGTGGGTGGGAAGGAGAGAAAGAGCAGAAAGATAGAAATGAGTGCCACAGGTGGAAGGAGATAGAGATCACATGACATCATTTCACGATTCATACAAATGTTTTGTTTTTTTTAAAGTACTGAGACGGCCCTTTTCAGTTCTGAAATCAACCCATATGCAAACATAAGAATTTACTAACAATGCAGTGAACCTGCAACTTTTTTTCAAGCCAAGTTCAAGTTCCGTATATAGGATGAGACTAACCACGAAATGCAAACGTGTCTGTGAAAGTGCATCTGACCTGGAGAGTGGAGTCTGTGTTGCCCGTCTGTGCGCGGTCGTCCAGCAAGCCTCTAGCTGTAGATAAGACAGAGTCGCTTTCTTCTCTGAAATCCCTTTTCTGAGATGCATTAAAGAGGAAGCATGTCATGAGAAATGTAATATTTTTTTCCCCTGATAGTTATTGAATTTCACTAAAACTTCAAGATGACTGCGACCTTTCAGGGAAACTCAACACTACAGTCTTGAGTTTCATCTGGAAAGGGAAGACTATCCAAATACATGCAAAAATGCAAGCAACCCACCCAAGCCAATTCTTCAAGTTAAGTGAAGTCTCAAAAGTTCCACATTATGGTACAAGAAAAAAATGTAAATTACTTACAAAAATGGTTAGTAATTGATAATTAAAAAGTTGAACTTGAAAAATGTTTCTTTGTATCAAAATGCTTTTTACATAATTATGCTCCAGCTGAAGGCATGCAGTGTGACAGCCACACCAGTCCACAAGTCAAACATAACATATAAAACACTTACATGGGATTGTTTTTTACAGATGCAAATTCTCTACTCGAGTCAGAATTTTAGTGCAAGTACAAGTCAGTGCTTTACATTTAGTTACCAGTTTATTTAGGAGGCTCTTGAACTCCCGAGCCATGTGTTCAGGGTTGGGTCCCTGCAGCATCAGCAACACCTCCCTGTCCAGCGTCTCATCCAGCGGGGAGACAAAGCTCATAGTGGTGGATAAATTGTCAATGCCATGGAGAGCCTGCATGAGACCGCAACATATTAACACAAATGAGCAAAAGAGATTCAAAACGGTTACAATCAGTCTAATTATAACAAAGAGTCTGGACTGTGACAAGTGAACAGCATGTGAAGAACTGCATCTAGTGTTCAGACAGTACTTTGTATTGTGTGTGCAATATGTAAGAAGCCCTAGTTTGTTGAAGAAAATTCTTTAGAGATCAGCAGGCTGAAGACATACACTTCTCAGAACTCCAGCATGGGACCAGGGGCATTATAAACTGACTTTACATAACATTGTAAAACTAGCAGTGTCTGTTGGTTAGAATGCTGCATCTGCGTGCATTCAAGTTTTTATGTGCATCATGTAGCTGCTACAAGGAAGATGTCTGAGAGATGCACCTGCCGTGAATTCTCTGTCAACAAAATAAAAGACCAGAGTGCAGAAAAGAAAAAGGTGAGCAAATGAAAAAGACAGACAGACAGAGTAAGGGAGTGCTGACCTCCAGTGGTGACTGTGCCAGAGCCAGTTCTGTCTGTAGGGATCCTGAGCTGATCTGGTTCAACCTGTAGGCCACCGACAAGGACAGACCAGCCCTGTGACAGACAACAGGATGCCGGTGGAGAGAAGTCGGGTGCAAACAAGTTACAAACAAAGACATTCATTAAAAAAAAAAAGGTGGTGTTGGACAACTCTTTCCTAAAGTAACAGACCAGAACAGGTAAATAGTTTTAGGCTGTTTAAGGCTTAGAGGGTTTCCCTTTCATAAATTCAGAGAGAAAAAATGAAAGCTGGCCAATGTCTACATCCTTAGAAGTCCCCATCCATAAATACCTCAGACCTTTCACTTCCAGGTTATTCTTGTTTCACTTACCCAGACATGTCTGGTTGCATCATCTGCATCTGGTTCTCCAGCTTGCTCTTGTGTGCCCTCAGCAGCTGGAGTCAACAGAGAAGTCAACATAACTCAGTACATCCTGTTAGTTATTAAAAAAGGTAAACAGCGTTCCCTACCCGTTCTCCACTAGCACAAATCTGTCCACTACAGGACCCGTGTGTGGACAGACAGCAGGTGTTTTATTTCCCAGTCGGTCAAAATGCCAATGACGCACATGCTGATAAATTGAACCAACACACTTGACATGCAAGCAAAGAGTTCAGAAACAGGTGAAAGCAGTTAAAGAGCATCAAAAAGAAACTAGTGGGGATTGTTGATGTGCAGAAACTGTAATGAAATGATGTGAAGTTCAACACACTGACCTCTGTGATAGAGGAGTATTCCTCCACTGCTGACTGAAGCTCATTTATCAGCCTGCTCTTCTGTAAAAGGATGGTAAACAACGCAAGATCAGTTGGAGTTTTGCAGAGAAACAGTAAAGAGTACAAGAATAAGTTCCCTTCACCCACAAATATTATTAGTTTTATTGACCTCTAGTATCACAGCTTCCTTTTCACCAACGACTGCATCAAAAGAGTGAATTTGCACCTATGAACAAGGACATTGGGTTACATAAGAAACACAAAGAAAGCACAGTAAAATGGTAGCACGTTGAACAAAGTCATTCTTATGCGTCGGAGACAGATTTACAATGTGAAGGCGGATATATACACAATACTGCCGAAGGGGGGGAAAGAAAGAATAAGAGAAGGACACTGTGTGAGAGGAATACGAAGAGGAAAAATCTACAAGTTATACTAGGCAGATAGTAAAAAGGTACCTGAAGGTCAGTGTTAATGTCACACAGCTCTGTTATTCTCCTCTGAAGGTCGTCCATCTCCATGGTGACCTTGAAGTTCTGGGGAGACATCAAAGGGGAGTTAGGGCAGCTGGTCACATCCTTTTATGAACAAACCTCCGAGTACCACTGATTGACTGAAGCCAGGTTATAGATTTTACTGTCTACTCTTTGGACAGTGACGTACCTCTTCCTGAAGAGAAGCAATATTGGAAATGAGACTCTGGTTTTCTCTCTCCTGAAAACAAGAAAAAAACAATCAATAGCAACTATGGAAAACGTTTGCTCGGTCCCAAATCTTCTGCTCTATTACATTCTGAAAGCTTTACTTGTACATTAGAAGGAAAGTATACCATATTTATATTGTACAATGTGTAAAAGAATGTTGAATAATTTTGCCATTTTATTTAATAGTTCAATGTAATCTCAGATGTGAACTTTATTGGGGGAGTGCCAGCTGTGGCAAAGACACTGCGCCTTGCTTCAAGCTTGCATAATGTTTGTAATGGTGCCAACAAATTGAATGGTATGGTACATGTATGATGTTCACCTTCATACATTCTGTATAGCAGAACATGGCTTTATTTTCCAGGCTACATTGAACACCAAGCGTGTTCATTTTTCATTGTTCATCCACCACATGACATCTGCATGTACTAAAGCATGTAAGCAAAATGCATATTTATAGATCGTCTTTGTGCTCTCCGAGTTTGACTGACCACATGTTTGCTGTGTGCGGAGGCGCGAGCTCTGCCTTCCTCCGTGCAGCTCAGAGTGGCCTTCATCTCATCCACCTCCTCCTTCAGCATCTTCTCCTTCTGGGCCAGCTGCTGGTTACTGTGTGAGAAGGCAAACAGATTGAAGTCAATAAAGCGCAGCGTGCAACAATAAATCTATGCTGTGCATTTGCATGCAAATACATCTTACACCCTGGCCTGATAGCGTAGCTCCTCATTCTCCTCTGCCAGCTTCTGGTTGCTGTCCTCCATGCCCTCCACCACCTGCTTTAGCTTCCTCACCTCATCCTGGAGCTTTTGGTTGCTCATCTGAAGGTCGGCAACACAATACACCAGCTCTGATGTCTCACTGAGGAGAGAAACAAACACACACATATAGGCATGGGTTAAATTGGGCCCACCAGAGTTGAGTGCAGCCTCCTGAATCATACCTCGTCTGAGCTCAGCTCCGTTTTCTTCATTGTTTCCGTGTTGCCAACTCTCACTTTAGGATAAAAACATCCACTTTCGGTCTAACACTGACCATATAAATGTAGAATATGGAGTCCTTTCCTTTGACCTTAATAAACAGCTGTGGCCACCACACAGGGGCAGGATCGATGTGTGCCTCTCTAAACTGTAAAAGGGGTTGTGTGAAATTTATGCCACAGCATAAGCACAGCAGCCATAACTTCCTTCACATCGGTTTTATTTATCAGCAAAAGTCCAAATGTCGTATCCTCTGGAGAATCACAATATTCGTGTAAAATGGATTACTACAAGAAGTTTCAGGTTTGCTACTCAAATGCAATAATATTTGCAGTAGTGGCATTACTGTAAGCATGTAATTATCTAATCACTTAAGTAAAGAAAAAATAAGGCAACAGATAGGCCTAATAATGAAAATGGAGTGTACTAAGCCTATAAGTTACTGTAGATACCAAAGTTGCCTCAGTGCAAAGATATGTCTATTGTTACACATGGACAGGAAACCACCCCTAACAAAATGTTTCATGGAACACAAACTCAAAGTAAAAAAAATGCATTAAAAAATAAATCATGTGCTACTGGCAATGTATTTGGGTATAGGTCAATATATTTCAGGTGTGATATTGTCTTTTGGGACTTTCATTTAAAAAAAAAAAAAAAAAGGGTCACTTACAAAAAAAAAAAAAAAAAAAATTATAAAATAAAAATATAAATGTAAATGTTCTTGCATCTCCCTACTGGTATCTGGCCATTTAGATAGTTAGATTCAAGTTGAGATATCTGAAACATCACCAATATAAATGTTGGTGAATGGAATTAGATTGGGGGTACAGCACTGAAATAAAAGAGAAGCCACATCCAGAGAACATAATGTCTACAGTTGTTATTGGATCTCCTGACAAATTACAATAGAACCCCTGCATATAGGATAATGCAATTTAGCTTTAAAGATCTAGGGCAGGCATGGGTGGTCATACATATAAATAAAAAAAAGGTATGGTATTGCCCATTCACACAAACATGGACACTAACTCACACACATCGCTTACAATTCTGCTCTGGATGCGTCCCCTCCAAAGGCCTCCAAGCTTCCTGAGGTCATATTGAACAACATGGACCTCTTGGCTAAAACACACAAAAATTATTTAAGATCCAAACGTCATCAAAATCAGATGCATGTACAATACCAGAACGTGAAAAAGAAACTATATGCACACTCACCAGACAGGCTGTCTCTGAGTTTAACTGAGTCCTCCTGAGTGACGTCATCTGTTGTCTCTTCCCTTGAGATGCAAAGAAATAAAACATCAAAATGTGCAAGGTTATTTTTTAAATATATATAAAAATACTTTATTATGACGCAGAACTGCTGAGACAAAAGACAGTGTTAAATGGAGATGCACACAGCGGAAACTACGGGAGAATCACTCACAAGTAATCTCTCATCTGATGCATAACCCACCTACACAATATCTACTTGCATAACTCAAACAGAGCCTTTCTCTGAAAGGCTAAAAGGAAAGCACAGGACTCCTAAAGATGGTGCACGCATACTGCTTCTCATGCCACGTTAAGGAGGTTAAAAAGGTCATAGTGCAGAATTCCCATTTCTTAATAAAAGGATCGTATTAATCAATAAATATTTTGGAATAAAGCCCTTAATTCATGTCGCCTGCTTTTCAGTACCCATTGTCGCGGCAGTCATCAATCCACTCTTTCATGACGCCGTGGTACGTATCCAAGTCAATGGAGACGTCTTTGTGTTCTGGATCGAGCATGTTGCAAAGGTTCTCTAGTCCACTGTCTTCTGAGCTGCGGCTGGTGGTGTGCCGCAGGTAGTCCACGATGTGAGACACGTACACTTTACCTGGAAGATGACAGCAAAACAGACACACCCACAATATTCTCTTAGGATAATTTTACTTTGATGGTTATTGTACTACGCACTTCTCAATCTTTTTGTTCTTTATTTGGTTATAGGTGAAGGCAGCAAAAGCAGTACCGTAATTTCCGGACTATTCAGCGCATCTGAATATAAGCCGCA
>CALSCE010009689.1:436016-448992 GCA_943593645.1 Bovichtus variegatus
TGTGTGTGTGTGTGAGTGTGTGTGTGTGTGTGTGTGTGTGTGTGTGTGTGTGTGTGTGTGTGTGTGTGCGTGTGTGTGTGGGCTTGACTGGTTTGCTCAGTGTGTGTGATTAGGTGATCGCTGCTTTATATTCCCCACAGAGGAATAAAGAGAGTATTTCCCCTGAAAAAACAACAGCGCACAAAGGGTCCTTTGACAAGGCAATGTGTGTGTGTGTGAGTGTGTGTGTGTGTGTGTGTGTGTGTGTGTGTGTGTATTGTGTGTGTGTGTGTGTGTGTGTGTGTGTGTGTGTGTGTGTGTAAGCGCGTGTTTGGGCAGAGGGGGGTTGTCGATGCTGGTCTTGGACCCTCTGAACTCCCCTCAGCTGTGACCCACTGCTAGCGAGGCTTGACAATACCTTGTATGTGTATGTAAAGACAACATTACTCAGGCTGCCCTGCCAAGACTTAACTCTATTTTCACACTAACGTGCATTTTAATGTCACATTGATGATACCGTTTGCAAGTTCAGCGCATCTGTATTGTTTTTGATTTGATGAACTGTTTTGGTGCATTCCAGTTGTTCACAGTATCCCCTTTAACAACCTGAAGAACTTACGTAACAATGACAATAATGATAAATGAAGTGAAGGTAAGGCACAATAACGTTTTGCCATATGAGGCTGTATGCTATCCATAGGTACGATGAAAACCCGGATAAATGCAAAGTACATGTAAGTGCTGAAAGTGTTTTAGAGTTAATTTTTCTTTTGATATTGATACCTGCTCTAAGCATGTTATACATTTGCAGCCTAACTGTATACTCACAGTTTACATTTCTGTGCAAATAAAGCTGCACTCATCAATATTTCTATATTACCAATGGTTCTAATGACTATGTATAATGTAAAAGTAACAAACACTCAGAAAATCCTCATTTGACCCTTTAGCACCTTTCAGCTCTTTGTTTCTGTTCATTCTTACTGCAGATGTGTGACTGATGTAGTAGGCAATAGTTTTGATTGAAAAAAATAACTCAAACGCATTGAACAAACTCAAACTCACTGTACAATACCTGCCCAGCATCAAACTGACAAAATAACTAGCTAACATAGTGGAGCATTCAGCAACTAAACAAAGCTAAAAGGAGAGTAAATATAGGACTTACTCTCACCAGCAGGGCTGCCACCATCGTTGCATTGACCGCAACACTCATGCAATTGACACTTTTCACAGGCTCTCACGCCACATGTCCATTTTCTGAAAAACAAAATGTATCGCTAAAAACGTTGTGGCACGAAAGAGCGCTGATGGTGCACATACAGATAAAGAAAGAGCAGCACAGCACAACAGCAGCACCGAAAAACACTGCGGTCAAGTGAGCCGTCGTATGCATAAACCCGGTCGAAACAGACGCCACCGGATTTGGATTCACGTCTATTTGTGTTGTTACAGTACCTGTGCTGGGAGCAGTCAAAGAGGACTAAGAAAGAGGTCTTAATTTGATCAAACAGTTTCGATAATGAATTTTGTTCAGTGTTCCTGACTATGACCATTTACAATTCAAAGTAGTTTCACTGCACATTACTGTACAGGTCAAATGATATTGTAACACAAAAAAAAACACATTTTTAAACTCTCATAATTAAATGTTTTCAGTGTATTCTTGTTCAGGAAGAACCTGACTATAACATTTGAAGACATTTTACTGTACAGTTTTTTGAGATAACATTTTACGGAAATTTAGCTCAAATTGCATTCTAACATTCATAATTTGTCTCCATATTTAAACATGGTGTCCTCTTCAGAATGACCGTGACTATGACTATGTCAAACATTGCAACACATTGAAAATGTCATCATGGTAAAACTCACAAAATCTTTTCCTTTAGAGGTTTGCAGAAATGTTCAATGTAATCCTATTCAGGATGACCCTGACTATAACCATGTACAATCTGAAGTCATTTTCTCATTCCTCAATCTCATTCCAAACTAAATTGAGAAGTTGACAGCCCTGCTCACCAGGTGGCAGAAATTCAACATCAAGTCTGTGGTAATGCAGCTCTTCTTCACTGAGAGACGGCGTTTTTGTGTCTTGTGGAACAACTTAAATCTGTTGTGCTGATGGTATGTTGTTCTTTGCTATAACAGCAGCTTTGCAATTACAGTAATGAGTATATTTTTAGGCAATTATCTTGACTAATTTAGGCTTGAATATTGTATGGATGATATTCATTCGCATGTGAAATACAGATATTTTCTTTCTCTCTTCTCCGTCTGTTCTTTCATCATTTCTCTCCTTTGTTTCTCTCTCTCTCCCCCATTTGCTGTCAAGGTATAATGCCATGTTCTACCAGTGTCACCAAGTGTTAATGCCATAGCTGTCATGACAAAGTCCCACGTCTCCTGCCCCTGCCCCTCTCCACCCCTATATTCATCTATATCTCCTTTCACATCAAAGGTTACTGCACCTCCACCACCCGCCCCCCATCTCCTTCGATAAAGACAACAATTAGTAAAAAGGTAGGCAGACAGAATGACAAACAGACAAATATATAGATATATGCTTTCCCCGGAGATCAGCGCTGTACCACACACAGACAGGCACACAGGGGGATTATTTGGGAAAATTCCAGGGCATTTGTTCCAGAGTGGCACCGCGGGCCTCTGAACACCAGCGATTCAGCTAATGTCACTGTGTGAAAGCATCAATCTATCAACAAAACCCTACTTTGTAGGTCAAAAGGCTTTCAGCATTGCAGCAAAAGACGAAAAAAAAAAAAAGCGGCTCCACATTTCTCCAGTGAGTGAGAGAAAGAGGCCTCGAGTGAGAATGAAAAGAGAAAATTGTTACCATTACCTTGGAAAGGCAAAGAAAGTACAGAATAGAAGAAAAAAAAATTCTATGAGAAGGAATTATCAAGATGGTTATTTTTCTTTTGGATACCGCTGCTCCTTTGCATTATTATCAAAATTGATAGTGCCTATAATTTTACAGGGGTAGATTCTGAGAAATAAATATGTACAGAAGGCCCTATTATCAGGAAGACACATATCAACTGTGATATTGTTGAAGTTAAGTGGCAATTTTGTTGGGTGCAAGCAGATTTTTTCTTTTCTGCAGAGTGATGCCATTCTGTGCTTTTTTAGTGACTTTATCTGGCGAAAGGGACTCATGGACCTGATGACATAAACCATCTTTTGTGTATGTATGTTGCACTTGCCTGTTTCATTCATTGTGATTTTATCAGAAGACAAGTTTACATCGACCTCCTTCACATTGAAATAAAGTCATTTCAATGCTGTTCAGATAATGGTTATAGCTAAAACGTTCCTTTTGACCTGCAAATCACCAAATCAATACCACTGAGGACTAATATCGGTCGTCATACATTTCCTTTTTCCAGTGGATGTGACTGGTGTTTCAAATTGCGAAGCGATTGTGTGCAAAGCAAGGGGAAGTTTGGAGGTTGAAATATAAAAAAGCAAAGTCATAACTGCATTGTGCTGTGACTCAACCGTGTGACTGCACCTACAATTTATTCTGCATTAACAAAGAGAAAAACACTTTCAGAAAGGGGACTCAGAAGGAGATATATTGGAGACAAAACAAGAGAGATGACATCAACTAAAGAAACAAATGACACGCACATAAACACACACCTCTCTGCCCTCCAGAGGTACACTATCTGCAGCAGGAAGTCCCATGCAGACACTTCCTGTTGGTCCCAGGAACAATGGCTATTGTCGCAATCCGCACCACTCTGATATGGCGTGACCGCACCTCCGTGTCTCAGCTGACAATAAATCCTCCACCTTTAAATGGAACAAGCGATGATAGATTAACAAGGTGACGGCGCCAAAAACATAAAAAAAAAAAAACAAAAACAAAAAAAACAGCATCAGGGTTAAAAATGGTAGAATATGTAACATTGAGGCAAAATGCGAACAGGATGAATTGTATGTTCTCACACTCTATTTT
Organism: Bovichtus variegatus; assembly: GCA_943593645.1. Taxonomy (NCBI): domain Eukaryota; kingdom Metazoa; phylum Chordata; class Actinopteri; order Perciformes; family Bovichtidae; genus Bovichtus; species Bovichtus variegatus. The sequence continues at coordinate 439,978 of CALSCE010009689.1, forward strand.
TTGAGGTTTTGTCTTATAATTTATGTTGTTTTCAATTTAGCAGCAAACTCCAGGCGCCAAACTCCTGCACAGACAAGGTTGAAAGACAATGCAGTCACTCTAACTCTCAACACTGAGCTGGGATGGTTCAAATAACTCACATATCTAACAGTAGCTTCAGAAGTATCTTCTCCAGCTGCTCCACATTCCAGCCTTCAAGAGTAAAAAGTCCACTCAGTCTTTTCACTGTGTCACACTGATAACAGACACCATGCTACTGTACAATTAACCCGTTTATTTAAACAGACTTTTAGCTGACAGACAAGACGACGATGATGCTGAAACATGGTTGATGTGTTCACAGACTCCGACAGTGAAGAACTGACTATACTTTGTGGAGCATCGAGCAGACAAACTTTGCATTCCCATGTTCTTTTTCATAATGGCTCTAATAATGTAATTTTAACAAGTTCGCATGAACTGACTGGAAAGTGCTGAATGGGCTGAAGTGTTGCAGGCTTTTCTTGAGTTTATCCAAAGTTTAGACCTGAAAGGTGGCTGGGAAAAGTTTGTAGTTAACGCCATCAGAAAGAATGAAGACTGTGATCAGTAAAGCAGCTAAGTATGTCTTGGAATTATCTTCATATTGGGCTATCTGCAGAGCAAAATCTACGTCCAATGTTCAGTGCCAGTGTAAGAAGTATTGTGTCCTTTCTGTAGTCAGGCAGAAGGTAAGGCTGTGGCGGGTATGAGATGAGCAAGTCTGACTTTCATGCTTTAGAATTTGAGCCCTTTCAAGAAATTACAATTTGTACTTGTTTTGTTACTTTGCATGATCTATATTTCCCCTAGCCTTAAGCCTTAAAGTCTTTTAGTTGCTTAACCTTAACTATACCTGCAAAACCACACTTTTTGGATGCAGCATAGAGGACGTGTAAACACAGAACGGACAGATGATTACTATAAGTTAATATGGCAAAATTGTGAGAAAACTGCTGCTTATTTACACGTCCAACATACACTGAGCAACATTAGCATTCATTTAGAGTCTTGTTTCTGGCTACCAGTAAGTCCAATATTTACTCTCCTTTTAGCTCTGTTTTTCTGAGGGAAATATTTGTCTCTTTAGCTGCTAACTAGAGTGGCCAACTTTGTCTGCTGTTAGGTTGCATGCAGTGCATTTCTAAGAGCTGCAGCTGAAAACAACGCTCTGAGAGTAAAGAGAGTAAACCAAAACAGTAAAGTAGTGGAAAACCAAAGCAATGATCTGAAAGGAAACACTGAAAGGATCTGAAACCCCACGTACAGCTGAGGGGAACTGCAGAGTCAGATGATAATTATCTCTGGGTTCATCACTACGTGCGACCTCCTTCACACACACACACACACTTAACATGAACCATCGTAAATATAAGAATATTGAATAAAGACGCAGTCTTTTACAAATCTTTATTTTAACCATATGGTTTTAGCCATGGTCAGATATTACATACCTAAATTATGGGTTGCAATTAAGGGTAATATGGTGCTTTAAGGAGTCGCTAAATATTAACATTGTGTCTAACAATGGGTTTGCCTTAGATTATGTCAGTTACAATAGATTACAAAGGGAGATTTAGATTCTGGAAAAGTTTGTTGTACTCCAGTTTATTACTATGCACTCAAGCTTCTTTGCATATCATGCCGAAGTGAAACATAATATAATAGAGCATGATGTGTAAATGGCATAAAAGCATGGCATTGGGCCTAACAATGGGGGTCATGGGTCCAATTTTTTTGTCATTTACATGTGTCCTCATGAGAAACTGGAGAGTAGTTGAAACAAATCGTTTTTCTGAAAATGATCATGATGAAGTGAGTTCATATGGCGCTTGCATACATGCTGCCCTACAGAAGGACTGAACCAGACATAACACATTCACTCCCCCAGACATTCCAGGGATTCAAACTTCTGTGCTGCAGTATGAAATAGATAGAAAAACCCCATATAACATATTGAGAGAGAGAGAAAGAAAGAGCTTTGTGTTCATTAATCAGCTGATGACAGAGCTCGAGTGGCCTTAGTAGAGTGGGAAATAATGGAACACAACCAAGCTCCCTTACCTTATGTTTAGCATGATCCTCGAGGGTGTTAGAAAAGGGTTCCAACATTCGACTTTGCTTTTTTTTTTCTGTGACACAGTGCGTGTGTGTGTATACGAGTGTGTACCATCAGCATCCTTTAGTCCCCATCTGTACAGAGCAGCTGCCGTCAGGATGCTTCTGGGGATTAAACGCCTCTCTCACACACAATCTGCCTCCCCCCACCACCCACCCACATCTTCTTCACCTTTCCACCTCCTTCCAATTCTCCCTCTCATTCTCTCTCGATCTCCCTCTTTCATTATTTAGTCTCACCGCCAGTGCTGACTCTCTCATTTGTCTTCGTCTTCATTTTTTAAAGTCACATTCCTCAATTGTTGTGCAGCACCAGGTTTGCCCAATGCCAAAAACCATGTGGCCTGCTCGCCATGTAGTGCGTACAAGGTATGTATTATAATGTAAACCAAGTCAGACCAACTGGACTCTACTCCATGGGCTGCATTTACTGTGAACCATGACTGAAACGGCCTTCTATGCTAATCAACAATTGGGGCATTAAATCTGCACTCATGAATATTTTTATATAAACAATGTTTCAAATGATTCTGAAAGGTGTTCCTTGTTGTGACAAACCCACAGGGAATTTTCACCCAACTTTGTGTCTCTCGCCATCTGTAGTTTTTTTCTGCTCATTGTTTTTGTTTTGCTTTACTGTTTTGGGTCCGTCTCACTGTTCATCAAACCTGTTTCGAGACCAAGCAGCAACCTGGTCTCAAAAGTAAAGCAAATGGGTGACTACATCCACTTCTTATATACAGGCTGTGTTCCAGACGCAGCAGGCAGCTGTTTTCAGCTCTGATAAACCCACTGTCGCTACCTGCCCTGCACCAAATGGTAGACAGATAAAGTTACCAAATAGTTATTGGAACATTTAGCAGAGTACAAAGGGTCAGATAAATCCCACAGGAGTGGGTAGAGAACAAAACAGCGCTTTGAGGAGAGTGAATATTGTGGCTTACATAATTGGGTGGACTCAAAATGAATGTCTGCTGGATGTTAACTTAATACGGTGATAATATGTCAATTAGTATGTCTGAATGGACTTGGAGTTCATGAGCACTTTATCATATCTGGATCCAGAATCAAATCTGCTTTACCTTAATGGAGTTTATCTTCCATGAAGGAACGTAAGTCATAAAACTCAATCATACAAATTTGTCTACACATTCTTGTATTCCATTTTTTTCTGATATACTGCATTACATATTTGCTATACGGCTCTTTAAAAGAAGAAGATAACAGAGATTTAAAGACTCAGAGTTCAACAAAGCTATATTACCAACTTGGAAACGAATATGAGAACCCGATTCAATGTCTGAACAGAACAGTACCGCGTGTTACATTCTTATGGACTCACAAACTGCAGCCAAACTGCTCTCACTGTGTTCAGCCTTTCAGATATCCCTCACAGTCTGTAGATCCAAGAGCAGTTATACAAATGTTTGTTGCTTTTAACGGTGTATCCAAACCTCCTTGTATATGAAAGATTAAATAAAATAAGAATAAACACACTTCATGTGAATATTTGAAAGGTTTAGCATGTGGACGGGGCTGTTTTTATGTGTGAAAACATAATGTTTGTGAGGAAACTCTGCGTGACAGAAAAATAAGTAAATTGTGTGCATGTGTGTGTGCATGTGTGTGTGAGCATGGCTCGAGGGGTGAGTGAGTTTTATCCTACTGTCAGAGAGAATGTGTCAGATTTAGACTCCTTTGTTCCTTGTCGCCGAGCCTTGTCGTTACGTCTATTCGCGCGCGCGCGTGTGTGTGTGTGTGTGTTTGCCTGCCATCCCTGTCGGCTTTAGTTATTAGTCAGTGGCTCTGTCAAGAGGCGCCTTTTTTTTCAAAATAGTTTTGAAGTCATAAATCCATAAGCAGACAGATGTAAGCTGCCGACCAAATACAGATATATATTAGGCATTCCCCTGGATCTAGCAAGCTGCTTGATGGGACATAAATGCAATCATATTCTTTCTCCCAAATCCCTCAGAGCTTTCACATTCTCCCTTCACCATGCACTGCTCATAGACTATTAAGATACAGATGATATTGCTGTATACACCACACTAAGTCTGTTGAGATAATTCTCATGTATACCATATGTCTTGCCTTAAATTTCGATACACTGCATCTTCTCTGAAGTGCTGATAAGACATTTGAGTGGAATCTAGCGGGCATTGTGGTCCAAAGCGTTGTGTGGGATGCAGCGCTGGACCGCCTGCAAAGAAAAAGCAGAATGAAAGAGATAAACTGAGTGAGCACATTTTGAAATTCAGAGTAGCACGTTACAATCGAAATGGAAACTGAGGTGATTTTTCTTTACTCCTTCATTTTGGAGGTAATCTGTCAGTGCGGGGATGGGAACGAGATAGTTTACATCCTGTCTGTCACCCAAAATGTAAACCCTTTGAAATCATTATACTCCTATTACTGTAATTGAGTTTGAGAATAATACCAAATGCTTCAATAATACCAGATTATAAATTCATTATGATATGCTGTAATAATGCTGGCCAGATGCTGCCGTTTTGTCTGGCTGGCAAATGAACCTAATCCAAACTGGACATCTGACAATGGAGGTTTTCATAACCCCCAAATGACTTTGAACAGGTTTTTAGGTTGAATTAATTTGCAAAAAATACTCATTAAAAACAAAAAAACAACTCACAGGAAATAAAAGCTGGCTGCAGCATGATGATTGCAGGTGGACAGAAATCCCAAATGACAAAAGTCAGGTTATTTCTACGCTATCAAATCTTAGATAGTTTACTATTATCACACTAGCGGATCCTGATTTGTACAAATGTCCTTTTAAAATAAATTTAAAATAACCATTTATCTTGTATTATATGAATAACACTGTGGTTGCAGCTTCAAATATTTGCTTGTGCTTTTTTTTGTTTAGAATAATCATTATTATTATTATTATAATTATGATTTAAAGCTTAACAGAAACATATTTACTCCTAACCTGCGATGGGCATTTGTCACTATTTATGGATTTTTTTACAACTACTTTTAATCAAAACAATAATTTATTGAACAGCGGACAACAGGAAAAAGAAACAACACACCAAAATAATTGTTGTTACTTATTCAAAAACAGAAGTTTCACAAAGAGATTTAAGTAAAACTATAGAAATGTTTTTGGCTCAAATTTTACATATGAGGAAAAAATGCTTATAGTGTATACAATTAGGATGAAGGAAATATGCAGAAAGAAAAGCTAAGTAATAATAATAGGAGTTCAGTTTCACTGTGTCACTGCTGCCTAGTGTCTGCTTGCAGGCACACAGAGGTGGTTTTAGAACAGGAAGCACCGCCTTGACCCTTGCTTCCTCCATTGCGCCCTGTTTATGTTCCAACGACTTCCTGCATTTCTCTGTCATTTCTCAGGCTTGGAATAGCCCGGGCCGGCGGATGGATATATAATGATATATTTGTCTAGCAGAACATATACATGTAGAAAATAGCAGTGTATGCTGAAGAGAAGGCTGCTTGATAATAACTGGAGCTTGCTGTGGTGTAATTGTAATGTTAGTTTCCAGTCACTAGAGGGTGGTTAAGCCTGAGCTATGTGAGCGAGGTGCATCTGTGGAGATACAGTACATGACAGGAGGTAAGATTACTGACATGTTTCACAAAACTATCTCTCCTCTGTGTGAAATGTACATAGCATTCAAGCTAAATAGTTCAGAAATGCAGAATTTGATTTATACATGCCTATACTTAGACATGAAATATATAATGTTAAGTTATTTAAATCAGAACCTTTAACAGCTAAGTGTTTTCTCTAAAATCCTTACTTCTCAAGTTTGCATATTGCGTCATCAGAAATTGGAGACAGTTTTTATTGAAAAGCCTAGTATATGAATGTGATTTGTATATGCGTATACATGTGTTTATGTGCCACCTCTCTTCTTGACATTCTGCCTTCCTGAAACAGCAGAGGCTATAAATCACAGCCTATAAAGATAAATGTCTTGACCATCTTAACAAGTTCATTAATAGACATCCTGTGTTGATGTCATTCTTGCAACCAGAAAAAGATTACAGTATGGATACAGCTGCTTAATGATGTCTTAGGATACTGACACTTATCTCAAACAAATGTGCAACTTCAGTGGAAAGATTAAACATTTTAATCTTGAAGAATAAATTAATAGACTTATGGGATGGATGTTTTTGCATTTAACTGATTGACTTCAGTTGCTGCAGCTATTTGCCAACACAGGACTGATTTGTGTCATTGGCTTGATAACGTGTGCCACGTCTTTAAAAAGGAGAAGTGCTGGTTTTGGTGTGTGTGTGGGGGGGGGGGGCTACTGTTCCAGGTGGGTTGGGGGAGGACCTGCCTTGTCGCCCCAGCAGGGTGTCATTTGGCCAGGCTCTTAAGCTTCGGGCCCCAGGGGTCTGGCGCAGTCTGCCAAATCCTCGAAAGGAGCTGTACTACAAGCTACTCAATAGTAATACATGATGCTCAGTGTGTGTTTGTGTGCGTGTCTGTGCCTTTTGTTCTTGTTAATGAAATCAAAGACAGGCTGCAAAGCTTATCTTAGGCCATATATAAATAATGAAACAGCCCATAACATTGAATTCTTAATTTTTTTTCTCTATAATGGGACTATGATGAGTGGTTATATGGATTGTAATTTTTCTTTAAGACGGAATTACATATAATTCCTGGTTGAAATTCGGATGTAAAAGTTATATGGCATCATTAAAAACGTTAAAGGAATGCGTGGAACTGGTTGGGAGGTCAGAGACAGCTTTGTGCTTCGAGAAAAGAGAGGAAATTGACAATGAGACCTTTTTCAGATGAAGCATGAAAAGTTCTGCTCATATTGTGGCTAAGGCTCCTGATTCCCATCCCTCCCTCCCACACAAACACACACACGAGCACACAGCAACATCCATGAAACTATAAGGAGAAAGAGAGAGATGGAGCGAGGGCTGCATGATCTTGATTTGGAGCAGCTTTAAACAAATCAGGGCATTTCTGATGCCCAGTTTTGAAGTGAAAAGACCAACAGTGATTTTGGAAACATTCCCAAACAAACCCAAACACGGAGCCTCTTACAACTAAATTGCTTTGTGAAAAAAAACAGATTAGTATGTCATATTAGCATGAAAAGATGTAGGTCTTTGTTCTACATATAGACAAAAAGAAAGGGCCATAGTCAGGATTTTAGAAATACTGAGGTCATGAGTTCAAGTCCCCCAAAGACACCCCATCTTCCTGCCCAACCCCAAAAACAATAACCTTATACCATAGGAAATCATAAGGAGATTACAGATGAGTAAAATAATGCTTTACTGGTTTATTTCCAAACTTGACACTTTAAGTGCCTGTAGGCTGTTTTAAATGCTGAGTTTTAAAAGTACTTGAATCAGCTTTAAAAATACCATGTGCAGGTTTTTAGCTGTAGAATGCAAACTCTCTCAAGTTGGCTGAAACCCCCTAAATTTCCAGAAAAAATACACAAGTACATGACCTCAGTGTCGTCAATGGGAGCCGTTGCCCTAACTTGGGAATTGTTTATATTTTTCAGAAAAAAACCTCAAAGAAGCTTCCTTGCATCATACCAGCAAAGACCAATAGGCCTTTTTCACGTTAGACTTTTTGACTTCTCCCAGTAGAAAAAGCACAGGTGTAAATAATGATGACCCAATTCCATTTAGCTGTTTTGACTTCAGGTTCCTGGTACCGTGCATGCTGCCTCACTGTCTCTCTTTCTAGAACACTTGAATAGAAGAGAGCTATCTAATGAGCCTGCATGTGACATAGGAAAGGGAGCCAAATCTGAATGGGTTGTTGAATCCCATGTTTTCTGACATAGGCAGCCAACAACAAAATGATTTGTTTGTCTTATTTCACAGTTTGTGAGTTGGTAGGCACAAGCACTGAAAAAGTGAGTTTTTTCATAATATATCCTTTAACATTTAATAACAAAACAGGAGGCATCCCACTATAAATATTTGAATGCACTTTAAGACATGGACTTAAGGAGGGAAATAGGAAAATGAGTTACAATTATAGGAAAAAAAAGGTATGAATAAAGAAGTGTGTACCAGTACCTGCGTTCTCCTTCCAGAATGTCTCAGGTCATGATACTCCCGATTTTTGTGGCTTAATTGTGTTGAACTTTGGCAAACATCAAACAGGTAGACTTTCAGAAGTTAGGACACATACACAGACACTCATGCACAAGTAGAAAGCGAGAGAGAGCCTGTTCCCTACCGAGCTGCTAAACACTGAAAAAAGGAGAGTGAATTTGGAGTGACATCCCAGTTATTGCTCATGACATTTGTGCATCGTCCAGGCGCATATGCGCAGTAAAAGCCGCACCTAAGGGAGGCTGTGTATCCGTGTGTGTGTGTGTATGTGTGTGTGTGTGTGTGTGTGTGTGTGTGTGCTGATGAGCTAAGCCCAGCTGAGGACAGACAGTGAATGAATAATAAAGTGTGTCAAACCTGACCTATGCGATCACTTTATTTAGATGTTCCTTCGTTTGACCACCAACCTCCTCTCCATCACACACACACACACACAACACACACACACAAATACAAAGCCTCTTGTGCGAGCAAACTTCAGAATGAGGAGACGTTAGTGAGTGTCTTTGTTTTCTACAGCTTTAACATACAGTAACTATTGAACTGTGAAAGTGAATTGGACAGGGATCAACCATATAATATAGTTTTGACAGCCTTTGAAGCGCATCCACTCTGCCCCCACGCTTTTGCTGATTGCCCCAGAGCCCTTTTATTCCTCTGCAGAGCCATACTGTGGCATTTACAAGGTACAGTGGGCAGCAAAATGCACATTAGAAACAAGTAAGCATACAGAGAGAGAGAGAGAGAGAGAGAGAGAGAGAGAGAGAGAGAGAGAGA
>CALSCE010009689.1:449002-459002 GCA_943593645.1 Bovichtus variegatus
GAGAGAGAGAGAGAGAGAGAGAGAGAGAGAGAGAGAGAGAGAGAGAGTTACACAGGGCGATTTATTTCATACGGTCTAGTTAAACAGTGATGCGATAGTAAATAAAAAAGCTGTGTAGCTGGTGAACATCATAAGGCCAATGTAAACACCGATGTACTCAACTAATCAATTATGTATCTACTAAAGATGTATTATATATATATATATATATATATATATATGCCTTTGACTGTCTATTCCCATATATATGATATATGGCAGTTCCATATATCCAGTTCCAAGTGTCTTACGGTGTTCGCCACCATGACATCTGCAACAGCTTCAGTGCTCCCTCTCCAAGTCTCTGGAACTCAAGTAATAAGTAGGGTGAGCACTCAAAGTTTCTTTTTGGATGTTGATTTTTTTTAATTCAATAGCAATAGTGTAGTGACACACATGCTTGTCTCAGGTTTGTGGACACACACTGTGGAGGGCAGACAAAAACATCCCTGTTTTTCAGTAGATTGTAAACCATCCCTGTTTTTCAGTAGATTGTTGCTATTGATTTCACAATCACTTTGTGGATCTTTGCTGCTGGCTGGTAGTACCCTTAAAGACTTCAAGAGACTTCATACAGGGGCAATGAGTAGAGCTTTTTCCTTGCTTTAATATGCCTCTGGAGTGATTACCATCATTCTTCCAAAAGATATCCTTGCTGTCCAACACATCAGTCCAAAATCTCCCATAGCTGTTTCTGATTGAGATCTACTGTGAAGGCCATGTTCTCATTATTTTCATCCACTGTACTGAATACTGCAACCTAGTCAGTATACAGCCACTTTCTAGTGAATATAGGTGCTCATGGTGTAGTTATTTCTAAATGTTGGGCAACATGGGTCCTGCTCAAACTACTGATCGGAGGCTGTTGAGGTACAGTATGTGGTGCAGCTCAGTTAGAAAGCTGCAGGTGAAGAGTTTAAGTTTCTGCCATCACAGTGCACAATATGCTCCAGTATTGGGCTACAGTCCTTCTGTACTTCACTGAATGATTTTCAGGCACATGACTAATACAAGTTACTTCCTGTATAACACAGCACCAGACTCATAGCAGCTAGTTATCAACCACCTGATTAAAAATATATTCATCTTCGTTTATTGGTTTAAGTTAATGCGTGCAAAAGTTAATGACGTACGGCGCTAGGTCAGCCAATCAGTGAGCTAGGAGAGCGCGGCACAGACCAATGGAGAAGCAGGAGGCGGGCACTCCAATTTACGACAAAAATAAGTACGTCAATGTTCGCGAGCTTGGCAGGAGGAGACACTTAGCCGTAAACATTACGCTACCATGCCTTCAGAGGGGTGAGTGCTTCAGACGATAGAGATAAAGTTAACCTTTTAACATGGCGGTAGATGTGTGTGGGGAAACAGTCCACCACAAGCTGGCTTTGAGGTAACTGCGTGATTAAAAGCCCAATGTTAGCACCATACCGACCGCCACAAAGCCCCCCGCCCTCCTCCAAAGCCAGCTAAACATGTGAAAACACCACACACTTAACGCATGGCTACAAATTAAGCAGCTTTTACTAAATAGTTGTCTAATAACTAAAAGTACAAGCTGCAGCCAAACCAAGTTGACTAAAGGCAACATATCCCACCCGTAACTAGCAGGAGTTTCAACTTTGCCTATTGCTGAAAGACATGATAAATTAGCATAAAGATTCATGCTAGCTATATTATATGAATACTACCATGTACTATCTGCTGAAAGTGGCACGCTTGCCTTTTCTTTTGGCCATGTAGTGGCAGTGGAACAAGCTGTAAACACACACATATATTATGTAAGTGAACACTTATTCGTACACACAGCAGGTCCAATATTTACTGTCCTTTTTGTCTCCACCAACTCTGAGGAACAAAGTCCTGCAGAGTCAAATTCTATTTCTCTGTGGGTTTGACACGTGGTCATTTCACCCTTTGTTAATATTAAACTATTGATAAGTGCTAACAGGTGCTAATAGCTGGCTGTTTGCTAACCAGCTAGTCGCTCAGTCGAGCCTACAGCACTGTGTGACCAGGAGAAACTTGGCTCGCTCAAGCAGCTGTGATAAATGAATAATGAAATGGAAAAAAGCTTAGTGTGGAGTTAACATGCTTAACAACTCCTGATACTGACACATTAAAAGTTATTTATCTTGACAGGCTGCAGCTGCATTTTGCTTCAGGGTACATTCGCCCACTTTCAATCCTGTTTCAAAATGAGCTCTGACCAATGAGGCTGCACAGCTGTATTCTAATAGCCAGAGAGCATCATTATGATGCATGGTAAAGACAACGTGTTACATTCATATTGGTGAAGCTGTTTGATGCATTATGGTGTAGAGGTTAACAGCTGTTTTGGGGAGTTTGGAGATGCGGGCTGGCCATGCTGTACTGTTGATGGCTGTTTTGGCTTGGTGGTAGTGACTGTTCTGGAAGAGGAAACAAATTGACGTCTTCTACCCTCCGTGTCTCAGCCTTGTGTAATTTTCCCAAACCTTGGTGTGTATGTGTGTGTGTGTGTGTGTGTGTGTGTGTGTGCATGCATGTGTGTGTAATGTGAAGTGAAGTGAAGAGAGAGAGCTGGAAAGAGGTGGAGTGGCGAGAGAGAGACGGAGAAGTGACACAAATCAATGTGAGCACCCAAACCACCATCACCAGCAGCAGCAGCAGCAGCCTCCCCGACCTCCATCACCTCTCTGCCTTTGCCAGGGACAGACGGATAGAGAGAGAGAGAGAGTCACAGGAAAGACAGTCTCCTCAACAACGCAGCATCCGGTAAGTCGTAACAGATGCAAATACCTCCCAACATACACAAGTTGTAGAAGCAATGGCAACAGCGGTGCTTTGGCAGTTGACTCGTCTCTCCAAGTCGCAGAGCGCACTGAGCAGTGCAGACAGTTGTGGCTGAGCGCCTTTTTCTTCTTTTCCGGTGCACCAGCTCCTCTCTGCTGCCTCTGTCCCAGCCGCTGCTGCAGGAAAGAGAAAGTGACGCTCACAACTGAACAACGAGAGAGCGGCTGCCGGACCCCCTCCATTCATATGTTTTATAGCCTGCTTAGATTAGGGTTGGATTGAGGGAGGCTTTTTTCCGCCAATCACCACCCTGTCTCCTAAAAGCAAGAGAGATCTGGTGGATGAGTAGGGGAGAGAGAGGGATAGATAGAGAGGTAGTTCTATGAGAGACTTGACTGTTGATTTAATATTTGTGTAGGTACTTAGAGATTGTCTGTGGTATTTATTGACGTTGCTTCAGTATCCCTATATGGTTTTAACTGTGTGTATTTGGTATCCATTTGCGAGTTTCTAAGAAACCTTTTCCAAAGGACTATTATAGTAGTTTTGCAGGAGTTAGACCAATAAGTAGCTACATGACAAAACAAAACAGAACAAAAAACAGAATTGCAACAGGAGGAATGTAAAAAAAAGAAAAGAAAAAAAGATGAATTATTTGGGAAGATAATATGGCTGGCATCTTTAACATAAAACAATTCTACATTAGGGTTTGCTGCATGATGCCACGGTAAAGCCACACAGTCCTGTCGCTGGGTTAGCGTGATTCTTATTTCCTGCAACAGGACATCAGCAAGGAGCAGGCTGGAGAGTGCACTAGCCTTATGGATCCTAGCTGGGTAAGCTTAGCTCTCCTCTCGGCTCTCTTCGGTGGTGTTTGGTCCAGCAGGTCTGGCTCACTGGCTGGGTTATTGGTGCTGTGGGCAGCCATCGTCTCAAAGGCTGCTGCACCTAATCCAACCCCCACGCTTCCTTCTCCGATGTTGATAAGTATTTTTCTGTCATATGCCATACATGCAACAGTAAAAAAGAAGACAAAAAGACTACAATAAAAAAAATAAATGTAGTGAAGTTCTTGGGAGCTACTGGCCGCAGCATCTACATGCCCCGCGTTGCCATGTAATAGCACATGACCTTATAATGAGCCAATCATCCAGTTTACTCCTTTTGTGTGTGTCTTTGTGTCAAACTCTCCCGCCTTTTTCTTTCTAACGAGCCTTACATGTCTCGGCATCCTGCCAGCTAATGCCTGCCTTTATGCCTTGAGCTTTGTGTGTGTAAGTTTGTGACCGTGTGACTTCGGCCGCGGGAACTTCCTTAAGCAGTGTTTCTTGTTCGTTAGGAGATAAAAGACAAACTTTGGTGTCCTTGTTCATTGACAATTTGAGGATTTGTAGAAGCCTGCGCTGTAAAAAAATCAAAGCTGATGTCTGAAGAGACTTCACAATAAAACTGTGTTCTATTGGTGCAGAACATCTGCTCCTATGTGATCTACCTTTTCACTGCTAAAACAAACAACTGAACCAATTGTTTTATTGGACAGTGTTGTCTTAGAGCTTTAGCAAGAGCTGAACAGACTTACTGAACATTATTGAGGTAAAATCATTTGTCTGCATTAGAGATATCTAACTTTGATTTATACATTACATGACATTGGAAAGATCAAGGTACTTTACTTTGATTTCTGACATGGATTTTATTATTAGGCTTATTCTAGTCTGTTCTATACTATACTCAGTTTCCTAGAATTGTCTTGATCAATTTAAGTGAAGAGCCGATTGTATTCAGTGCTGAGTCATACTGTAACGGCATTAAATGTGAAGTGTGTCCGTTATTTACAGTCATACAGTATCAGTTGCCAAGCAGGGGAGGATATTGTTATCGGGCTGTAGCATCAGGGATTGGTTTCCGCTCTGTTTTAGACAAATGAAAACATTGACTGTACACAGAAATACACACACAAACTCTTGGTGTTTGGGTGTGTTTGTTTGTAGGGAGAGTGCACAAGTCCTGAGGCCCACAAAGCGAGAGACATTGTTAGATGCAGGTAAGAGTCAGACAGAGAAAGACATCTGTCAGTCTCTGAATGGTATTTTCCCAATGCGACTGATGAGATACGCTCTCTCTGTGATTGAGTGTCAGTGCTTTAACGGGGCGTTGATCTCGTACAAGACAGGAAGCAGTAAACAAATCCCCCAACATGTGGCGGCTTGCTGGAGCATATCCCTCTCTTCTTCTCTCTCTATCACAGTATGTTTGTGTGACTCATAGCGTAATGAACTATAACAGCTGAGTGAAAATTGGAACAGTTCTTCAGTGTTGCAGAGATGTAAGTACACTTGAAATTGAGTTTGTTTTGGTGGAAGAAATTGTGCAATAAACAGCAATCAAAAACATATTTGTTGAATAATATAGGCTTACAAAATGGCATTGTTTTTGGCATTTGTGAAATAATATTTAATCCAACATGACCTTTCTGAAATGAACTGCTGTTTAGGAAGGGCTGACCATATTTCTCAATCCTAGGACAATAATATCATAGTGTGTTATTGTTTTACAAAAGTCTGCAACTAAATGATGTGTTGCATGCAGTATCAATGTGATAACTCATGTTATTTTGTTCAAATCTAAACAACAAAGTCTGCACACGGAAAGCTCCCAATTCAATAACTTTTTCCCTTTTTGGTGGGATATGCAAGTTTTGGATTCTCTGTGATTTTGCCGACATTTCCTACATTGTTGTGATCTTCATCAGTTACAGGAAAATACTGACAATATTGTGATATCGATTTTAGCCATATGAGGTCAGCTCCTCCAAAGGTGTTTGTTATAACATGTTGTCCAACTAGATGTTTATACTTGTTCCGAAGCCTCTTCATGGCTGCATTGCACTGCCTCCCTGATCTTTATCTAAGAAATCTGTGTCCTTTGCATGACTTTGTATTCCGGAAGCAATTAATTGTGCAAATTGGGATTCAGAAGCGTACTTTCATACAGTCAAATCACAGTGCTGTACTCATTTGAACACACAAAAAGTAGTTGTGTGAAGGATGAAAAACAGAGAGCTGACTTTCTCACCGCAGCACACTTGGCCAATTGTTGCTTTAACATACTACATTTTTTTATGTTCTGAAACTTGCATTGTTTACATTCAGTCCCACTCATCTGGATCAGAAACTCCAGAAGGTAGCTTTAACTTTTTTTTTTTTTTAAAGTGACATTTTTAGATATTCAATAACAAACCAGTTGATGGAAACAATCCATATTGTAATCAGAGACAGTGTCCTGTCTTTCAGTTCTTTTTAATTCAGAGTTTTACCTGGATTCACCTCATCACTGTACTTCATAAAGGCTTAAGTGCTTACTAAGTACACACTTTGTGAGTCTCCTTGTCTTTCTCTCTCCTTTGTAGCCTCTATTTGGTTCTTTTTTTCTCTCTCTATCCATCTATCTAATCGATCTATCTATCTTTTTCTCTTTCCTTGCATCTCTGCAGACTTTGGACGAGGCTGAGGAGTGCGCTGCCAAGACGTATGAATTATTAGACTAATGGGCTTAAGTGGCTTGTCCTAACATTGTCTCCCTCAACACATAGTCATACGGAGGCTTAGGAGAATGCACAAAGCAAGAATATAAAATTAGAATAAACCAAAATAAAAACCACCTCCTCAGTTTTTTTTCTTCTCGAGGTCAGGATTAAAATTCATCAGAAAGAACCATTTACTCCCCCCCTCTCTCCTCTTCTCTTCTCCTCTCCCCCACCCCCTCCTGTGTCTCTTCTGTTTTGTAAGTGTGAAGTGATCCATTGTTTTTAAATTGAGATATGTGCCACACGCTTTCATTCCCTGTGGAGGCTTTTAGTAAGTGAGCTGTTACAATATTTGACTTTAAAATATGGCAAATTTCCTCAAAGATAGAGAGTGAAACTGGGACAGATGAACTGCAGTGCATGTTGGAGTATGAGAAGAAGCTGGTTGGCATGAATAATTGGAGGACAAAAGGGGAGAAGAGTCAGGAGATTTGTGTATAATGTGGGACCTCACACTGAAGTCTCCATGAGCTTTGTATGAGCTTTGGTCATTGCTATCTGGCACTTGTACTGTAGCTTCACACTGCGTTTCAGGTTGTCTTCACAGGTGACTCTCAAAAAAATCTCTCTCAGCTTTTGAAGTTGTGTGTTACCATATTAAGGTCTTACGCAGTGCACCTGTCATACTTCACTTTTGACCTCACATAAACATGGCTTGCATTTAGCCAACCTTTAGAGGAAAACTCAATGGTGAGGTGATTGTCCTATAAAGACAACCATTGTTGAATGAATGAATTGTTTATCCATTTATAGGCGTATCCTGTCTGCAGTGTGAAAGGCTGTGGGGTTGAGCATGAAACTTCATCACACTTTCAAGATAGCAAACTACAAGTAACGGACCTTTACATAGAGTTTAGTACAATGCCAATGTCAGTCAGAAGAAAAAAAACACAGGGTGGTCTGACAAAAAAGCTCCACCTGGGTCAACTTTTGCAGGACTGCAGCTCAATGTCATCCACCAAGACATTGCGGTGGCCAATCAATTATGTGCAAGTAAACAACACAAATGACTTGAATGCGGTATTTCTGCTGTTTACCTCATGATTGTCGCGACCAATTTCTGTGACCTGATTTGGAGTTTTAACTATGTTGCCAAGCTAATGTCATAGATAGATATGATCACACACTTTGATAGACGTGAGAGCAGAGACTAGTGGCCAGTAGTCTGTTTGTAGATCACCAACACCTCACCTGTTAATGTCTTTTTCCTGGAGTTGATTTCCTAGGTTCACAGAATCTCACATGTCACAGTCTTTGGTGGACAACTGCCAACAGGCATTTTCAGTCACATAGTTTAGTGAACTGCTGCATCATTTCAGACTTCTAATTATTTTCAAAATGAGCTTCAGGATATTAAAGGAAAAAAGGAACATTTTTGGTCCAGATTTGACCTTTTTTGTCTACACAAATGCACACACAGTAGAACCTTGTACTTGATCCGTGGGTCAAGCAGCGCCCACCGCGTAAAACAAACAAAAAGATTTTAAGAAAATAACAAAACACGAACCGACAAAAAGAAGTACACCCCTTGAGGCCTTCCTAATGAACCAAAGTCCAAGTTGGGCAGATGCAGCCTATTTCTAAACTTTTTTTTTTTCCTGTTCCTTTGTGCATCAAACTCTTCAAAAAACATAACAAGCTTCTTTCATGGATCAAACGAGAGCGGCAGTGCTCATTGTGCCAAAGCTGGATAAAAAAAGGAAACAGAGTGAGGGAGAGAGGGAGAAATACCTTATTATTGTTATCAAAGTAAAGCCAGCTCCTCTCCTGCTGCTCTTATGGGACCTCCCTGACTCTCTCTGCTCATAGACCCAGGGGGAATCTAAACATGACCCGCATACACCCCCCCACCCCTTTCTGGAACACGCACACACACGTGGGCCTGTCTTGGTGCACGTCGTTTCATTTGTGAAATTAGTCCATTCTCTCTGACCCTGTCTTTTCATCAGGCGCGGTGGTGCATATTTTAGTCCCTTTCCTGCGCTTGTTTTACTAATTGGTGGCTATACTTTGCCCAACACTGATATCCTTTGATCATCTCAGATCATTACGTTTACCTCATTAATTTGCTCAATGTGATTTTTCTCCCCCCAAAAAATGTAAGGGTCCGTGCAAAATTGTATTAATAATAGATCATATGAGCCAAAAGAAAGTGCAATTCCTTCGTGATTTCTCCTCTCGCTCTTTCTTTTTCTTTTGCTGATTATTGTGTCTCATTGTCCTGTGGTGGCACGTCAGCTTTAAAGGAAAAGAGCAATATTTTGGGGAATATGCTGAGATGAACAGATCAACATGAATCTACTTTAAGTTAGGAGCTGGAGTTAGGAGGTCAGGACATATTTAGCCTAGCTTAGCATTGGGGGAAGGGGAAATGGCTTGCCCAGTTTCACCTACAGCACCTTGAAGATTTATTTTTAGCATAATGTATCTTGTTTGTTTAATGCCAAGATCGGACTACATGATATCAGCCTGATAATGGCCCGACCTGACAGACGTTGGGTGTCGGGAGCAAACATGTTGAACGGCAAAAAATAGTTCCAGCATGCAAGTTGCCCTGTTACAACAGATTCATATTTCTGTTTTTATACACATTAAACAAACTATAAACCACATTTTAATTAGTCAGTTTTAAAGGTGTTTGTGCTCAATCTTTATGATTCGGCTCCTTAACATTTATGCACAGACACAAGATTGATATTGATCTTTCCATCTGACTCTCAAGAAGAAAGCATGTGAGCATACTTCCAAAACTATTCTATTAAAGTTCAATAGAATCATTATAAATACACATTCAAGTTTTGACACACAGACATGAAAACCCACTCACATCAGGTGCAAACATCCACTTTTACACGATTTTCTACTACTTTTTGCTCTACATAGAGTAGGTCCTGCTTGTTCAAACATTAAACATTAGAGAGAAACACTGTAATTCATCCAAACTGTCAAGTCTACAATCATACTCCACTTACACTCACCAGCTGCGATTGTAATGGCTGTCAGTACTTCCTGTATCACACTGTTTCCTGTATTTCATCCCCTTTTCAGCATCAATATCTCTTCCAAAGATATGTTCCCTATCAATAGGCTGATGTCTGTGCTTTGTTGTTGACAGCTTCATTGTCAATCCAACCAACTCAAAATTGTGTTGCACATAAAGACCTGTATCTTCCTCTTCCTTTCTCTTTCCTCTCCCTCTTGTTCTCTGCGGAGCAGATTACTTCTCGGATCACTCTGTCTGCAGGCGCCGCTCGGCATTGTGTTACATCTCTGTTGTTGTCACGTTGAGCTCAGCGCCCTTCTATTATCATATAGATAAGTGAATGTTGTGCTGTGGAAAGACAGGGAAGCGCGGCTCTAATGTAGTGTATTGTGTACGTTGTTAAAATTGCCCCCTGTCTCCTTTGCCATTCAAGACGCTCGCTCCTCTATCATAGTTGTAAACACATCGCTAAAGATTGTGAGTTTTATTCGGGCCTTGTGTTTGAGAAAAAGATGAAGCATGATTGTGTTTTTTCTCAATAACTTAGTTTCGTGATGTGAGGTGGGCCATTTTGCATGTAAGTGCGTACAGTATATGTGTGTGTCTTTACACACGGTGAG
>CALSCE010009689.1:487749-508830 GCA_943593645.1 Bovichtus variegatus
CAGCCAGCCCCACTCAGCATGCACCTGGCGTCCCCTCACACACACACCACCATTATTAATTGCTAATACATATTTATGTGGCACAAATTTGCCATTTGTTTATGCATAAAATTATCAATAGCGCAGGGCGCTTAGCCAGAGAAAACAGTGACCTTTTTAAAAAGTAATAAATGGAATATGTGTGTGTGTGTGTGTGTGTGTGTGTGTGTGTGTTTATCTAATGGCTAATGTTTAAGAAAGAAGGTGTTGGGTTGGAACAAGGGGAGGAGGGTGGCGGTTTTGCGGCTGGACGTGGCAGAAAGGCAGCTGAGGCCTGCCAAGAGGAGATCCACTGATTTGGATGTTTACCCACAGTTTGTATTTCACACAGGTGATGAGCTGTCTTTGTTCTATCTCGGCTTCATTAGCTTTGTCCATGTGCACAGTGTCTGCACTGGATGTGCTTTAGAGAAGCTGTTCCCAAATGGTGTAAGGCAAGTCCAGGTGTGCTGTGGGATTTTGTGACAACCATATATTGTTATTGCAATTTACTGTTCGAAAATGTCTGAATTCCTTTTACATTTTTCTGAAGGTCATGAGCCTGATACTCCGATCCTTTTCCTCTGCCTTTGCATTGCGTGCGGCGTTGCTGGCCTGACACACACACATACACACACACACTCACGGCCAATCCCGAGCTAGCATCTCGTGTTTCGACAGCCGTGCAGTTCCATTACTTTACTTTTTTATTTTGTGTTGCTTTGATGTCATTTTACGAGTTTTATAGTTGTTTGTCAAATTTTATTTGGCATTAGTAAATGAAAATAAATGTTCACAGATAAAATAAGTTCTTAGTTGACTTACACTCCAATACAATTTTGTCGACTAATTGGTTGATTTAATCGACAGATCTGTAAAACTCAGTTTCTCCACAAAGAATCATGCAAATGGTGTCTTTGGTGTGTCTTGGGCACAAAAAGTTTGAAAACCATTGCTTTAGAGAGTGTGAGGCTGATTTCTGGCATTTTAGTGTATCGGTGAGCATATTATTCCATCTACAGTCACAGGAGTCCACAATGAATTGAGCAATGAAAACAAGACAACAGCCAAACAATCAGCAACATTTACCAGTGTAATTTCCAAATCTGCAGGACAAGGAAGTGTTTTACACAGTTTCTTAAAAGAGGAGGAGGCTCCCGTGTTGAACAGATTCCCTGGAGGAAGGTCTCATTATGTCCTGCACATTTAACACAAAGGATATTACAAGAACAAACACATTTCAAAAAAGTGTGTTCAGTTGTTCTACTACTGTAGTTCTACCTTCTTTACTGCTCACTTCTTTTTCTCTTTAATCTCATTTTCTTCTTCTCATCTTTAAGAGTTCCCATCTCTCTCTTTTTTCTTTGTCTCCTCTTATAGTCATTGCTTTTCCTCTTGTTTGTTCCTCTCTGCTTTACTCTCCACTCGCCTTCAATCCCTCTGATGATGTCTACTCCACACTTCATTTGTCCTCTTTTCTCCCCTCTCCACTATAACATCTATGTAGTGGTGTTTTATCTTTGTGTGTGTCACCATGTTATTGTCAACCTGGCAGTGTGAAATCCAGCTAAATCTCTCCCTGTTTCTCTTTACCAGGGTTGGTCGTGTCTCTGATGGGTATCCACTCTTCAGCAGAGCCACATCTCCTGGGACACTTGTAGGTCAGCTGCTATTTTCATACCCCCCTAACACACACACACACACACACATAAACACACGCACATACACACACACACACGCAGGCATACAAATACAGACATACTGTATTTAAATATGTAAGTGCTCAAGGGACTCTGCTTTTAAACTGTGGCAAGCAAACACGCATTGAACTGGGTTGAGTGACAGTGTCAGTCATGCTCTCCCTCTTTCATAACACACACATATGAATCGTTTCCCCCTCTCTCTCCTCCTCTCTGTAACCCAGCTTTTATGTGGCCTTTGTGAGGTCACACACAGGGCTCAAGTCAGTTTCCATGACTACACAGTCAGCATCCAGCCAATCGACATTCTCAGCTGGCCTCTATGGGGCCAGTGGGCAGCCAGTATGCATCATATCTGTACATCTGACATGGAGGGTAAAGGGGGAAGAGGGGGTGTGTGTGTGCGTGTGTGTGCGTGTGACTGTGCACACGTTTAGTACAGGGTTCTCTAATGTATCTTGTGAGGCACACTGACAACAATTGTTCTTCTTAGCATTATTCAAAAATAATTGCTTTAAATGATAATATACTAAATGTTCACATTTCAATATGTTTCAGTATAGACAAGTAGTTTTAATGAAGACGTTCACACAGTAGATTAAACTGAGCTGCTTCCTCTAGACTGTCTTTATACTGAGGCTGAAAAGAACATGTATCAG
Source organism: Bovichtus variegatus (assembly GCA_943593645.1). Lineage (NCBI taxonomy): Eukaryota > Metazoa > Chordata > Actinopteri > Perciformes > Bovichtidae > Bovichtus > Bovichtus variegatus. Next base: position 490,127 of record CALSCE010009689.1, read on the forward strand.
ACAATATGCAAAACATGCAAGAAACTCTCTTCCTCTATAGAAGTGGGAATCGCAAAGAAATCATAGGAAACTCCATGAGGACTGAAACTAACAACCCAGATACTCGAGTAAATACTAAAGGAAAAAAATGCCCTCGTTGGACTTGACATCTCCTGTGGGAGAGAGAGCAACATGACCAGTGTTTATTTTTCCCCAACTTCCTACCATGTACTTTCTGAGACTGAATAACTTTCCTCGTTCCACATTTTGCTCTACATGTTTAGTAGAGTAATGCTGCTTGAGGTTGTATTTCTGGAGGACATAAGCTTTCTCCTTGCAGATGAGACCACATTAAACTTCACAAACATATTTAACTGTCCATTTCTGCCGAAACTGCTGTTTGTAGTAAATATGTTGACAAAATGTTATGTTCTAATTACTTTTTTTTTTTTTTTAAAGGACTGGGAAAGATTGTGGGTTGGATGTAATGATACATTTTGAAGTGAGTGGTCAGTCATGAGTGGTGACTGACAAGATACATTTTGTTCAGTCTGGTAAATTATGTGTGTGTATTATAAGTTTTTGGGAATGCTAACTTGACCTTTGCCACAACTAGTTTATGCATAAGTGCAGCACCATGCAAAGCCTAACCAATATCTCTGTGTCTGCTGTCTTTTTTCTTAGTAGGAATCATATTTCCTCTGATGCTCAGTGTATTTTGTTGTGTTCCCCGTTTTTCAATGCTGGAAGTTGAACTGGGACCCTGGGAGCGTGAGGGTGGAGATGGCCAAAGAGGTAAATGGTCAGAGAACAGCATATGGAGGGTAGGGAGAGTGGGGTTGTTTGTTTGGGAAATGAAAGCCGTGGGACAGCAAAGGACAGCTGAGACAAAAGAGACATATGGAGCTTCAACACAGAGCCTGCTTTATTAATTTTTTTAGCACTGAAATACCTCTGTGGTCAAAAAATTGACACTACTTTATCAAGATTTTCGGAACTAGCAAGAAAAATGACCCAAAGGATATTGCTTTAATCTACTGATTGCAGGCAAAGACAGCCGATAAAAAGGTGGGAAGAAAGGCGAGACAGACAGGTAAATAGACAGTGATGTGTGAGTTAGGTCAGTTTAGTTGGGACATATGGCTTCCGCCAGCGCAAAGACTCAGTACTGAGGGGCAACGAGGACAGAATAGAAGAGGAAAGACCCACATGCCATCTGCACAAGGGACAAAGAGTGGTGTGTGTTCGAGGGCAAGTAATAGCCCAGTAACAGAGATTGAGACACACAAATAATAATAATAATAACAATTAAAAATACATGCACGTATACAAATAAAGAATATATGCACATTTTTATTGGACACGCATGCATACACAAACTTTCAGACTCAAACAAATGCATGTAAACACATTCACTTGAGCACACGCTCACAACCACTGACACTTTGACTGAAACAGACTTTATGTCACTGCTGTCTCTTCATCTGCCAGAGCAGCCATCCAGAAAGCCCTGTCCTCGAATCAGTTTGTGTGTCTGTGCATGTGTGCTCCCTTTTCTCCTTCCTGTCAGACACCACTGAAGTGGTATGCTTCACAGGGCATTATATTGTCTGACATATGGGTTTTGCTCCTCTGCTCTGTCCAGGAAACAAGGCCAAGCGGCCAGCCTCAGAACGGAACCCTTGGGTTTGATGCAGTCCAGTTGTCTTTAATGTTCACAGAGTGAAACTAGGGTACTGATGGGGATCCACTAACGGGGTCACCGGCCCCAACGCTGGGTCACTTTGTTGTGTGTTGGTTTCCTGTTCAACTTCTGGGTCAGCAATGGAGGTTGGGAGAGCAGGTTGTCACCATGAGTCAATGTGACAAACTCACCTACATGCTGTTCCCCCCGTCGTTCATTTGCTTTCCATTCATGAATCTACAGAGACGTATAACTTATTTTTTTACCCTTATTTTTCCGTTAAAGTTGTATTTTTGTCGAGTAACGATGCAGAAGCAAGCAGGGACTGTTATGCAAACTTTTTTTTTGGTGGTGCATTTAAGAAAACTTGAATGCAGTATACTAATAAGGTTTCTTGTTGAGGTCTCTCTGAATTAGTAGGAGATGTGGTTTGAAGGCATGTTCTGTCCCCTGACACATTTATTATTTAAATTAGCTGGGAGCTATCAGTACAGTGTGCAGATCTTTTGTCTGACTTTTGCCTTCAATTAGTTTTTTCAATTAGCCTTTCTGATGTGAATGTCCTACACTCTTTGTTTGTTTTTGAAAAATGTACAGTATACACATTACTAATAGATACATAGAGAATCAATACATGCAAAGACAATTTAACAGCCCCATAAGTACTCGTATAAAACATGTTTTTGCAGCCGTCCATCATTAAATGAAATTTTCCATAATATTTCAGAAATCTTGTGACCAGTGGAATCTGCAGAGACAGTAATGCACTTTGGATATGATACATGCATGAACTCTTCACTTCCACCTGGACTAATCTGTTTCAAAGACGTGGGGCCCCCACCTGGCTGCTTGCTTTTTGTATATGTGTGTGTGTGACGCAGAGTGGGTGGGTTGGTGTGTTTACAGGCATGTGGGTGCTGAGGAGCTGATGGCATAAACAGATAAAGCTGTGATGGAGGATGTACGCTCTTTTGTTTGAGTTTAAGAGACAAACGGCTGTCCGAAATACACACACAAGCATAGATGCACACATACACTCCACCCCCTCTCTGCAGTGTGTATACACCACACGTCAGGTCTTAAGTGCTTGGTAACAAAGGGTGAGTTTATCCCTGGGTTTCACTGTAAATACAATGCTGAGTAATGCTAAAAAGACTGGCCTGTGGTCACTGCAGCCGTGCACAATGGGCTGAGAGATAGTGAACTTGCCTCTGGTCTGCTTTGAAAGGTGCAGTGTGTAGCATTTTCTCAAAATGAAAACCACATTTCCCACAAATTTGATGCTTTCCCCTCTCTGGCGTCGCTCCATATTTAGTTGTTTTAGAGGAAAAACTAGAGGAAGAGCAAAAATAAGGTCCTTGATAGCAGACTTTATAAATTCCTAAGGAACTTCCAGTATGTGTTCTAACACATAGCTGATACTATGCAGTCTGAACAGAGGAACAGGAATAAAGTTGTTTATTTCTTTAAAAATTAACTGGTTCCCCTTTTGTGCAAGAAAATAATCTGACTTCCTGTGCATTGTGCCCCACAATATTAAAATCTGTGTGTTGTTGGGACCAGAGCCATGGTGGAGAGAAAAAAAACCTGGTAAACCTGAAAGCACCCTATGTTTTCCCTGGCGATGCCACTTTGCGAACAACAAATCTGTGTTGAAATCAGCAGGAGGAGAGCTAGTTTACGTCATTTTTAGCTGGAGGTGGGCAGCACAGTCTTGCATGGAGCTAATAGCTCACGCTAAAGGAGATTCTATTGTGTAACATTATGATGCGTTCAATCTCTATTCAGTAAAAATGAGTGCTTGGGGAAGGTAAATTCTAACGTTAACAAGATATGTTCATATGTAATCTTCTAAAATTTGTTTTTTGATGAGAAACTTGAATAAAGGCACTTGTGATGTATTCACAGCAATATAAAATATATATTAGAGGGACACTAGCTCTAAGCAACTTCTTATACATAATTAAAACTACTAATGGCAAGATATTTTAATCATTTAATCAATAATTTATTTTCTAATAATTAAACTTGTGTGTTTTTGTGCAAATAACACTATAGATGACAATAGCCATGTAAAAGAAAAACAGCTTGACGGGACGGTTGAAATAATTTTTCAGTATGATTCAAGGACTGTGGTAAAACAGAGTTAGTCTGGAGCCTTGCCTTTATGTACTCTTTTTAAACCCAAGAATTTATCAATAATCGATGAAGGAATCGGTATCATTATAAATTCCCATCCCTATACACTACCAGGCTTACCAGCAAAGTTCTCACTTGTCTAGAGCACTTTAAGCACTTTTCATACTCATGATGAGGATGAATTATTTTTGAATGTCAGCTCAGCGTACGTGGAGCCGGTGGAGCTTCAGTGCTGATAGACACATCAGCAGGGTGGAAGCTCGTTGACACAAGGACAAGGACTATCTCCATTCATTTTGGCTGAAACATCTGAAACCTTGACAACATGGCTGGAATAAAGCTATTGTTATTGTTGCAAGCTGTCTCCATATGGACACATACACGCACGCACACACACATGCACACACACGTGCACACACATATACATAGACACACACTGCTCAGCAGTGGGAGCACATCATCTGTCACCCAGGGCCCAGGCGGAGGGGCGACAGATTGTCCTCGCGGTGTTCCTTCAGGTCCCATTGCTCCAAACACACACACTCACAGACACACACACATACAAACAATCTGCCCACTGACATACTGTTCTCGTAGTATTCCCTCAGAGTGCGGGCAGGGCGGTTTCACTGCCTTTATCTCAGAGGAATATTAATACAACACTCCATTTCTTTATGGGGACACAGAGGTGTTTCACTGTAGTGTTGTGAGGGTGTGTTTTGTATTTATTTAGCCAGAACATACACACTTACTGCTTATTTTACGCGACTGTATCATAGTTTGAATGGCATTTATGCTTGGGGCTCTGTTCCTGGTAGAAAAGTAGAATCAGGGGCTGTTGAGCAGGAACGTTTGACATGCAAACGCACACAGTGAGCAATGTTGCAGTTAAAGACTAACCGCTTGCGTACAGATCAAATAGGGGGTCACTACTTGCGGTGCAGAACAAATGCATCTCACATCAATCTGATGCTATAAAATATGGCATAGTGGGAAGATCAAAACGGCAGCATGACGTATTTAACTGTCATAAAACAGCCACATCAATTAATCATCAAGAGCATGCATTCTATAGCCTGACCCAGTGATAATCAAGGGTGTTTTAGTATCAAAGTGCTGCTCAGTAAACGCCAGGCCTTTAAAGATCGTCATCCATAAACATTACCTGGCTTTGTTCTTCGCTCTCGGGGAAACCACACAGACATCCACACCTTTCTCTCTCTTTTTCCTCTCTTCTTTCTGGCGCTCTACCTACTCATGCCCCCTCCCCCCCCCTTACCTGTGCATGTGTGCAAAGAGCTTCGGGCCTCATAGATCGTCTTAGCCTTCTTAATGCGCTTTCTGTTTCTCTGTGGAATTGTCTTTCCAAGAAGAGAAAGACAAAGTGAGATAGAGAACAGAGGCAAAGAAAAAGAGCGAGATAAAGAGCAGGTACTTTCATTATGCCCCCCCTCTCTCCGGGTGCCTGGGTTATGGCCAATTAGGCCTATTAGCAACAACAAAACTCAAGAAAACACAACAAAACCCGGTTGGCAGGCAGGCAGGCAGGTAGTTAACGGTGGGAGGAATTGTTATCTCTCCCACCGACAGGAACAAAGAAAACGCTCTCCAGAGTGCCGGTGAAAGAATTTATACCTCCCAGTGTTCTCAATTCTACAATTAAACTCTTTACTGCAATTTCCTGTTGGTAGAAGTCTCAAGAGGGACTTTTCAATGCACTGCAGTGATTTTTACACCTGCAAAGTGGCGTGTTATGTAATTAACCAAGTTTAAGACAATTGCTCAGAGGTGCAGAGAAGCCACAGCTTTGCAGCTTTTAAAAAAGACTGTTGTGTCTTGAGGTGGAGAAGATGCATTGACCTAATAAATGATCAGCTTATTCCAATGTGATTTATAGGTCTGTGGTTTCAGAGGTGATCATCTTCTTTCATATATGCTGAGGAGAATCCAGCAGAATGTGGCTAGTTGATTTACCTTGTCACTTACTTTAACAGAGCTTCAGCAACTTCAAACGGTTGTGGTATAATTTGATAAAACTGTTGATTTTTAACCAGATTGTGGCTCATTAAATGCAGGGGTTTTTCACAGTACATTACTAAGTGGAGAAGTTGCGTAACTATGCTGAAAGTCAGTTGCAGCCAAAGAGGATTACTTGAGATGAAAAGTGTGAGTGAATTTTCACAACTACGTGGTTGAATTTGGCTTTTCTGGATTTATATTCTGCATCTCCTTTTGTCTTCTCAGTCTCTCTCTCTCCCTTCACTTCCTCATCCCCTCTCTGTCTCTTTTCTTTGTTTCTTAAGAACCCCTTACTCCACTTACAAACTAAACGCGCCATGCTCCGTATAAAATCCATTAACTCGACATGCCGATACACAACCATCACCCAGATGGGAGTCAAGTGTGTATTGTGTGAGCGTCATCTTGAGGCGGAGGGAGATGCAATCAAATAGAGATGTGCAGAACAAAACGGGCAAAGGGTGGAGGCAGAGGAGGAGGGAGGGAGAGATGGAGGGAGTAGGCAGGGAGGTAAACTAAATGTGACATCTCATATTTGACTTTTCACTTCCCATTTAGCTGACACGCCCAAGATAAGTGGAGGAAAGATTACTGGTCTCATTCTGTTAGACAAAGGCCTGTGTGTGTTAGTGCATTTGTTGTTTCAGGCATGTACATTTTACATTTAGGCGCTTTAGCTCATTCTCTTATGTGACTGATGGTGAATAAGCCGGTTGTAGTTCAGTGTGCGTGTGTGTGAGTATTAGCAAACATTACAGATACATTTTTATATCCATGAGATTTGCTTGTTTCTGTGGATTATGTTTCAACTGCCAACGCTTACTGTATATCCTTTTTGCAACTTTTAAAGGGAAATGTCCATGTCATACGACGCATGTTATATTTTCATGGTTGTGCCATCATTCCTTTCAGTAATGATAACACTTTACTCAAAAAGTGAATTGCTAAGATATGGAAACATGGCATCACTAGGGCTGGGTATCAAACTTCAATAGACTTTTGTAGAGACCGACAGTAGCACCGAGAATTGAGAAGCATCAAGTACTAAAATCTAGTGACATTTCCACCAGCCTCAGCTTTATAAAGCCTTTAAATCTTTACTGGGTTTATAGCAAACATAATCAACACTGTACTTGCTAAATATTGGCATGGTTATTCCATGGTTAGTCTTGTTTTTAGCTACGTCAACGTGTTCCCAATTACTTTGGTGAGTGAGTTTTTTTTCATTGCTAATAGAAATGATGGCTAAAAGTAGGAAAATGAAACCCAATAAACAGGAACCTTGATATACATGTTGTAAATCTACAGGTCAGTTATTTGTCCTTACTACTTGTTTATCCACGTACACTTTTTTTCATGATTCCTGATATAATTGTCACAGTGTGTATTCAGTAAATAACCAGAAGCATCTAACTGCCAATTGTACTGCACCACCTCTTTTTGTCAACTGTAAAATAGAATATTTTTTACAATGGCAATATCTTTAGCAATTTACATGCCATCAGCCTCTATATGACAGAATCCATATGGTGGATCATACAACACTGTTAAACTATAGTATAGCTTTGTCACTCATGTGAAAAGACTCATATTAGAGGAGTGTGTGTGTGTATGTGTGTATGGCTGCTACAACGCAGGTGCCCACTCGAGCAAACAAGAAAGACTGCAGTTATCTTCACCTCCAATTACACACTGGGAATACCTCTGCTGTGTGTGTGTATGTGTGCGCTCACAATCACACATTTGTATAACCTTTGTGTGTGACTGTTTGACTGTGTGTGTGTATCCCCCGCAAGGCCCTGGGGTTACAGGCAGCTTGGTGACAGTGCAGATGGGATAACATATGACATGTGAGTGAGTGAGTGAGTGTGTGTATGCATGTGTGTGTACGTGTGTGTTTGTGTGTGTGCGTGTCAGTCCATCTGGGCTCCCCTCTGATCGGCCGGGGCTCCCTCTGCTCTCCGCAGCCCACTGGGGAGCCGGCGCGACGACGGAGACAGAGAGCAGCAAGGCCTGCCTACCTTCATCCTCTCTCACCTCCACCAACTCTTTTACTGCACCATAGCATTATATAAATGTTCTTATGAATTATAAATGACATGTTTTGTTTGTCCATTCCAAGACCCTCAATACAAAGTAGAATTCATTTCCTGTTCAACCTCGTTGTTGTTTTATGTCGTTTTTATTTGAGATTTATTGCCTCGATTTTTTTCATCAAATGTCCTGACTATTTTTTTAATCAAGTACATTAAAAACGTTACAGCTTTGGCCTGTGGATGACATTACCTGGTCACGCATTTCTTACACCAATGATTCCCAGTTTGTATGAAGTAGTACTAAACTATGAACTGATTAATTGATCAAAAAGTATGATAATTGCTTAATTATGTATTTCATTTATCAAGAAAATAGTGTCAAGTGAAGTAGCTGCTTTTCTCCGTTTAATAGAGCTTTTCTGTTGGTAAACACGATGACGTATTTATGTGGGCAGAGCGTAGGTGGAGGCAGAATAATTCTCTGAACACGTTGGCTAACGCTGGCAGGCAAGTTTTGTTGGCTTGTTTTTTAATTATGGCTGAAGAAAATACGATTTTCTCTGAATGGTGTACAGTCGCTCACTTTCCTGGACCGTAAGTGTTACTTAAGGAAATTGAAATGAACAAACGGGACCAAATTGGCATTTACACACCTGATAGAAAAAGTGTGCATAGTAGAGAGTGTGTATACATCTTTTGATGCCTATAACTATCCTCCAGAAAAACTTACTATTGAGCATTGGCAACAATTGTCTACACTTCAAAGCAAACCAAAAAAAGGGAGACGGACTTATCGAAAAGAGATGGAGAGAAAAAATGTTGCTGATAGTTTAGCTTCCACAGCTAAAGGCTCACGGCTACGGCAACGGTTAGCAGAAGGCAAAACTATTAGCAACATTTTCACTCCATCTCTAATAGTTTAACCTGTCAGCAACATTTATAGGACTTGATTGATAGTACTAGTATAAACTACACCAGGCACCAACATTTTGGACTGGAATATTGTTGCTAAGCCAGGCAGCAATTGCCTCCAAAGCATAACTGGCAAAACCATTTACAGTATTTAAGTATATATACTGTACATATTTCAGAGGAGACATGGTTGAGGCAGAATACACTACTATAATAAGCTATGTGATGAGGGCAGTGAATAAATCTGTAGACATGTCGTTAGAATTGTGACCAAATTACACACAATGCTGCACACAATATATGTACACTGTGACACCGCACACAATGACACCTTTTGCCAGCATGTGGACCAAATGTGGCACACAATGCCCGAGGGCAATGCCAACATACAGTACTGCAGTATACAGTAAGTGCACTTATCCATTCTCCAATGAATAATTTGGCTGTTTTTTTTGAGTGTACAGAACAAGTTCACGTGATTACTTTGTGCATATACTCTATCTGTTTTGAACTTTAATTGGGGGCTTTTTTTGTGGTGAATCCAATTTTTTCTTCAATTGGCATAGGCTTCATGTTTCAGAGCCAATGGCATCGGGTTTTTTCCACCACAAAGGCGAGACTCTGAATGTACAGGACACTGTGTGCATCTGACATTGTGCATTGTGTCCCCATGAGACTTGTCACGCTCTCTTTCCAGGTCCATGGCTATTTTGTGGTTCTGGCCAGGGCAACGTGGTGTTGAGGGGAAAGGCTGCGGGATTTGGACTGATGGAGGCATTGGAGATGGTGTGTGTAGTTGGGATGAGAGGAAGACAGCAGGGAGCTGGGCAGTCGGTTTGTTCCTGCTCCATCCTTGGGCTGGAGGCCAGAGCCTGGACACAGAGGATGAGAGATGATGGAGAGAAAGGGAGCAGGAGTCAGAAGAGAGGGCGGACGCGAGTCGAAAGGGATTCAGAAAGAGGTGGGGGTGTTGGAAGAAGGAGACAAGAGGTCTTTATGAGCAAGGCAGGAAGGGTTTGGAGCTGGGGGTGTTCTTGTCTGGTCAGACCAACACTGAGATGCTAAAGAGAACTTAATGACGCCTGACAAGTGCAATTAATAATTAAAGCAGGAGCGACGGTCATGCAGCTAGCATGTAACAATAACTGAGGTTACACTCTGTCGACAAGCCTCCTCTCCTGCCCTTCCACCTCCCTTCCTCTTTAGTCTCAATTTAGTCATCTTTTCACTTTCCTCTCCTCTTATCACTCTCTCCGCCTTTGTCGCTCCCTCCCCCTCTCTGTCTGTCTCTGTAATTTTGGCACTTATGTTCGTACCACACCCCTGCCCCCAACCCTGCCCTCTGTCGCTCTTTCTTTCTCCCCTCCATCTTTCTTGCTCTCTCACCCCGCCCGTCACCCTTGAGCAGCTCATGCAAAACTGCAGCCGTCACTATCAGGTGTTGACGAGTTGCCCTACTTGATATTCATGGGTGAGATTATTTGGAAATGTGTGTATGTGTGCGTGCGTGTCGGGGGGGGTTACAGGAAAGGGAGGTGATGGAGCGGGGGGGGGGGGGGTTGTGTGTGTGCTGGTTAGGAATGGGGGTTGGAGGGTGTACAGGGTGTACATGAAGCATCATTACCATATCAAAGACATGCTAGGCTTTCTGTCCTAATGGTAATTACACTGCCCACAATTGGCGCTCACTGCTCGGATCACAACAAGAAGAAAAAAAATTGATGGAGGGATGAGGAGGAGGGATATTAAAGGGAAGTGGAGGGGGGTACAATTGGCTGGGGCTTTCAGGTTATGTTAATACCGCTCATCTATTTAATTAGTGGCTGGCGTTGGGCTTTGTTTACATCTGACGTGCCCCTTCTAGGAAAGACAGATGAGAGAGAGGGAAATGGAGAGAGAGACTGGTGAGGGCGAGTGAGAATGAACGAGTATCAGAAAACAGAAGAGAGACGGAGAAGGAGGATAGCAGAGTGGTTTCCGGGGCCGGGTGGTGGGATGGCTGGAGCGGGGTGTGACTGCGCCTCTTGAAGCAGTAATGAGGTCCGTTGTGGATGGACCTTTGATAGGCCTCCTGGCTCCACCTCTTTCGCCTGTGTCTGGAGCCAGGCAGGCCGGGCCAGGGGAATCAGCTCAGGCTGCAGCCAGGAATAATGCCTGCCTGTCTGCCTTCCTGTTTCTCTGACTGATTGACTAGCTGATTGGCTGACTGAGCACTTGACTACCTGACTCCCTGCCAAACTGAGGGACTGAGTAGATGAGAGTGAAACTGACCCATTGACTTGAATGACAATCTCGCCTCAGAAGCTTTTCCTGTGTTTCACACTTTTACACACTTTGCACACTTTGCACACTGGCACACATGAAAAGTGACAGAAGTAGTCGAGAATGAAAGTGAGATCGAGAGAGCCTTCTCGATCTCACCTTCTTTCACACCTCTGTATACTATGCCGATCGCTGAGTAAAATTGCAGAGATGATCAGATGTTTTAGAAAGTTACCAAGAAGTCGTTGGATGCCGCCTCCCCTCAATTCCGGATTCTGTTAAATAATCTGACGAGCTCTTTGTTTGAAGCATACTGAGGCCTCAGGTAGTTTGGTGTAAATCTGATGTCTACCTGACCGGCTGTCTGACTACACAACCCTACCGAACGTTGGTATTGGACATAAAGTATGAGTTGCAGAATCATTATGTAGGTACATAATTCCCACGGACACTGGGCTGCACATTCTCACTTTCTACTTGATTAACTTGCTACCTGATTGAGATTAATGATTTAACTTCTTTCTGTGCCTTTGTGCTGATTGTGAAGGGATTATTATGTTTGTTGGACTCGGGGGTGTCTCAACTCAGTTTTGGTTGCTGCTTGCTCGATTGACCATGGCGCTTTCCTGTTGACCCAAGTTTGATTTTTTTTTTGTCTCCGGTAACAATAATAATAATAATATATGGTAATGAGTGCTTATCACGAAATATTCTTTCAGAAATCTATTGTAGATATTAAAGACACTACAGTCATGTTTTACCTGACCGACTAACTGACCAACAGAACTGACTGATTGAATGATGTAGTTACTGACCTATAAGCTGCCTGGCTTGAATGCTCCACTCGGTTACTGTGTATGTGTTTGTTTGTGACTTTTTTTCCCTGCCCATATTTGGTTTAAAGATCTTTGGGACTGACTTTTTGCATGCAATTTGCCTATGCATATGAGTCTTTACGCTTGAACGCACACTTTTCTGCCAAGTCTTTGTAATGTGAATGTTTTGGCTCCTGAATACCTGTGTGTGTGTGTGTGTGTGTATGTGTGTGTGTGTGTGTGTGTGTGTATGTGTGTGCGCGTGTGTGCGTGCGTGTGTGTGTGTGTGTGTATCCACATTTTAAAAAGGGGGCTTGTGATGGGTATTGTAATAGAACCCATTTTACAGCGCTCTCAGGGGAAAGTGAACAGGGAAATGAGAGGGAAATGAGGATTTTCATCTCTGTTAGAGTAAGCTATCATATCTCTTCTGCAGATAGTTGATGGCTGTTGCAGTTGTTTCTTGGTGCGAGTCAGTCAAGACCTCGGGCAGCACTTGATTGTAGTATATATCAGCGAATCAACAGAAAAAATGTTCTAGCTAAAAACAATTACAATACATATTTAAATATACTATACATAAATATATGCAACTGTGCTCATACAGGTGCATTCTTAATACTGGATGAAGAGTGTAACCTGCATAAAAAATTCACTGTGACATTTTCCAGGTCCAAAAAGTGACAATTTAGGATGAATGGGTGCTCGAGTCAGCTAAAGAAGACTCACAACAAGGCCGTGATTATTAATCTTTTTGAGCCTAAGATCTTTCAAACAATGAGAAGAGGACAGGGAAGTTTAAGAATGAAAAATGGCAAGAAAAGGCGAGGGAAAGATGATGGGAGAAGTATATGAGATAAACGGTAAAGAAAATGTATGGTTGTGGGAGAGAGGGACTCTGAGACAGCTCTGGTAAAATACAGTCAGCAGGTTTGCTGTATGAAAGCTGCCTCACTTGTAAACACAGGGGAAAAAAGAGAAACGGAGGACTGTGGTTGTTCTATTACTGAAAAGAGGACAAGAGAGGAGCGATTGATTGTGCTAAAGGAGAGAAACGAGAGAGAAGAAACGGGGAGAGGAGAGGGAACAGCCCACATGCTATCACACTGTTTTTAATAACAGTGTAGCGGCGACCCGAGGCCTCCACGTCCACGCAACGGCTGTGCAATGTCTGCTCGGCGTCTGTGCCACACACAAAAGGGCTCCAATCCAAAAGTCAAGCCATTCTGCTCTGTCTGTCAGCTACAGGCTGCAGAGAGGCAGAAGAAGTCGAAGACCTCTGCCTCTAAACGTAGGTATGTTTACCTAGGGAATCGGTGCTGAGGAGGCTCTTCATCTCTCTTCATCCATAAAACGCTGCTCCACGGTCTAAGGCCATGAGGTTTCATTAAAGGTTCAATGTGTAATTCAGAGCCACCTGCTCCAAAGAAATAGGGGGCAGTATTTCACCTCTAAACTGGGTCCATACCATCTCTAATATTCACATTTTAGTTGTATTAGGCTGTAATATTTACAACCGAGAATACATCCATGGTAAGGCAGCTGTACTTCTTCTCCCTCTGTACTGAGGCAGACTGGAGCTACAGTGTCACTATCGCCTCTAGAGGAACAAGTGGTATTACAAGACTGGACGGAGGGTAGCTAGCTGTTAGCATGCTAACTTCAGTAGATCTCTCTGCAACACAACACACAGACGTCTTTGACATAACGTCAACACTGTTACCTCTTCTCATTCTGTTGATAATGATAGTTCATTGTTTCAATGTTTGAAGTTTAAATTCTGGCAAATCTTCCGTACATATTGAACCTTTAAAACACAATTATGACTGCTGTGTTGCATGCCAAATGACAACGACTATCAGCAAAGTTATCTTTACTTCACCTCGCTCTTCTGTGCGTCCCGCACTCGGTGAAACACAAGAGCAGAGTGTAAAGTTTTAGCAGCGTCACTGCAGAATAAATATGGAAAATGCTGTTCCATCATCTTAGACCTCTATCGTCAAATAACACACACACACACACACACACACACACACACACACGTCAGTTTAGTAGGCGGTCCTTCAATGTGGCCCAGGATGCATTTACGGACACACACTTCCGAATGTGAGCTGATCGGTCGAATCTCAATGCGTCTTAGAGCTGTCCACTTGAGATCGGATCACCCAAACTGCTGGACCAACTTCCTCCACCCATGAAGCACTGGGGCTTAGAGTCTTGCTCAAGGCCACCGTAATGACACTGATAGGTGTAGAGTTCCCTCTTCTCTCTCAAGACAAGAACGATATCACAAAAGAAGAAGCTGATGATAATAATATTTAAGAAATAACACACTTTAAGCTGATTTGATTACATAGAAATAAAGAAACAAGCCTAGAGTGTAATAATATAAGCCACCATTCAAAGTTTCTGTGTTTAATCTCCATCACTAGATTAGATACAACTAGTTACATAAGGAATTTTATTATTTATTTTTTTTAAACCACAATGATGTAACTCATAATCAGAGGACTTTTTTTTTAAATGCAGCTAAGGAAACAGAGAGATTGCCTGTGTTATCATTTCTAATCATTTAATCCAGTGTGGCATTTTTCTCTTGTTCTAAGGTGAATAAAAGGCTCACAGTTAATGACTCGCGAAAGTGGATATTTTCTTTCAGTGTGAATGACATCGCCCTCTGATAATGACTAAACTAAGGTCCAGTAGGAGGCGTACTTAGCGCAAGCAGCTCAGTCCTGGCCTCCACCTCCCTCCCTCCCTCTGGAAGTCTCTCCCTCCACTCCTTTCCCTCACTTCTTCCTCCTCTCCTCACAGTGTATCAAGTGCATCATCCTCTCACACCTCACTTTGCCCTCGAGAACAGTGCCCCGCTCGCAAACACACACACTCACACACACACTCACACAAACACTCGGTACGCATGCACGGCAGCACCTCGTAAGCGAGATAAGGAACTTGTGACACCAAAGGGTCCGGCTTCTGTCACCCTGCTACCTCGCCTGGACCACATGGCCTTGGGTGAAGAGAGGAGCGAGAGAACGCAGAGAAGAGTGGGAACAAGAGTAGGAGGGGAGAAAGCTCAGGAGCAAAAAAAAAAAAAAAAGGAAATGTGATAAAGATGCAGAAGATGAAAGAGGAAGAGAGACAGATGGGGCTAGAGAGAGGGAGAGAAAAAGGCAGAGAGACACAGAGAGCTTTAAAAAAAAAAAAAAAGAAGAAGCAGTGAGCGAGCGGCAGCAGTGCCAGCAGAGAGGGACTGTTGTTTTCGGTGCATGTTGTTGGTTGGCTTGCCACCAGTTAGCATGAGGCAGATGCGACTGGGAGTGCTTGGTAATTATCGCGGTGAACCTCCCTCAGAGCACATGTGCTTTCCGCTTACTAATCTTCACAAAGATTCATCGTAGCCGGTCTGGTTTTCAACATTTCTTAAAACAATAGACATATAAAAGGAAAAGAACAGCAGCACTTTTAGTATAGAAAAATTGTGGCTACGTTTAGGCTCCTGAGCAAAGAAACACATTTCAGATGACAACTTCTGCCATCTTTTTTTGCTTGTTTGTTTGCGAACAACATCTCTCCGAACATCCCACTCTTCCGTGTGACCGTCGTCTCTTATCGTGTCGAGTTCAGCAGATCTCGCTCTCCTTTCCAACAGGTGTTTGTGGATCTCACTGTAGGAGAGCCGGCTCCTGCAAACTCCTGATAAGCCTCCCTACTCCCGACTCACCCAGCCACCGATAGAATCTGCATACACCTGCAATCACATGCTCCAGCCAAGTGACAGAAGTATTCCCTCGCCGACTGGCAGAGATAAGTTATCTTCATCAGCTGTGCCTCCCTGTACTTTGAACATGGTATTCAGATACACTTGGACTCACTTTACATAAAACTGCAGTCACAGTCGCATTGGTCAAGCTGCCCTTAATGTGCATAAGCACCCTAACAGTGTATTTAAGATTTAACTGAACTTAATATAACGCTTGTCGGGCCGTTATCCGATTAACTCGAAACAAATGTCAGAACTAATGAAGGCCAGTACATCAGATTAACATATGGATTTTATGCTCTGGAGTCTTAACAATTTGTGTATTCAAGTGATATAAGGAGGCACATGACAGGACATAAGTGCAACATAATTAAAAAAGCTGAGGGGCATTTTTAAATGGTAGGAATGCAATTTTTCTTGGTCAAGGCTGCTGCAGGACGCGTGATGCGGTGTGGCTTTCCATCACATGTCCTTGTAACTGTGCTGCACACAATTCCTATTGACGCAATAACAACCAAAAATATAGATAGAAATGACAAAAAAAAAAGAGACTAGTAGAGCTGGGTAACTCTTAATCTCAGTAATGTGTGATCTGCCATCTATTGCTTTTTAACCACCTGGGTCAGGACACCCATTAAATAAAAGGCTTGTTTTACATATTCGATAATGAACAACACTTAAATCCCTACGCGATGGGGTTTTTTCTTGTCCACTCTTACCTCTTTCTTCTAAGGTTTTTAGTTGCTCTAAAATGTTGTGCCTCATGCTGAAGGTTGTGAACAGGCTGCAGTGCTGCGTATGCTTGGTATATGTGGGATTTTGATTCATAAAACAGAATAAAGTTTATATATCAGGGCTCAAATGAGGGGACTATACCTGAGGCTGACATCGTTATGCATTCTTTCAGGGGTATGTTCTGATTGGATAAATGTATTGGAGATAATGAGTGTCTTTCGAAAAGTACTGCCCCCAAATTCACAAAGCAAAAAACTAAAAAAGATTAACATGGTCATTGACTCAAATCCACATGAGTTATTCTGTGTTAATGTAAATGTATCACATAAAAAAGGTCTAAATTGTTATCTTCATAAATCAATCATTATTACATCTTAGGAAGATACACAAATCACTTTAATTTAGTCCAGAACTTGCCACTTCAAACCTGATTTTATTGCTATGTGGATGCACAGAATCAATAAAGATGTAATAATGTTGGCAGCGGTAAATCACTAATGAAATCCTACAAGATGTACAAGGGAAAGTTGTTGGCTTGTGCACAAGGCAAAGTGTTTAACCTTTGTCAGCATTACATGTCATTTACCGATTGTAAAAATGAGACATTGACTGCTGTTATATGTCATGATAACAAGCAGAACTACTGTACACTGTCTTTAGCTCTCTCATACACACACAGAGCCCCACTAATAGAAAAGCTGTTAAGACAGACTGAAGCAGTTCCACTATCTTCTCTTGGATGTACCTCCTCTTATGCTGTAACCCCCCTCCCTCTCGCCCCCTTCCTATTTCCTTTCCCTGTACTCTCTCTGGAGCCTGACCTCCTGTAAGTACCATGTAATCTTTGCTGCTGGACTAATACTCCAGTCTTTCCCTACGCAGGTCACCAGTGGCTTTCCATCTCGAACACGTATGCTGAGATAGTTGGTGTCTTTTCCAACCCCTCCTCCTCCTCCTCTCACACACATACACTCACCCACAGCCCAACACGGGTGGTTAATGTTGAGCACAGCGAGCCTTGTTGTACTTGAAAACAAATCACTGCACTGTGGCTTAATAATGTAATGAGTCTTTTAAGCCGTGCAGACAAGTTGATCCGCTCCGTTACAAATATGGGAACTTTTTTCATTACATGACTACTTCCCCCCCCCCCCCCCCTCTCCCCTCCTTCTCAAAGTGTTGTTTTTGTTGTCTTATCAGCGCGCTAATTCCTAAATAGGTCAATCCAAACAGCTTCGTACTTGCAACTTTCTATAGGGAAACACAGGAGCACAAAACAAGAAAGCATCAGAATTAAGCATCTTCAACACATCATTTGTGCTACTTTTATTCAAAAGCAGAGGCCAACAATTGTCTTTTAATTTTCTATCCGAAAAAACAATCAGGTGAGAAAGGATCCCAGTGAAACACATTTGACCTGATACTCCGGCCTGAATAACTTTGAATCTACAGTTTTGACACAAGAAAACCACCTTCAAATAATTGAATATAAAACATCTGTTTCTTTTAATTCAGTTTAATACTCTCCTTTGGATCAATGAGTCCATCCACAAAGTGCTGATGAAAGCAGTTTTTTTTTTCAAGAAATAAAGAATAAGAACAAAACAATTTTTATGTGACATTCACTTTGATTCCTGACCCAAAGCTAAGGGAACTGAAATGCAATAATTTACCCTAGATAAATATCTGGATCTTATTCAATTTCTGAATAGCTTTTTCATTCCACCTCTTCTATTCATCTTTTTTATATTCTATGTTCCAGCCTTTTTCCCCGTAAATATCTGCCACTGTGTTGATTTTGGCTATGGCTGAGGACTCGTTTGCTTTTTATTAAAGCTAAAAATAATTCTGGGGGGATAATGGGTGCAGATCAGGAGGTCATTGCTGTCTGGGTTTCATCGCATTGCAAAAAAAAAAAAGAAAGCTTGCATAATATGGAGCTAAATCCGGGCCAAAAGTTTTGAAAATTTGAAAAAAAATGTTTTAACTTACACAATATTATATTCAAACTAAAAATAAGTGTATGAAAAAAATGTTCAGGTTGAATATTGATTCAGTTCTGTAATTCTTTGGAATAATTAAATTTTTTTCTTACAGTCAGATTTTATGTTTTCAGATTCAGATCTTTTTTTCACTTTTAGATCGTATTTTTCAGTTCCAGACTGTTGGCCCTGATCTGGCGTGGGGGGCGTGACTTCACATGAGAGGTCCGTTGAAATGTGAGTGACAGCAAAACAAAGAAGGCTGAGGACCTTCCTCAATCATGTTGCCTTCAGGAAATGTACGTAGGTACCTCGAGAAGTATGATTCAACACTTTCTATACACCATATTCCTGTGCGTGATTGGCAGTAAAAAA
>CALSCE010009689.1:509230-511730 GCA_943593645.1 Bovichtus variegatus
AAAATATATATATATATGAAAATATATATATATATATATGAAAATATATATATATATATATTTAAATGTGAAAAATTTTAATTAATAATTTATTCCAAAGAATTACAGAACTGAATCGAAATAATATTCAACCTAAAAAAAACTTTTTATACACTTATTTTTAGTTTAAATATATTATTGTGTCCATAGCGTAACAGATACAACACTGTCTGCTGTACAGCATATAGCAGAGGCCAATCTCAATCAGCCTCTTTTGTCGGAGGTCTCAGCACTGATAAGCGTAATATTTCTCCTCTTTTGTCTCTGTAGAACTCCCCCGTGTCTGAATTCCCGTTATATTTCATGAGGGACAATCTCCGTACAAGCGCAGTGATTTGCTACCTGAACAATGCCAGTTTGGGCATCTCGAAACTGAGACAGCTTTGACCGAGGCACCCTACCAGTAATTGAGTTCCTTTGCCTGTCATTCGTGGGGTCAGTTTCCCTGCAGTCGGGTGCCGAGAGAGGGGGCACGGGACCATTAAAATCCAGAAAGCTGGCTCTATTGTGGAGGCTCTGTTTGGGAGAGGCTGGAACAACGGCACGCAAGGTCTGTGTGGTTGATAATAGACCAGCAGTGCAGTCATTATATGTCCAAGGACTCCAGAAAGGAGCTTTTAGAACAGATGCTCCCCTAACTCAAGGTTTGTACACACAAGTCAAAAAGAAAAAGACACAGAGCTGCCTGAAGCATAAAGGACTACCTGGAAATATTCTGCTGTATGGATGTATATACTTTCCTCAAGGCCATTTCTCCCCCTTCATCCATCTCTTCACGGTCTTGCATCTTGCCTTCTCTTTAGGTTACTAATCAAAACTCTTCCTCTAATCCTCTCGATATTCCTGTAATCATGATTTCTCATCTCATTGCTGCGCTTACTTTGCACGGCCTGCTCTGCCGACTTGTTCAGTAATGATCCACGCTCTCTCTGATGAGTGGAATCCTTTTGTTCCGTCTGACACGTTTTATGTCTGAAAGGGAACAGAGGGCGTTTTTACAATGGCCTTTTATGCCCTGTGAGAAATATATGAGTCTTTTGGCGCGGCTAATGAAGGCGCTTTCATGTCCCCCACCAGTAGAAGTGTATAGAGATGGATTATCTGGGGCCCACACAGGCCCCGGTGTAGCCCGCAGCACATTGTGTCGGCCCCAGGTCTCTGAGTATTGATCTAACGGGGGAATGGAGAAAGAAAGAAAGAAAGAGAAAAGAGAAGAACAATCTCCAGCCTTACTGTTAACTAGTTTCCGCTCCCACTCTGATGTTGGGACAGGAGAGCAAACGAGGTGAGCCCGCTCTGACAGGCTACGCTCCGCCCCTGACACTGTCGCCACTTCACCAACGTGACCATCATCATTATCAAGGTGACCATTACTCCCCCTTGTTTTCAAAGGCCGTCATTATGGCTCCTAAGAACAGAGGCAGGGCCAGGACGGAGGACAGGGGAGGAAGAAAGATAAGCGGAGACAGAAAATAAGGAGGGGCTGACTGATGAGAAAAGAGAGGCGAAGAGGAGGAGGAAGGGGTGTGATGAAGAATTATTATGAGGAAAAGTGTGATTGGGGTAGGGAGAGAGGTGGAGAGAGAGCGGATGTGTGGGAATATAAGTGAAATAATTATGGAAGCCGCTTCACCAAGGGCATATTGTACTGCGCAGAAAGTAGCTTCAAGTACACACAGACACACACACACACACACACACGTTATACGCATGCACTCGTGTCAGCCAATGTCAGCTCTAGTCAGCTCTTGTGCGAGGGCAGTGTTAGCTTGTGAGGGTCTCACGACGCTGCCGGGGGTCATGGGATATGAAGTCTCATCGTGGATTTAATTGTCTCTTTATAATCAGATTAATTAGCAGACGTATGCTTGTCAGGAGCAGCCTCCCACCCACACGTACACACACCAACTACGACACCTACCCTCAAACCTTCACTGTATCGCACTCGCTTTGTTTCGGTGCCCTCACTTGCCCTTCGTGTGTTCACCCTGAACTCCACTGAGGCTTAAGTGTGTAAAGATGTGTTTGATTGAGCGTGTGTGTGCATTTACACTAAAGCAGCCTTGTCTACACCAAATATATGTACATATCTCTTAAAGTATGTATCCTTTTCCCTTCTGCGTGTGTGTGTGTGCGTGTGCGTGTGTGTGCGTGTACGCGCGCACACACACACTGTGTGCAGGCGACCCGGGGACGGATATCTTCTCCGACAGCAGGGAACAGAATTTTTCCGAGCGTTTAACATCTAAGGCCACAGAACAAGGCGCGCGAGTAATACAAGGGCCATGAGTTCAATGGTAATACAAGAAAAAGAAAAGGGATTTTTTTCCCCCTTCTTCAAGAGTACAAGAGGGAGGTAAATAATTAATTTCCTTTGGCTCAGGGCACGTCCTATTGTCACCGCCTAACGAGCACAAGGACAGGCGGCCGGCGGGCCTCTTATTGCTTTTGAACGGCAGAG
>CALSCE010009689.1:514230-552206 GCA_943593645.1 Bovichtus variegatus
AGATTGCAGTTCAGCAAGCAAGTACTGTGTGTAGTGCTAAGGCCTCATCCATCGTAATATAACCAGATTAGACACCTCAGTGAAAATGGTGCATTGCCAGTGTAGCTACGAGAGAGTCTGTCCCATTCTCCTGATCTAGTGTGAAACATCAACGTCAAGTTGAAACGTGATGTTATTAACCATGCGAGGAGCGTTGGTCTGTCGATCACTCCACCACTTTGGTCCAGACCGAAATATCTCAGCAACCGTTAAAAGAGTTTCCTGTTGTACAAACATTCATGGTCCCCTTAGGGAGAAATGAATGTAACTTTGGTGATCGCTTAACTTTTTCTCTTCTTTATTTATGATGAACATTAACAATAACATTAACCTTGTTGTAGTTTCCCTCAAACTACATGACGTGCAAATATGTCAGTGGTTGAAGTGATCTCATCTTACTCGTCTTCTTCACTGCAAAATTGGAATTGTTCAGTAAATGTGCAGCAATATGAAGATTTAGAATGGTATGTAGTGTTTTTTCTGGCCAGTGAGAACCTTCAGATCAACACTTAATTCATTATTATCTGTCCTGATGTCATCAAATAGGAAATAAACATGTGAAGCCAGTAGGCTTTTGACACGGCTGTGAAATTACCCGAACACAGAGGGTCCTTGTGGTGTGTGCATCACGACGAGGAGGGGGGTGTAGATTTTTCTGAAGTTGTACCAAATTGTGATGCAATTAAACAGCCATCAGTAGCCATTTGTATCAGTATTCTTCAGCTAACAACTCTTTAATATCTCACTCAATAAAAGCCAGCACTCTCAGCCAGCCGGAGAGCTACATTTGATCTAAGAGAGGGCACTGCAGCTGACCCTGTCGCCTCTCCTCGCCTCTCACATACAGTGTGTGTGTGGGTCATACTTGTGGAGAGGTATTAGCCTAATGGCAGTTGCATTCAAACACTTTTATTAGCTTTTCACGTGCCTCTGCTGGACTCCAGCCACTGTTTCACAGCCACTCGCTTTAGCACGACACACACGCGCACGCACGCACTCTGCCTCTCTCTTGCTCTACCTCTGTCAAGCACCCACACCCACCAACACACACACACACACTCACTCACACTCACACACAGTTACAGGTTTCTAAGTGAGACAGGGCCCTGGGTAATTTGCTGTAGTAGAGCGGAGTGGCACTAAAAGCCTGCTGGGTAATTGAGAGGCTAGGGGACGGAGTGAAGCCGACTGCCCTCTGTGTTGGCGTGTGTGTGTGTGTGTGTGTGTGTGTGTGTTAGCTAAGGCCCCTGCTCTCTCTCATTATGCTGTGGCTCCTGCCTGCTTGTCATTGTCTGGACGCAGCGCCCACAGAAAGCAACAGTAATGCGCAGTGACACGCGGCGTGTGTGTTTGTCTGACTGTACGCATGTGTGTGCGATGTGCAATGAGACATCATGTCCTCTGAAAAATAACAGTATCCTAACCCTGCCCTCCCGTCTCCTACACATGTGGACAAATGCAAACACATGCATAAATACACACACTTATCATTCCACTAGCTGTATCTTGTCTGGAGTCAGATGGCAAACACAGATCCTGACCCCACTCCCTCTGCTCCTCAGTGGACATTTACACGCCACCCATTCTTACTAGAAATAGAATGTGTACACATGTGGCTTTTTCTGTCTTTTTTTTTATTGGTATGCAGAACTTGAATTGGTTTATTTTGGGTGGAAGCTTTTGTTTATATTTTAATTTGGGATTGAGTAAAAGCATTGGATTCTGATGGAATCACGCATTTTATCCGGTTAGTTATTCATCCATACTCCTCTTTCTTCCTCTCTCCTTCTCTACTTCTGATGTTGTGGACGAGATCAATACAGTGTCTCCTTCCCTCAATATCTGTCGCTCACAATTTCATCAAGCAGATCTTTTATTATGCATGCTTGGCTACAGCTCGTCCTGGTTTGAATGCAAGCAAACATCTGGCCTGCTGAAGTGTCCTTAAGCAAGACAAGCAGGATTATAAAGAATGTTGTCTCTTTCTCTTTTCACTTAGAATTACATGTTTTCTAGTGGTTCATTTCTACTTGCTCTGACAAAGAAATAAAACGGCATTCTTGCTTCCAAACCAGTAAAAGTTTTTATTTATTCGATCAAGTAAATTTTTTATTAAAGTCCAAATATGCCAAGATAGTTATCAGATCCTGTTTATTCTGTACAGAAGCAGATTGCAGACCTTTATTCTTTAGGTTCTTTATTTATTCTTCCTATTTTCTTTTATAAAAAAATAAAAAAATAAGCCAGGACAGGAATTATGAATCAAATCTGTAAATATAGCTATACCTATAGCTGATGGCCATTCTCCGGCATGTTTGTGCATTTTCGTGTTTGTATGATGCTGTCTATGTTATTCCCAGTGTGCATTGGCACATAATTGATGTGTTCATCGTCACTAGTAGTGACACAAATGTGGACGTATACAGACACACACACCTATATATTGTCCTTGCGAGCATATTCAAGTCAATGTTTTTATGCTTTTTAGATATTTCTTTATCAGTCTACATTTGTATTTTTCCACGTCTCCATTAGCTTTACCTGTGTGATGCCAACAGTTCACTTTCAGTCTCTTTCCTCTCTCCTCTGGGCTGCTCCTCTCCTCTCCTCCTCCTAGTTGACGCTGACATGAAATCAATAGTTTCACTTTTTTTTGTCCTTTTGTGTGTTTGCGGCTCTTTGCCTAGATGGCATTGGCTGGGTGAGGGAGAACTATGAAAATTGATGTTTCTAAGAGAAAAGAGATGAAGAGCGGGTAAAACAAGATGAGATGGAGATATGAAGATGCAGAGGAAGAGAAAAAAGGCAGCTGAGAAAGGAGCAGAGGATGTCACATCTGCATGGTATGAAATGTAATGTATGACCTCCATAGAAAACAAACGCACACTTTGTCAACAGACCTTCACTCGCACACAAGGGCGCATAGGCCTTTGGTATGTAAGGTTTTTTTGTTTGTGTGTCAAGGATGGCTCCCTTCTGTCGACCATGCATAGTCTTTTCTTTCATGTTTTCATGTACTGTTCTGCTGCAATGTGATCAGCTAAAGCATGTTAGGTAAGCCATGTCAGAGCAGAGGGCTGGAAAAGAGGCTTTTCCCCTCCTTACACCAAGTCTGTCACTCTCGCTCTCTCTTGCAGTCTAATTTGCTGAATTTTTAAGATTGCACATCAAAATTTGTAGCTTGGAGTTTTCAATGAAATTGTGATAATTTTCACTTACTTTAAAATGCAATTTAATATTAAGGTAAAGCTCTCGGGAAGAATTTACAATGCACAAGCAGTGCAACTCTTCACATAAGTCACCAGAAGCTCAAATTAGCACAGCAACATAAACTAAGAAGTTAAATGAGATTTGTCATATTCAGGGTAGCCAGCGGCCAAATATTTAATAAATAAAGTTAAAGTGATATAGTCAGTTAGGCCTTGTGAAGACACGTTTGAGTTGAAGAAAGACGATTATAAAGAGGTTAAACTGAACACATCATAAACTGTTCTCTTTATTGAACTAGTGGTCTCTTTGATGCGGCTCTGTAAAATCACCACAATAACCCCAAGGAAGACTTTATTTCAATCAATGATAAGAGCAGTATCTGTTCAGTGTCCCGGACAGAGGGTGCGGAAGTTTGATGACAAGACGCGCAGCAGCTACCGTCTCAAACAAACACAACCACAAATGTGCAAATGCGGCTGGGCACACAAGGGACACACATACAAACACATAAAATAGAGAGGCATGCTGTGACCACATGTAAAAGACCATCAGTGTGTAAGATGAGCTTAATCCATTTATGAAGGCGAAATTGCATGTTTTACCAGTTTGTCCGTGGGAGCTGCTTCTTTTTTACAATTACCCTGTATTCTGTTTCTCCAGCGAGACCATATTTACGTGCAGGAGACACAAATAGAAACACGCAGCAGTGTGACATTGAAGTCATGCAGAGGAAAGTGGTTCCTTGGGGGTCATGGTGGTGAATGGCCGTATAGATTTTTCTTTCAGCTCCAGTGACCCGAGTTCAATTCCCACCTCATGACATTTCTTTTTACACTGTGTGTGACCCTTTCATTTTAAACACCTGTTTTCTTTTCTTTCTTTTTTTTTACCATAACTCACCCCTTACTCTTAACCGTAGACAAAATGTATTGATAACATCAACTCTAACCCCAATGAAAGTTGTTTGGACGAAGACACTTTTGAATCCTAGTGGTGCCACGCCATTGATCTCCCGGCCTATTATTCTGAAACCCAAAAAGTGGGAATGTGTACAGTATAGGCTTTAGACTGACCACCAGCAGCAGTCCTCCGGGCTGAAGTTCAGTCATTTGTAGATTTTTGCTGAATATCCCGATTGTGTGCACACTCAATGCTTCTCTGAAGGTCGTGTTTTGGAGGTTTCCAGGTTACCCAAGCATTATGTTTTAGTGTATGCAGGTAGCATTGTGTGTACAATACGCTCTTAGTTTAGTTTGCCAACACAAGGCTTGTAGACCTTTAGTCAGAGATGAAGAAAATAGACTAAATGAAATTAGATTTTATTTTATAACTTTGTTCATAGAACATTTAGCAGGTTGTATGTTACGAACAGAGTCTTTGACAGCTCCTCGGAAAATGTGACGTGTCCAAACAGATCTCAGGGACACATCTCAGGAAATGAAAGAGCTTGCTCATTTTCTTGTTGGCAACCATCTATTTTTGAGAACACCTTTAAAATGTCATCCAACAGGGATACTTTGAAATTGTTCTTAAAGTAGCAGGTCAGTGTCAACTGTCATTTGAGCTAGAAGTTACGACTTTTGTGATACCAACACTGAAAACATGATGACAGTTAGGAGCTGCGGGACAAAAAGCACCATACGATGAAAACCTGGTTGATAAGGCCCAGGTTTCACTGGTTACAATGTTGTTATCTCTACAGCTTCTACAGCACTTCATACTACTTTTTTTTGGCTAATTATTTCAACTGTTAATCCATTAAGTTTTCTCTAACTATATACATTTAAATAGTCAAATAAAGCAAACATTTCTAACCATCTTTCCCTTGCTTTTACCTATTTTTTCCAACCATTTATCCATTACTGTAAGCTAGCCATTTAGACTTCTCAACCGGCTTGTTGACTAGTTTTCATGCACTCTCAATTGCAACACGTGGTGTTCAGGAGTTTACAGATTAATATTTTTTCATCAAATCACAATTCCTTTTTTTGTCTTTGAATTAGTTCTCCACATCTTTACACGTGGCAACTGCAGAAGCACCACTTGGTTGGGAATAACTGCTCTACAGTATGTGTTATAGTTCACTATCACATATAATATATAACGCTTAAGATTGTTAACGTAGTGATGGAGAAGATTTTTTAGGTTGCGTTGATTGGATTAGAGTAAGATAAGGAAGAAGAGTAGGTCTTTAAGGCGAACAGACATCATTAGAGGGAGAGTGTTCGTTTTTATTTGTTGTAAAGCTCATTAAAGGAAGCTCATAACATGGAGAGCATTCATGGTGTCTCGCTCATCCTTCACAGGCTCTTGTTATCTAAAGTGAACTAACTCATAATTTGACAACACACACCTGAACTTCAAAGGAGAAAATAACAGTGATAAAAATGTGATGCGACTTCATTGATCACGCAGAGCTCTCCATGTGGAAGCAGAGTGCTACATCAACCAAAATACCCGCAGCTGGCCTGCTTAAGGATACTTAGCAAGTATTACAGTCACTCACAGATATTTCCCACGTGGTTACTTACACATTGTGAAATAAAACTGTACACAACAAAAGATAACACCCATAATAAAAGAAAAGAAATCCAACAAGGCAAACACAATAGTCCCTGATTAAGATCTAATGTGATTTCACACTACTTGGCTTGGCACAGAGATTTAATTTACTGCCACTGGACTTGGAGCAATATCTGCACTGACTTAGGGGCACAGAGGCGGAAAAAGGGGATGATGGGGTGGGAGGAGGAGGAGGAACAGAGTGGGTGTGTGGGTATGTTGAGGTCAGATTGGGGGGGCGGTGGTGGTAGATTGTTGGAGCTGTCAACAACGGTATCAGCACAGGGTGTTTATGCTGCTGCTATGTTTGAAAACATTAGTCATGTCCCATTCTGGAGAGAGAAAGGGGGAGAGAGGGAGAGTATTTGGGGATGCGTGTGTGTGTGTGTGTGTGTGCGTGTGCGTGTGCGTGTGTGTTTATGTGTGAGTGCTCCTTCTGTGCTTAGTATGGCTGCCTCCCTGGGCTGAGCAACACATGAAGAGATTCAATTGCTCTGCCTTTTCATGTTCAGGGACACACACATACAACACATACTTGTATGTAAGCAACCACACACTTACCTATGCATACAGTATTTGATGGACATGGACACACACACACGCACACATACACACATGACATGTACTCACAAGCCAGACAACAGCCAGTGGGGATTTTCTCTCTGGTGAAATCAATAGAAATGTACACAGTTTCAGACACATGGGACAAGAGTATAGCATGTGTGTATGAAAGTGTGTGTGTGTGTGTGTGTGTGTGGGTGTGTGTGTGTGTGTGTGCGCGCGTGTGTGTGTGCCACTGGTTGAACCAGGGAAAATGGCTTTTGTTGAGTCCCCTGTGCTATGTAACATTACAGAGTAATTACAGAGTGTGTGCTTTGTTTAGGGGATGTCTAATTATGCTGTTTGGGTTGTGCAAGGCCCTGGGGTGTCACCGTGTGTGCGTGTGTGTGTTTGTGTGTGAGTGTGTAGCCGGTGAGAAGACACTAATTGTGGAGGCAGTGTTAATGGTACAGCAACTGTCAGAGAGAGAGGGAGAGAGAGAGGGAAAAGCGGAGGGAGAGAAGAGAGGAAAACAAGCCTGAGTGTTTCACTTTGGCCTTTTCTCCTAATCTTTCATTATCTCTGTCCATCAGGACGTTACCTACGGTATCACCTAATGTCATATCTTTGTTATTATCAAAAAAACCTTCTTAGACATGGATTCTGAAGCATATATATATATGTTTTTTTACATACTTACGCACAATTAGAAAGTCGAGTCTGCAACTTCAAAATGATTTCTTTGGTCATGGTGTAGCCTTGCTTAATCTTATGATTGGTTTGCAAGTAAAATGCAAAACTCTTACAGTAGCTACATGTAAGAATTTATTAATCTGGCTATTACTAGGAAGGTGGCTGCATTTCGCTGTAGTTGAGCCCTGCAGAAAGTGGTGTGGAAACCCTGTCCAAAGTAGGTAGATTGCCGGATCAACTTTTCCGTAGAAATAGCGTCCCTTTCATGAATAATGCCAAAATGTAAAATTAGCAAACCATATACTGATTGTAGTGCATGTCAGAAAGTCCCCTAAATACCATTTTTTCCCCTAAATATGAAGCTATAGAGAGAAAACAGTATCCGAAAGCATTTCATGGAGGTTGTGTCATATGTTATGACACAGTTAGCAGCTTTCGACATGGAGTTTGCCAGTTGTCATTGAAATATAGAAGTTCAAACTTCTCGTCCATGTTGTCTTAAAAGTTGAGGTTCAAAGTACTTTTTTGACTTTGTGAAAAATAGTTGATGATTTATGTTTGCTTTTTTGCAACCATCAATATCTGTGTAACTTAACTCTTATCTCTTATAGACTTCATTGTCCCCTGACCAGATTGTATCTATGAGATCAACAAGACACACAATTTGATCGTATTGTGTCCGTCTGTCAACTCATATTGATATTGACAAACTAGTGCCAATATCACAATATGTTCACCTGTGACTGAGACACATGTGTAGCCTTCCTTTACTACATACTTTTTAACCCTGGGAAAGTTCAGCCTTTTACCACATAATTAAACATAGGTTGTTTGTCAGTTTTTTTTTTCCTCTTAAGAGAAGCTGGTCCAATCTTATTCTAAATGACCCTTTTTACCTTTTTTTTTTTTTTTTTTTTTTTTTATAGTAAAGAGCAGGTCGACGGGTGTGTAGGAGATGACCAAGGGATGACAATACAGTCAATACAAATACAAAAGCACACTGTCCTCTTCACTTGCAGTCAGACTTTTTTTTTTAATAACAATATTTCGGTACACAGACCTTCATCAGGTTATTTTCGAAACAAAACAAAAAACAAAATATTTCTAAATAAAAAAACATAATGAAAGTCTCGATGCCGAGATGTTGTTAATTGATCTCTGACTGCAAGCGACAAGAGGACAGTGTGCATGAGTGCACTTTCCATAGTCAGTATCAGTTTGAACACTGGACACAGGAACCTACTGCAGGTGAAGTCCGTGAAGAATAAGTCATGCCTAGAAGATCTTAAATAGATTAATAAAGACGTTGAGAGATGTATTGAATGGACATTACAAACGGAGGCAGAACGACTACTGCCTCCATGTGTGCAACACTTATTGATCGTATGTTTTAGGTCAGATTTTTCTTGACTACAGTACATGAAAGCAATGTAAAAGGTTTAATAAGAACCAGTCAATTTTAACTGACCACATGAGGCCAGATTTGAACAGACAGGGCAGAGACTGTTGTAGATGTTTGGTTTGAGAGCTCTAGAGAAAAGGACATAATGGCAGTATGATGTTTGTCAAGCAAGTATGGCTCTGGAACATGTTGATGTGTTTGTTTCAAGGTCTGTACAAGGTCTCACAACTGTGTATCTGGTGTTCCTATTGACATCCATCGGAAATGCGATCTACCCATTCTGTCTTACAAAGGCGGAACAGAAAAGGTCTCATTCTTCCTTGTTTATATAATTCTAATAACCCGGGTTGATTTAGACTTGGTAAAGGAAAGTAGCGATGTCGTATTTCAAAAGAAAGAAAGAAACCCTTGCCTTGAATAGCTATTGCCAGCTCTGAGAAGGGGTCAAGGTACTGAGACGCGTCCTTGTCCGTACAACAAACAACACAATATCCTGATGTTACCGATGCATAATTGCTAAGCACATTTGTTCCAATAAGTTGTACTTCATGATGACATCTTTGGACCCAGTGGTGCATTGTTTGTGTGATAGTAGTCCATCCTTCATTTCATATAATGTGCTCCAGGGCATTAATTTGCCCATGGGCTATAATGAAGTGCATTTTATTATTGTTAACATTATTATTTACAGAATGCGGCATTACAGCCATAATCTATTTTACATGAATGAAGGAATAAAAGAAATTGCTGCGGCAATGTTGTTGTCTGAATGAATGGAATTGAAGATGGAATTGTATAGTGTATAGCACAATGCACGTCATTTACTGTTGTTTACTGATGCTTTTTGAATAGTGAATTGTGCGTTCATGAGACAATTACAGAAAAGTAACTTCATTTCTATGTACATTTATGAGCTTAAATAATGGTCAGTATTCGACTATGGGCAATCTTCCTACTGCAATACTTGAAGAGATGCTCCACAATGGCATCTTCCCCCTTTGACCTTGGCAGCAGATTAGGAAGTCGGCATTGCTAGATAACAACAGTGGTAAATGCAAAAATGTAGGCCTAGTTCTTTGTGATTTGGGTGAACAGACCTTAAAGTCATTCACTGAGGAGCAAAGTGGCAACGTGCAGCTCCTTGAATGGCCACTTTACAGCCTGCTACAAAAAACGGTTTTGGTCTCTATAGCTTCTTTGTGTGCAAGTTTAAAATAAGAAGCAGGCGTGACACGTGATATGAGCGGCGCACAGAACAGCCTACTGTATATTTATACACCTGCATTCTATATATAAAGCTCGTCACAGCCTTGTGCTCGCGGGACAGTATTTGTAATGCTTTCAGCTCATGGTTGCTGTTCTGTGCACTCATATCACGTGCAAGTGCATGGTTTTCATGTGCACGGGTTTGGTGATTAATTAAACGCCATAGGTGCTAGGCGTCACCTCTAGTTTGAGTCACTAAACTTGACCACTCGGCCGTGTTTGTGATGTTGGTGCCTTTTTGGAGAATATTCCATGCAAATATTAGACCAATACTATGGCTTGCTGTGCAGTTAATTGTACACCGTACATCCTGCTGGTCAATGTGCGGGCGTTAGATGATGGGCTGGATGACCTCCGTGAGAACATTAGTTTCCATGGCCTATCAGAAACTGCAATGCCCTTTGTTTCACCTAATCCTGGAATAACATTACCAGAAAGCGCCATTCAACCAGGTTACTCTCTTTCTATATACCGATCTGACAGAACAGAGGACTCTGGCAGGAAAAAGTATGAGGCATGTGCTGTCATATTAACAATAATGTATCAATGTGTGTTTCTATTGCCAGCAGTCTCTACTCCAATGGTGCCTTTGACCCTGGTCACTTGCAGGCAGACACAATAGCAATATGACAGACAAAGACCTCCCTGTCTGCCTCCATTGTATCCTGTCTATAATCCAATTCACCCAGTCAGAGGCTTTCGATCAGCCAGCTATGGAGGTCACTGTTGGTTTGTGCATTAACTTATTCTAATTTGGAGTCTGCTCTGTTATTGTCTTCTACGTGGCTCACTTTAGAAACACACCTTTAATCAAAACACATGTTTTTGGAAATGATCCCTCTGGTATTGTCTATATCTTCCAATCTATATGTGAATGTTTCTGTCCTCTCTCTTAGCTGTCTTTGTCTGACTGTCTTAGAGACAATCAGCAGGTCAGCGGTCTTGTTACCAGCCAAAAGTCCTATGATCTCCCCACTAACACATTACCAACATATCACTTTGACACTGTGTGAGTTTCTTTAATGCAAAACTCCTGTAGAAAGTTAATGCATAACCATTGTAGATAATGCCTATGTGCATGTTTAGGTTCACGTCTTTGTTCCTTCATGTGTGTGTGTGGCAGCCTCTGGCGGGACCGTCCTGTGGTCCCTCCCCTCTCCGTCCACTCTGTTAGCGGTCTTTATCTTCCCAACAATCAGGCTTTATCCCCGGACACTCCTGGTCCCACGGTAGTCCTGGGAGCAGCAGCCCAGCGCTCCTATCCAAACCAAGCCAGACATATTTTCTGACATTTGTTCACTTGTGTAACCTACTCAACCCCAGCATACACAGACATACCCACAGACCGTGGAGCCAAATACAACATGCAATCAAAATCTAAAAATAAATGTAAGAACATTACTCTCTAAATATATTCTCTTTAAATACATTAAAAAAATGTAAAAAAAACTTTTGTAGAGTTTTGTTTAAACATTTCTGCTAAAAAGTCACTGACAACAAGATTCTGGTCAAAGAAAATGTAGAGGCAAAAATCCTAATGTGCCATGTTCTGGATTGCTGATTTGAGTTACACCGTATATATGACTTCACAGTTTTCTTTTGAAAAGACAATGCTAATACAAGGTGCAGGAATATTGTACCTGAAAAAGCAAATATATGAGAGATGTGATCAGTAACACACAATATCAGTAAGAAAAAAGGCATGGCAAACATTAGAAAACAAATGAGAAATATCCATCCAAAAAAGAAAACGTAATCAAAACACCCATCAAAAAAAGGCATACTCTTTTGCGACTGAATACAATGTGAATGAACAGCCACACAAGCCAGTACAAAAGCTGTACTGTGTTAGCATCAGTATCAGAGGTTGCAGAACATGATGTGGTGTTTGATCACAAGAAGCCTTTGGCACTGTGAGATGCTGTGCACAGAGAGGAAAACTGAGAGCATTGATTTCATTGTAGAGGAGCAAGGAGTGTGTGTGATTTGGCAAATGTGTGTGCGTGAACGGTCTGGAACATAAAACTATAGAGGCCCATTCAGGCCTTCCTTTCTCTCTCCTTCCATCAGGAGATAGCAGGGACATTGAACTGCGGCAACAAAAGCAGATTTCCATCAGACAGAGTTTCTGAGAGAGAAAGGCATTGTGTTGAAAGAGGCTTAATGGAAGCTCAGCTTCGAGCTTTATTCACACAAACTGTACTCTCGGGTCGAGAGAAACACAAATGTGTACACACAAACAGGCACACACACTCACTTTTCCCATATAGCAAACACTCCATGTTCTTTTTACACTGAAATTGGTGCTCTCAATTTTATAATGTTTTTTAATGTATCAATGATAGAGGAGAGTTTGTGACCATGATGCTCTGGAGCAAGGCACTTAAAGCACATTAAACTGATCTCAGACTAAAATCACATGTGTGACAGGGTTTGTTTGTAAAAAAAAAAAAAAAGAAAGAAAAACCTGTCTTCACATGCAGTTAGTGCCTGGGTAAAGAAGTCTCTTAACCCTGATGGACTGACCTGGATCAGCTCCTTGATTCTAAGCACAAACAGTAAATAACAAACAAATACAAAAATCTAATTATTTTTAAGAGGACATTTTTCAGTGTGCTATTATACTAAATCGATAAGTTTTTGTGATGTTGTTTTATTCCTGATTAGGGTCATATGGGGCATAAGAGGCTTTTCATAGACGTATCCTGCTCTCAATGGATTACAGAGGCCTCCAGACAAATGGAAGGCTCTATCAACACCTCTCTGATACTGTATTGAGAAAGTAGAACACTGTGCGCCACCCAATAAGATTGCATTTCAAATTTGACTCATGCAAGTGTTTGCTTATCTGCTTCTGCTATAGCTAAGGTTTGCCTTAGTTTAGACAAGTAAAACCACTATGTTACGCAAAGATCACCTCCCAAATAGAAAAGAGACTCTCCTGCTTTCCCCCTATAACACACTCAGCATCTTGTACCCTGCATTCCCAGTCTAAATACCTCTTTTTCTCTCTTCCTCAGATCAGTGTTGTCCTCTTCTTTATTACATGTAAACTAGGGATGAGCGAGCAGGCCTCCCGTGGATTAACCGCTGACTGACTCCGAAAGTTGCAGTCAGACTTCCTTATTATGAAACGTGTAAAATCTTCACGACACGCAGACTCGCGCACACACATGGACACTGTCCCAAGGTTTTCCAAGCTAAGTGTATACAAGCAGTACTGTCCCCAAATCACATTGCCCAATATTTCCCCGGAAAAGACTGCACAACGGCTGCTCCCAAATCTGATTGGTGTTATTTGTAAGTCAGCCTAAATCTCAGAGAAGCTACACACACAAATGGAACAGGGTTTACTAATCCATTTGTAAGGCAATAGGCAGGCAAACAGGCAGGGCAGAGCTTGCCAAGTGTTGTAATCACAACTAAAGATGATGAGCCCACTCCCTTCCTCTACACTCTACAGTACTGTGTGTGTCTGCGTGTGTGAGAGTGTGTGTGTGTGCTTTTGTGTGCGTTTTCATGTTTGTCCTACATCGCCTTCTTTACAAAACTGTGACAAGTGAGAGAGAAAATGAATCGGTATCAAGTGGATAATCTACAAAAGTACACTAGGAGCTTTTCCACCTTATGCAAGCCCCCCGCTCATTCATTTTCAGATACCACGCAATCTCTCCGAGAACAACAACAAGCTGGCGATATGAGTTTTGAAAAGGCAGTAATTGTAAGCAGGTTGGGGAATAAATTAGAATGATGACAAAATACAGAGATAAATCCAGCTTAAGAGAGATGTACGCCACTGTTTATTTGATTTCAGCTTTTCTCTCTATCCTGCTCTTTCTCCCTCCCTCATTCCTGATCTTTTTTAGTGGGGTGGAAAAATGGATTTTTGTCAGCGATTTGGCCCTGAAATAGCTTATTGTCTAAGGCAGCCACTGTGCGGGTACAACGTCAACATCACATGTGTGTGCGAATGTGCTCGCCTGTTTCCATGGGGAGTAATGGCTTTGGAAGTGTGTATTGGTTCTGCTGGCACAATACGCCACTGTGCTCATTGGTTTAAACTGGTGTGTGTGTTTAGAAGTGTGTGTGTGTGTGTGTGTGTGTGTGTGTGCGTGTGTGTGTGTACGTACATCTATAGTCTCTTGTTGATATTTATAGATGGAAGAATTCTGGTATGAAGGGGAGGAGAAATGTAGGGAGCAAGAGGGGGTGGATGAGGGAGACGAAAAGGAGGAGGAATGAGGGGATGAGGAGAAGAAAGGAGGAGTGGATCTATAAACTAGAAGAAGTTAAACTGCTCTCAGCTTTTTTATTCTGTCGCTCCCTCTCACTTTTTGTGCCTTTATTTGCCCACTTATCTCTTTCCACTCTCCCCTTTCTCTCTTACCTCAAAATGTAATGCACAAGGGTATTTGACACACAACACACACTTGGATATCCAGGCATATGCAAGTTCCACAAATGTATTCTAATTATAAATTTGGGAGCTACTTTTCGGACAAGATGTAAAAACTTTTACATCAGGAAGATTTGCAATGGAAAGCCTATTGGTTAGTGAGCAACTGGCATTACATTTTGATGACAAAATCCTCAAAAGTGACTAAACTCGGGTTCCTAAAAAATAAACATGTAAGTATACATACATAAACACTTTCTCTGGTAGAACTGTTTGCCATAAAAAGTTTAAGATGAACGAGTTAAAGTAAATTGGGCCAATAAAAACCTTTTATTATGGTTTTCAGAGCTCACTCACGATCTTGTGTTTTCCACTTTGCTCTTGGACTTATTGTTTTTAACCCCACAGTAATGTTCACCTGATTAACTGCATTTACATGACATCAATATTATACTCTTAATTAGCTCTCTTTTCTTCTTTTTTTTGGGTGCAGGAGTGAGCGGGATCAGTGGGAAGAGGAGCTGATTACTTCTGGACATTTTTCTCTTCAGCTTTTTCCGACAAGTTACCGGTAAGGGCTCCAACTGATCTATTCTCCATCACTGTGTAAGATGACACATCATCAGTCTGCTGAAGTTAGGTTTACAGTAAAGCTGCCTTTACAGGAAATGTTCTCTGCGCTCACCGCGAGGTCGGGCACAGAGCCTTGCGGTGAGAGCAGAGGTGAGTTTTGTTTCTATAGTTACCTCCTGCTTCATACAGCTGTTATCTCATTGTTTGCGCTTTGAAACGTCAGCGGCAATCAAGGTCAAAGTTGAAATAATTTAAACTTTGAGCACAGCACTCGGTGGCAGCTTTAAGCGGTGCACAGCCAGCGCAGAGCAGTTTTCCCGCTGATCATGAAAGCAGCTTAACAGTTCTTTAAGATATCCTACTCAAAGGCAGTTAAACCCTTTCATACTTTTTTTCTGCCAGTATATTTTTTTACACACTTGTTTTTTTTTTACTGACAGTAAGTCAGGCTACAGGTAGAGCTAAATTCATTATCGTAGATACTCACAAGTACTGTGGGTATCTACCATGATGAATTAAACTCTACCTATAGCCTCTATAGAGACCATGCAATGCAGCAATACTATCATTTGCATACTGAGGAAAATTGACCATTCATTCCCTTGAAAAAAAGCTGTCACTGTCATTGTTGCATTATATGCCACAGAAGAAGAACTTGTGAAAGTACTAACGGCAACAAACAAATAATACAGAATATACAGTAAGTGTGGAACATGTTTAGAGAGCATGGATAGAAGTTGGGATTCATGCAAACATATTGAACATTTCGAGACTTAGTCCTTGCACAGAGTTTACCAGCAGCCAAATTGACATATTGTGTCTTTTGCTGGTAGGTGGCAGGTCCTTTAACTAAACAAGACACTTATCTTGTGCACAGTCACTTGTTTTTGTTTTGGAAACTTTGACTGCTCATCTAAAAACTTTTCTGAGAAATGAATTTGACTGTTAAAGTTCTGTAAATGTTGTGGCGTCAGTGAAAAACTATCCCGAGGCGTGCTCGACTGCGATGACGAAAAGCTGTGGATGCTGCTGTATAGAGAACAAGGCCTGGAGTCAGAGGAGGGCAGCGATGGCATACCCAGATCCAAGACAAATGACCATGAAAGAAAGGCTCAGCTGATACTGTCTGCTTGCTCTTTGTGCTTGTGTCTTTGTGTGTGTTTATGTGTGTGTGAAGTCCAGACAGTGTGTGTGTGTCAAGGCAGTATCATGATCACAGATTGCAGCCTCATCACTGCTCTGCTGAGGAGATTTAGCTGGCACTGGTTACACTGACTGTGGCCTGTACGTGTGTTTGTGTATGGATGTATGAATGTTTGTCGCAACCCTGTCAGATCAGCCATGAATCTGCCCGCTGCGTGTGTGTCAACCAGGGGTGACCTTTTTCTGTGTGTCACTGGGAATGTGTGTGTGCGTGTGTGCGTGCGTGCGTGTGTGGGTCCTGTGCTGCAGGCAGGGAAAGTCCCTGTCTTCGCTGTGCCAGAGAGTTTGAGGGGACACCCTGTTCATCTGTGTTTGGGTGAGTTTGTTTCGTTGTGGGAGTTCCCCGTCAGAGGGAGAGGGGCTGGTCTTCTGCATCAGTTTTATCAGATTTTTGCAGAACTGGTTGTTACGTAGCTACCTCACACAATGGGACACGATGAAAGAGATGGAGAACAAGTAAGCTATTATCCATCTCCAGAAATGTGATGCCATCTTGAAATCCCATCGCAAAAACTGAGTAGGAATCCCAATAAGAACTTAACATAAACATTTTACCATACAAAGCATAAGGTAGTCATAGTCATGCTGTTCATGAACAGGAGGGAATTTGTATTAGAATATAAATAGTCAACTGCAATTTATATTTCCTTGGATTACAGGCTCGACATGATCCCTGCGGCAAATATCGTGTACACACTTGCTTGTACACACTTCGTCATGCACTTGTCCATGTGGGAGTTGCTCTCCGACACTGTTGTGAGAGCATGCGCACGGGAAGGCCACTGTAGAAGGAAAAAAGCCAGTCCTCCAAAATAAACCTCAAAACACATGTCCATGCCCTCCAGAACGACACATAGAAGCGTTTTCTGATCTTGCGCCCCTATCTCAACATCATTTGTCTGTGCCTTCCACTTAAACACAAATATATGTCGTTTTAGGGCACTGACATCACTGATGCAGACTTGGGAGGACAGCTTCAGAAAGCATGAAAAGGTGCATTTCTGTGTGTAAAGTGTAAAGATCAGTGACCACTCACGGCACTCATAGCCAAAGTAATTGCCTATTGAGCCTTGACAGAATAAAATGTGCAAAGCAAAAAGAGCATTATTAGATGTGTTATACAAAAAAAAAAAAAAAAAAATTATTTAATAGATTTTATTGCATCTCCACGCAAGGTCTGTTGCCATGTTTTTATAGTTGCACCATTGAACCCGAAGCCTTGCTTTAACAGATCCTCTGTGAAGAGCCACACATCTCATAGAGCATCTCCCTGCAGTAAATATGCTATTCTCCATATGCGCTTGTTAATTAGTTCAGTTCCATATCTTGCTGTGTATTTCTTTTGCCGAAGAGATCGCCGGTGCTCTCTCTCCCAGCTCCGTCCAGAGCTGTATGAGAGCTAATTGGCAGCTCGCTTGCCTGCCGCGACGGTGATCATGCAAATGTATTGGTGCTTACCAATAGCCTGGCCCATCAAAACATTACGACGGCCATTACCCAGAGCTGGGTCGGCCTAACGAACATATGCTCCCCCCCCAAACAACCTCCCCCCAATTCCTAAACTCTTATTTATGTGTTTAATTTAATGTGCGAGGGAAGAATTTCCGAAATTAAATTTGGTTTTCGTTGGTGCCTCCAGAGAGTGGCGGCGTTATAATAACATGGTAATTTTTTTACACGTCTTTATGAGAAATGAGAAAATTAATTCTTTCTGACAAGCTGTAATTATTGGGCTTGGAACAGTTGCAGCTGAACAGTTTGGGCTGTGGTAGCCTGGCAGTGAGCTGAAAGAGGGAGAGAGAGAGAAGGGGGCGGGGGGGGGGGGGGGGGGGAAAGACTGAGAGGCGGAAAGGAAAGAGAGAGAGTTTGTTCTGCCTGAATCATATACACTGTCAGAGGAGGGAGAAGAATGGGAGGTGAATGGCAATAATGATGGACAAGAGGAAAGAGAGAACAAGGTGGTGGGAAGAGAGGAGAGGGGGATGGACGATTGAGAAGGATATCGGAGCGAGAAAGAGAGTTGAGAATAGTGCAAGGTTATTGAAGGAAAAGAGAAGAGAGGAAGGAGGACAAGGAGACAGATGAAGAGGAGAGGGGCGTTGGGAAGTGAGGGAGGAGAGGGGGATGGATGTGGAGAAATAGATTGTAGAAAGAAGAGGAGATGAGCAAAGAGGACTGGACGAAAAGGGAGAAAGGCAGAAGGGCGGAGGACATGAGGTATGAGGTGGCAATTTTAGATTAGTAGAAGACAGGAGAGGTGAGGGAGAAGAGGAAAGGGAAGTAAGGAGGAGAGCAGATGAGAGAAAAAGGATGGAAGGAAAATAAATGAGCAGGGTTTGAGGAATTTGAGAAGCCTAGGTTGGTTAGAGAAAAGAAAGGTGAGGAGGAGGAGAGAGGTGGTGGGAAGTGAAGTTGAGAAAGAAATTGAAGAAAGAAGTCCTGAGGAGAGGGGGAAGAACTGGAAGAGAGAAGAAGGGTGGAGGACATGGAGAAAGAGGAGACAGGGATCGGAGTAGAGGACAGGAGGCGGAGGAAAAGGAGAGCGGTGAGAGCTCAGACGAGGGCAGAGAACATAGGTTATATAGGCTTCCTACAGCTTTAGGCAAGTCAGATTTTTTCTTTCTTTAAAGCAACTCAGAATTAAATTTAAGACCAACTTTTACTCAACTCTCCGTGTGGGATTCCACTGCCTTGATTCCCATCGTGCTGAGTTTGAAACACTTCCTGCATAAAATACACCTTGTATACACTGCCTGGTACCGGTTTCAGCCATGTCGCGAGATCTTGGTTAAATAGCCATTCTTTAATGAATTTGCACTTCCCAATGTCGTGATTCGCTGGCAGACATCTGCTCCGAGCATTCCAGCTGCTGACAAAATATGAGTGGATTTAGTTCCGCTATCCTGATCTGTAAGAGGTTTTTGCGAGAGGGATTTGGTAAATTGTTTTTTAAAAGTTGTTACCATTTATTTTGGATTATAAATTGCAATGTCAGAAAAAAACTATTCATAAAATCCTACTTTCCATGTCTTAGCATTTTTAAGAATGTTTAAAGATTGGTTTAAGACATTTTATACCAATTAAGGCTTTAGATCAATGAATTCAATTACTTTTAAGACTTTTTAAGGATCCGTGGGAACCCTGTATATGAAGAGGTGCGGAGGAATCGAGAGGAGAGAGGTGATGGAAGGCAAGGGAGAAGAAGGGGAAGGTGGAGGACATTGTGTGTGTGAGGAGACGCTTGATTTGAGGAGATAGGAGGAGCGGGAGAAGAGAAGATGGGGATGTAGTTCGAAAAAGAAGAAAGAAGGGTTATAAGAAAGAAGAGATGCGAGGGGAGGAACAAGAGTTGGGGCGAAAGAGAAGAATAGGAGGGTAGAGGACAAGGTTTGTGAGGAGACAAGGTTAGATTAGAGGAAACGAGAGGAGAGGAGACAGGAGGTGTGGTGAGGAGTCAAGCCTCAGTGTGTTACATCAGGTAGGAATCCCTGTCTTCCTGTCTGATGTCATCAGAGGAGGCTCCTCTCCGGCACCAGCAGCTCCTCATGTGTCAAGGTTAGAAAACATTAATATTCAGTCTACAGTCAGCATGGCCTCTCTCTCTCTCTCTCTCTCTCTCTCTCTCTCTCTCTCTCTCTCTCACACACA
This sequence comes from Bovichtus variegatus, assembly GCA_943593645.1. NCBI lineage: Eukaryota > Metazoa > Chordata > Actinopteri > Perciformes > Bovichtidae > Bovichtus > Bovichtus variegatus. The sequence continues at coordinate 533,763 of CALSCE010009689.1, forward strand.
CACACACACACACGCACTCAAAGCACCAGCATCTGCTCACACTTACACACTTACAGAGCTTCTTCCTCTTTGCTACATCAAGCACAGGCATGCGTTCATACAGAAGCCTCTGAGCACGCACGCAGAGCTTGCTCTTTTTCAGCCCATCATGTGCTGAATATGGAACAATATTGATATTATGCGGCCATATTGTCGTTTCCCTACAGTTATTCACTTAGGAGTAAATGCACTCTTACAATTTTGGGTGACTCTTAACAACCTACTTCTTCTGTGAGTGTGTGTGTGTGTGTGTGTATGTGTGTGTGTGTGTGTGTGTGTGTTTGTGTTTGTGTGCGCGCGTGTGTGTGTGTGCAGCCAAGTGGCCATTTGTTTTCGCAGCTTTAAAATGAGAGCCAGGGTTTCGCTGTGCATGTGAGTGAGTCTGTAGAAATGCGTGTGTGTGTGCATTGGGGCTTGGAGGTCATGATGATAAAAGATGGTTTTGTACAAAACATAGGCTACAATGTCATGTAGTGTTTCGAAGATAAAAAGAACTTCACACAATAGTTTCTCTTCTAAATCTTGAGAAATCTTAATTGAGCTCTGCATGTATGAAAGGTTATGTTTGTTTTAAAGCGACCATGTGACAGTGAGACTGTGAATGTGTTGTGTGTGTGTTCTTCCAGAAAGCCTTCCTGTTTATCCGTTGAGCGTGTTCCATTTTGTCCTGTGCTGTTAAATGTTTCATCCTAGCAAAAGCATGATGGGACCCCCTGGGGATGAGGCATCTGCCCGCCCGGCCACACGCTGAATTATATATGACAGCACAGGACAGTGTGTGTGACTATGTGTGTGTGTGTGAGAGAGAGAGCGAGAGAGAGCAAGAGGGAGAGAGAGCTTTTGTAGGTGTCACTGAGTGAAGTGTCGACTTTGTTGCGTGACTCTATTTCAGATCTGCACTGAGCTGTCTTCAGTTGTATATTGTCTGGCAGAAGTAGTAATAGTTGACCAAGTCCAGGCCTTGTTTAACGCCGCACTATGTTGTGTTAGAGCTAGCTGCTAAAGACATTCTGGCAATGGGGAAAATCTAATAATTTGTTCTGGATTATCGTAATTGTCATGAGTGCGTCTTAAATGTGTTAAACTCTCTGGTTTTGCTTCTGCTAAATGGTGCTACTTTAGGAGAGGTTAACATTACTTTACTTACCATACATGGCAAAGTAAACTCTTGCCAAAACTTGTTGGCAAACATGGGAGAATGTCCATTTTGAATATTGAACATTTTCCCACAGATCATGAACTAAACCAGAGATAGTCATATTGAGGATGAGGATGGGATGCTATAGGATCTTATTGCCTTTTAACAGTGGAAAATTGGAAGAAACCACAGAGGAGATTTCGTTCTTATGCAATACATGTCATGTGTAAAGAATAGACCCACATAACAAAATTACAGTATTGACACTTAGATTGTAAACATATGTGAAGAATATGGATCGTGGAGGATATTATTTTTTGTAATCTCTTCTAATGCCATCAAACGTTCTAGTCACATTTATCTAATCCCTTTCTCCACGTCACAATATCCCTGTACCCTGAAACTATACATGCAAACCTATTACGAGAAAACAGATGTGGAAAGGCCAAGTGTACCTATCTATACTTGTTACCCCCGGACTTCTATTTATGTATTCAGACATTTTTGGGCATATTTTGGCCAGTTAAAGTTCAGCCATGATGACAAATGTGATATTTTTCATATACACCAAAAACAAATAAACAAGAAAACCTTGTGTCTTCTGAAAGGTTAACTAATTTACCCTCTCAGTGTGTATGTGTAATGTGTGTGTTCTGCACCTGAGGTCTTGCTACTGTAGCTAATGAAAGCCCCATCTCCTTATGCAAATGAGGCTGCTGTTAACCCCAATCAGAGAGGTCGATGAGTGCGCATCAATCGCACATCTCGCTGAGTGCTACGCAGGCAGCACACAATGGTTCCCACCCCTCCATAGGCCCACAGGTAATTACTGGGAGCCAGAAAGGGAGAGGGCCAGGGGAGTCAGGGTCCCAGGTGGGTGTGTGCAGCCACCGGTGCTTTTTTCATGTCATTTATGGGAAACACAGGGTTGGTTTGCATGTCAGGTCAAGTGCAAGTGCTGTCTCCTACCACACCCCTTCCTCCAAAAGCACACGCAGATACACACCCGCTCACAGTGTGACAGGTAATTACGGCATGAGAGTGGCTGCGCTGTATGTAAGGTTGGGAGGTCAGGCCTGCTGTCTGCTCTCTGCAGGCCACAGAGCGTCACCTCTCTGACTACATCCACAATAGCTCCATTAGCACCGTGTTTGCCCGTCCTTCCACCTGTTGTCTGTTGTTTTCTACCTGTCATTTAACCGCCTTGTGTTCGGCCTGTTTCCTATCCGACAGTTCTACATTGTGCGTGTTGTTTGAACAGCAATGTGAAATGGCGATAAAATGACGGTAAAACAACCATGCAGCATTGACCGTTTCTCCCACTTAATACCAACCTGTGTATACCAGTGGCTGTCGACTTTAAAAGTGAGAGTGAAGCATGAAAGTTAAGCACAGTATAATGTGTCTGTTAAAGTAATGACTGAAACCTTTAAAAAATACTTTGCCTGTAAAATTATTATGAGTTTAAAGAGAGATGTATTGCCACGAGAATTTCTTGTTACAAAATTCCCCCAAAAATTGGGAATCACATTACCCCTAAGTATGACATTACTGTTATTATAGATTTACATTTACTAATGAACACTAACAGGACATTGGATAATGACTGGTTTGGACACATTTGTCTTTTGTTTAGGGTTTTGTAATGATTATGTTTGTGCTTGTGTTGCTCTGCTTTTCTGTTTAAACGTACTGTAGTCGCTTCATACTGAAAACATCAAATGCTTACTTCATGGCAGAGGATTTTGTTTGGCTTTAAATTCTTACTGAAAGAGAGTTTATGTCTCCCCATGTCCTAGTGGATTAAGGTGCGCATAATGTTATCGCAACATCCCGGTCCCATTTTTCCTGGGGGTCATGCCTGTTGCTCTCTTCCCAGTTTGTTATACAATTCAATAATTCACTTAAATGAGGCTAATCTGTTGACACATGCAAAGGGCTCTGGGAAAAAACGCATAGTCATCCAGCAAAAAACTGTTACCTTGCTTAACTTTTGGATGGAGCAAAATGGTGCATAGGCCAATCACATGCATGCAAGTGGATTATTTTATATCCCGAATGCTGCACTTCTGCTGTTGATAAAAAGGTATTGCTGATAATTTTACAGATTGTAAAATCCTGTGTCAAAGAAAGTTCTTAAATTTACTCAAGCTGGACTTCCTGGATCCAATAACACGTCTCACCTCTGCCTGAAGCAACACGGCCCTAACAATGCAGCCCTCCGCATTGTTTTAACGCAGGGCTGAGTTCGGTCTGAAGAGCGTGTGATGTTTTAAAGCCCCTTGAGGTAGAATTGTGCTCTGATTTTTAGATGTATAAAACATTGATTTGGCTTGGTCTGGACCAAAATGTATTTCCTCTACTGTCAAAATGCTCAATTGATCCATCTGTTTGGTTAGATACAGTGAGATGTGGTTGTGTGGTAATTTAGTGTATACATACAGAGGATACGCCAAGGATAGTTGGTGTGTTGCTGTGTGACTTCTCCCTTGTGACTATAATGTAAATGAAAATCAGTTTTCAGTCAAACTTGGATATAAATGAATAACAGATAACCAATAAGGTGAGGCCTTTGACCCCCGACCTGTGGTCTGGTCCAGGCTTCTCTTATTAGTATTCATTGTCTACAGTAAATATATTCTCTCACACATCTCTTTCCCTCTCTACTTGACTCCAGGCATGATATGGGTATCTCTATGCTTGTGTGTGTGTTTGTAGAGGTTTAATTGTGTATACCATTATATGTGTATCCACTGAAGAGCACTTGACCAACAAAACATCAGAGCAGTCTTTTCCAGTTGGCCAATAATGGTCACCTTAACATCATCATGCGCTCAACCCTGTGGGCAATTGACGTCCTTCTGCTTAAATGTGATTGGAAGACAACAATTTTTCTGTGGTTTGAATAACAATGCCAATCCCTGTTCCCCCCTTGTCTCGCAATAAACCGGTTAAAGGCCTCCAGTAGACTCTGTATTCGATCAATTTTAAACGATTAGGTTTGCCAAGCCAAATTAGGTTTGTGGATCATCAGCCTTTGTGACCCAAGTAGCCCGAAGGTGCTTTTGCCCTCTTCACTTATTAATTTGTTTCTGTGCACAGGCATTCGAAGATTTTTGTCTCTGTGTGAAACGGTGAATTCCACGGATCCATTCATTGGCAGAAAAGGGAACATATTTAACTGTTCATGGTTCTTTTCTTCTTTATAAGCAGTCCATATCATATGTGACTTAGTGAATGAGACATTTGTGTATCCTTTACAAAGACAGAGCCCGCTCTATATTAGAATCAAGCTTTCTTTCATAACAGCTAGTCTGAATTGGAGTTAAAACGGTACTTAAATCATACAATTATGCAAAGATATTAGTGTATTTGACATACCTTTGCTAGTATTGCAAAGTGTTTTGGATACTTTTTTTCTCAAGTCTACTATGCAAGTCTCCTATATACTAATACAACCGCAAAGTTGGAAAAGTTAAATTTCCATTTAAAAAATACATCATATACACTTAACACATCAACAAACTAAACACATCTAATCCAAGCAACAACAAAAAAGCTCACAGTGTTACATATAAATGTATAATGTATACCAACAAATGAAGGGAAACTGTTATTTATTTATATCTTGTTAATTTGGTTAGTAAGTATAAATCAACCATAAATCTCATACACAGTTTATCTTTATCAAGCGCGTCCATCTTGTATCTTTAACTAAGTGAAACTTAAACAGTTTGATGAAATGACTTAAATATTAAATTAGTTTTGAATTCCTTTCAGTCTTTTAGGAAGGAAATATAAACCGTGATGCATAGCTTTTCCATTTTTCAAAAGAGTATAAATAGTTTTTTGACATGTTCATGAGAACAGCATTCAGGCTTAAAGCCTCAGGATGGATGTTTCCCTTGGTAGCGGTTGACTGACGTTTGAGAGCCAGAGTCGCTAAAAGACTGTCAACGCCTGTGGTGTGCTACTGACTGGAGCAAAGACAACGAACGTTGATACAAGACCTTCTGCTTTTTCAACCAGCCCACCTAGTGTCGGTTACATAGTGTTCGTGCATTAAGCCGTCTGTTCCTTTACAACATTCAACATGGTCTTGGAGACCAAGACAAAAAGCTCCTCATCTTTGTTTGAGGTTTAGCAGCTACTAGTAAACCACTGCTGAATTTCAAACTGAACCGAGTTGCATTGTGGGTAATGTAGATGCCAGGTTTTAACACTTAAGCAAAATATGTGGAATAAAAAAGACTTGTTCTACTTAATCGATTTTAATAAAACATTTTAATCCATCTGGATTATGACAATGTTAGATTGCTAGGCTAGCACGATAGTCCAGTTTGCTAAAGTTAGCACTGTTCCCCACTGGACTTAACTTTTCAGTCATATTATATCAGTACCTGTAAGTCATCAGCAGCTCCCCCACATTCAGTGCTGTGTTCTTCCTGCATTATAGAAAGGAGGAGGTGTAGCTGGTGTTTGCAGACTGTCCTTCCTGGGTCCGGATGTGGTGACGCCAAATGACAATATATTGTCAAAACTCACAACAACAAGCAGTCCTGTGACCTCAGCACTGCTTACGTTACCCAGTGATTCAAAATACAACACAGAGTAACATCTGAGTCACAGAGAAATTTAGGGAGTAATGAAATCACAGATGGGACAAAGGCCATGTTCAGACCGCAGAAAGATAAATGATTCCCACAGTGATAACTTTCCAGAGCCTCGAGATCCTGTCTCAGGAGTATAAACTGTTGTACAGTATTTTGGTATCTGATAATAGTTATTGGACTTCCTTGATCCCATTTAATGTCTTAACCGTACCTGAAGCCCCTTATGTTTTAACGCAGAGCTATTTTTGGTTTACAGCTCACTCACACAGATATTAGAAAGTTCGTCCACAATTTGAAGCCAATAGGACACACATTCCCAAATCTTAGTAAACCTATTATTTTTGGTTTAACTCTAAGTTTCTTTCAATACAACTAATGAAAAATGAATAATCCAGCTTCTCAGATACCTCAATGTCCTGTATGAAAGACATATAAGTGACAAACAGGACACCAAGAACTGCTCAAGATAAGATGATATAGGGTCCTGTTCCTAAACATACTACTTCCTGTTGAACTATACAATCTCCCTCCAAAAACAAAAGCGGGGGAAGGAGCTGGTGTAGGGCGTTGAACAGAGAAGATGAGAAGGTGCCTATTAGGAAGAGCGAGAGAGAGTGAGCTCCTCTTCTCTGAAACGGGCCCCAGAACAGCCTGGGTGAGCCGGGGTTTCATTATCCCCTATCCCTCTGTGATGAGGGAGAAGAAAGGCGGACGTGAGAGAAAGAAAGAGAAAGAACAGAACAGAGGAGGGGAAGAAGAAAAGAAAGAGGCGTTTGATAGAGCTGTGTGGAGACCGTGTGTGAATGAGCCAGTGAAGGGCAGCCATTGTCTTGCTGCGACCTCAATTTGGTACTGTACGCTCCTCTTTTTACTGCACTGTCTCGAGCCACAATGCCTCCTTTCTCCTCCGCTCTACTCCCTCTCTCTCTTAAAGAAATAGGGGGATTAGGGCCCACTGAGGGGAACTGCGTGTCTAGATTGCCAACTATCATGACTCTTAGCAATGTGACGAGAAGGCAGCGGGATATTCCAGACGACATTCGTCAATTGTTTGTTTGTGCATCTTACTTTTTTCCTCTTTCTCTTCTTTTCTCATTAACTTTTGTCCATTATTATTCTCATGGGTTAGTGTAACAGATATAGAAAATGTGGAATGTGTGAAAGTGTAATAGGAATGCAATGTATTTTTGGACTGCCTAAGGAGGGAGGTGCAGGAGCAAAAAGAAAGAGTGAACAACACAGAGAGTCAGAGGGACACAGACAGAGAGCGCAGCTGTACTTCCTGTTTACCCAGGCCTTGTTTGAGATAGTGGGAAGGAACAGGGGCTGCATTCATTCTTTTTTACCTCCGCTGACCCCCTCCCTCCTTCTCCTCCTTCTCCATTCTCCTTCAATTCCTTGTTTTCTCTCTTTCCTTGCAGCTCTCTCTCTCTTTCTCCCCCCTTGTCTCTGGCTGATGAACTGTATTGAGCTCAGGAGGATGAGCTAGATTAGGCAGCGTGTAGCGCTATTTGGTAGGCATGGGTTTAGTATTGGGAATGATTTGAAAGCAGAAATTATTAAATGTTCAGACTGGCAGCTATTATCACAGATGGGAAGCACAGATATACATAGACAAAGAGGAAACAGAGAGAGGATGTAGGAGAAGGACAGATAGGAGGAACTTTTTAAGCAAGTTACTTAACTTTCTCCCAGCACAGTTGACTTATTAGGAAGTTACAACCCCCCCATCATTAATTTTCAACTGCACCAAAACATGGCGCACACACACATAACTCTATTGGATAACTCAGAAGTTTGGGTTTGCTTTGATAGGGAGTAAACTAACTGTAACCGAACGCCAAAGCAGACATTGAAGCCTCACTGAGAGAGCGAATGTGTGTGATAGAGGGAGGGAGAGAAAACAAATTGTAGTAGTTTCTATGTGCAGTCCGACATCAGACTGAGACGCTGCAAAAGATGCACCAGATTAAAAGGATTGTTTCTCTTGCTCCTATAGTCTCAATTGTAAAGAGGTGGCTACAAACAAGGCTACAATCAATTTATCACATGTGCATTTATGCACAAACACACACACCCACACACGGGTGCAAACAGGCCTGCTTATAGTACATGCACAGATACGGTGTCAAAATATCGGCCTGACACGGCGGGACCCCTTTCATCTGCATGTGCTGTGTGTTGCATTGACAGTCCATCTGTTTGCAGTCAATCATTAGGCGCCCGTAAAAAACTGGCTGTATGTCATTGAAAAAAATAAAAAAATATAAGAAACAGCCCCCGGGTGTAAAAATAATTCAACTTTACCAATTTTTCTCTAATGCGCTTAACTTGGAAACTTGTCTGTTGGCATTTTTTTTAATGAGTATGGTAAATAGAATACAACTCCTTACTGTTTTTAGTTTGTTTCTGTTGACACTTTGAGGCTCTGTGTACATGCTGGGCTTTGATATTTATATATATATATATATATATATATATGAAGATACTACCTTTTTTCCCTAACTCATATTTTAGACTTTGACAAAGGAAAAAAAAAACATACACATGTTTCTGTTATTCAAATCTCTGTGAAATACTCTTTTCATTGGCTGTGATCTCAAATGGCCTTTTTTACTCATCACAAATGAAAAGCTGCCTTCACATAAAAGGAAATGTTCTCTTTGCTCACCGCGAGGTAGGGCGCAGAGCCTTCAGAGGTGAAGGCAACTAGGCGGTTTTGTTTCTATGGTTACCTCCCCTGCTTGCTTGCGTCGCTTCTGGCTACGTCACATACAGCTGTTATCTCATTGGTTGCGCTTTGAAAGGTCAGCGGCAACCAAGGTCAAAGTTGAAATAACTTTGACCGCAGCGCTCGGTGGCAATTTCCCATAGGAATACAATGGAACACCCAGCGCAGAGCGGTTTCACTGCGGATCATGTGAAGGCAGTTTAAGACCTCGGATCGCTCAAATTGCAAACAACATGCTTGTTTATTGAGTGCGTTAGAATTCAACTTATTTATTCTAACTCTTTGACAGCAGCAGTGTGTTGTGGCGAGCGAGGACCCCGCCCTTGAACTGTAGGAACCCGGCTGCATCTCAGCAAGCGTCCTCCCTGCTGAAGTGTCCTTGAGCAAGACACTGATTCCCTGTTAGGTCCGAGAGTGCTGCTCTTCAGCTGACCTGTTCTGACCTCCCAATGCTGTCGGAGAGAAAAGCAGAGGCTGCATACATCGCCTTTTTTCTGGTGGTATTGATCACCCAAAGGAGAATTTTTTTGTTTGCTTGCTGCTCTCCACCGGGAGGTCAGTGTACAGGGTCAGCTTTGGAACAGCGCCTCTGGAAAATGGTAGGGGTTCATTGGTTTGCTCAAGGACACTAAATCCACCAAAAGAGAAAGAATCAAACCTGTGCCCCTTTAAAATCCATTTTTATTTTACACAAGAAAGAAACCTTCCTGCAACGGTTTGGTCTTTTTCATCCCACAATAGGGAGGTCATAGGTCATTTCTTATAACAGCACGTAAACTTTGTTGTCCAACTACTCTTAAATAAGTCCTGAACCTTCTGGGGAAAATGTAAATGGCTGCCGTCTTTTGACAACTTTCTATTTCCAAAACCTAACTTTGTCCGAGTTAAGAAAAGGCAAAAAAAGAAAAAAGTATTAATTTAAAATCTTTTACATTTGTCTTCATTCTTTTGAAATAATAACTTTTAAAAGGGGTTTCTAGGGCTCCAAGCTCATCAGAACAAATCAGCAAACAAATCATCAGCAAAATAGAATCACGACACGTAATGTGAAGACGAGAGTTTCAGGATTGTCTTCCTTATTACGATCTGGCTAAATTGCCGTCAAATGCTCTTAATTCCCCGAAAATTATCTTCCAAAATGTTTTCCTTCATATAAAAAAAAAGAAATAAAAAAGAAATTTGCTGCATTCTCAATACCTCCTTCGAAATTTCAATTACAAAAGCATTTGATTAAACTTCAAATATACCATCCTTGATGGTGTCCTTTGGTAAGCACGGCCTTCTTTTGGCTAAAAAACATTCTCTCGTGAGTCTCCCCCATGTAATGAAGATTGAAGATTAAACAACAGCAAGGAGCCATTATTTTTGTCAGGGAATTAAAGTACCATCAATCTCACTTAATCACCTTCCTAATATCTCCTCAGACGCCAGCAGAAAGCTGTTTCGCAGCTCAAGGTTAACATGCTTTGTTCTGTGGAAGCAAGGGGGAGAGGAGAGGGATAGACACAGAAAATTGACGTATGAAGCTTCTCTGGCATGCTTTGGATCCGTCCGTCTAGTGGACAAAGATTTCAGCAAACTTTGTTGTGTTGTGGAGAGGGCAGAGCCAGGAGGTCGATGTAGAGAGAAATGACAGCTATTGTTTGCTCTGTAATTATATCTGTCTGCTTATCCGCTCATTTCCTGTAGACGCAGAGACGGCGACTGAGGGGAGAAGTGCTGTAGCCTTGTAACAGGTGGTACAGTTTGTCCTTGATGACCAACAAAAGCAGCTCTGCTACTGTTTTTGTTTTTATGTACTAATTGTTGCATTAAGGCAAACATTAACCAAATTACATATGTAAGCCTTTATACTATAGGTACCTATGTGTCACATGATTAAACTAGAAGGGCACTCAGAGAGTGCAGACTTCTGCCAAGGCCGTTTGCAGCAGTAAAAATAATGCGTGTATCCGCCCCGTGTTTCAGATTTTATGAAAATCTCCTGTAGTTTTTCCGTAATCCTGCTGACAAAAAAACTCCATGTCCGAGGTAATAAATGCTGTTTTATCAAACATACAGTGTGTAAGGCTTAGTGTATTCACAACAGGACACACAGCAAGCAACAGTTGCTGCAGAGTGTGGAGGAATAACCACAAGAACCCAACTGGCACAAAGGAGGAGCAATTTAAATTGTTTGGTGCATTTGTCTGAACTTTTGCAGTTACAGTTCAACACTAGTGAGTGTAAAGGTTACTTCGTCTCTGATTGGAAAACAGTGTACTGGACTGAGTTAGAATAGTAAGCTGTTGTTTAGGACGGATTTTCATTGTTGATGAGTATTTACTGGAATAATCATTTAATCTATAAAACTTCATTACAATTATGTAAAAGAAAGTAAAGCAGCATAACAACATGCTGTTGGCATATCTGCTTGAAAGTGAAAGTTAAAATACAACGGGTTGCTTGCATGGCTGTAGAATAAAAGTCTACAAGGCAGATGGGAATTTTGCAGAGAGTTAGATATCGATATTTGGTCATAAACCAAAGTATTGAACACATTTAGATTGTGAGATGTAAAGTCAGGTAATTGCCAAAGAGACTACTAATCATCTCCAAGGGGACATGGACGTCCGTAAATGCTGTGCGATGTGATAAGTGAAAACTGCTGGCGGCACTGGAGGAAAAGTCAGACTATCACCAATATCTTATCTTAGAGGGTCCGTCTCTTAACCACAACTAACCAAAGGAAGAATTACCTTCAGCCGTTGAAAGACATCAGTAGAACCATTCTGATACAAATATGTGAGTTTGGAAGACGCATGATAATCAACATTTATGGTGTCTATATGGTCTGACTGAAAGCTGTGGTTCTCCCACATAAGAACCACTTCCCCTCCGCAGAGGGAGCTCATGTAACCACGGAAACCATCTATAAAGCCGCAAAAAAGAAAACGGATGGGGATCGAACGCTCCAGTTGACTACCATTGATTTACTGCTGGAGAGAGAGGAAGACAGTGAGCGTGATGCAGGCAGAGTGTTTCTCTCCTGCTCACTCTGAGAGTCACAGACAGGTGTGTGCTAGTTCACGGTTAAGATGATGTCTTAAAACTACAACACTAAACGTGTGAGCTCACAGGGTTGTAGCACTATTGCTATAACTGCTGCCGTTTAAAAAATGACCTTTCCCCACACATTTCCCATCTTTCTCTTCAGTCTGATCAAAACTTCATCAGCTGCTTGTCCATGATGATGATCTCTTCCAAAACAGTTCTTTAGGGCCGCTCTAAATATTTTGAAAAAATGTGTCTTAAAAAGTATTAATTCCTTGAAAATATACATGTAAAAGGCTCTGCCCAGTATCTCAAGAATTGCATTCATATTAAACAAATCCACACCTCCAATGTTCAGTACCACTGCAGGAAGAAATGAAATGCTGCCCCCCCCTGTCACACCTATCATTATTCTTTGTCTTAATCTATTCGGTAGATAATCAAGCTCTACGTTTTAAACTTAAGTTATAATACTAATGCTTTAGGGGATGAAAACAGGATGTATAATAAGTCATGGGATCAGTTAGCTGAATGTTTTCTGTTTATTTTTTTGCCTATATTTGTTCACATTTTGGGATATTGGCACCATTAAAAGTATGCAGAATTAGCTATTGTTCGCAGTGTACCAATGGTTGTACAGACATCTATCACTCATTACTTTGACACTGAAGAAACCTTAAAAACATCATGATTCTCAGGCAAATTCTGGAGTCTTTCCCTATGATTTCTAACCAGATTTATGGAAGTTTATACTCAATAGACATCTAGGATAATATATTGAGTTACAGCTCCTAGAAGGAATACCATTTTTGAAACTAATTGCAGCAATTGCTGTTGTTAAACATTTTAAAGTACCAAAATAGCTTCCATGAAATGAGTGGCACAGCCTTTGCTGCAGATACATTGGCATTCACCTTTCCCTTTCACCTTATACATTTAAAAACCCCTGGGCTAGTGGCATTACAGTAAGGTGTATCCTGCATCAGGCAATGAAATTGGCCCTTGTCACCTTCCAAATACAGGGTAAATGTTTCAGGTCACCTTTCTAAATTAGAAATAATCGGGATTAGGGTTACATGATATATTCCACATTTCTACTGTCCGGTATGACTGGCTTAGTGTTTACAACACTAAAGCGTTCTGAAGTTCAGAAATGGCAGACAAAAAACTGGATCGGCCTGTAGCAGTGTTCATGACCTGCCACAGTGGCAGGTTTGTAAAAAAACGTAAATTCCGACCCTTCCCTACATGGAAACAGTGCATGGCTACCTACATGTGTCAAAGCTATATTATAATTCATTCAGCGAGTTGGATAAGTTAGGAATCTGCTAAATCTGTATCGTGCAAAGAAACACATTCCAGTGCAAATTATCATATTTTGGTGAAAAGCCCAATCGAGGTCCCATGATTAGGCTAAATCAAATCAGTTGGATTTCCTGATAGTGTGAGACTTTTTTGTATGCTTTAGTGTGCAGCTTCTTTTGCGTTTTCTGGATACATGATATTATCTTCCGTATTTGTGACACTACTGATTTTGGCTAAATTTATTATGCTATGTTTTTCGGAATAATTTATCAATTACATTCTGTCCTTCTGGAAGTCTTGCTCTTTACCGCATGTTACTCAAAAATGACCCAGTATATTAAGGTATTGAATGAAAATCTTGAAACTAAACAAGGCTCAATGACCTTACCATGTCCCTGATACAGGACACAGACTAGCAACATATCAATATCATGTTAATTTTTGTAAGGTCATGTCCTTGTGCTAAAACTGAAAACCTGAAATGGCAAAGGAAAAAACATAGACATGATTTATTCTGTTATTTAAATTTCAGTGAAATTTCCTTTTCATTAGCTGTGATCTCAAATGGCCTTTTGCCAAATGAAAGACCTTGTACCTCTCAAATCCTAGACCACAGCTTGTTTATTGAGTGCTTTAGAATTCTAGTATTTATTCTTACTCTTTAAGAGCAGCAGTGTGTTGTGGTGACGAGGACCTTGCCCGTGAACTGTAGGAACTGCGTCTCGCCAAGCGTCCTCCCTGCTGAAGTGTCCTTGAGCAAGACACTGAATCCCTGTTGGGTCCGAGAGTGCTGCTCTTCAGCTGACCCCGTGTTCTGTACATCAGCATCTTCCCTTTTCACCTCACACAGTATCTTTGCCTCATGTCACCCCCCCCCAAATTAGTTGGATTTCCTGGTAGTTTGAGACTTTTTTGGTGTGCTTTAGTGTGCAGCTTCTTTTGTCTTTTCTAGATACATGATATTATCTTCCTTCTCTGTGTCACACTTTTACCTTTCTAGGCTTGCATTAGTTCTATTTGGGACACTACTGATTTAAGCTCATTTTTATTATGAGTTGTATTTTGGGATACTTCATCAATTCCATTCTGTTCTTCTGGGAGTGTTACTCTCTACAGCAGGCTACTCAAAAATGACCAAGGATATGTAGGAATTGACAGAAAATCTTGAAACCACAGAAGGCTCGATGACCTTACCATGTCTTTTCAAGGCATGTCAGTGATACAAGACACAGACTAGCAACATGTCTGAAACATTGACGTGTGTGGTTATGTCCTTGTGCTAAAACTGAAAGCCTCAAATGACCCTCATTCTTGTTTGTGCAATTGCTTATGCAATACTAATTATACACATCTGACTAGTGACACGTGATTATGAGAAGAATTGGCATCAAATTTCCCCAATAAAGCCTTTTATTAACACAGACAGACTGGCTTTTCTTTTAATGTTTATTAGGTTTGTATTTTTCAGTCTGTGTCTTCTAGGGTGAACAGTTTGCAAGGAAAGAATAATAATAATGGATGGTACTGTCACAGGAACCCGTCTGATTTGGCACTCGTATGTACGCAATGTAACACACACACCAGACATCACGCACAGACATGGACACACATGCCCGAGGACACGGTTGCAGGCTCTCGTCATTTTTGCCCTCCCCCCTGTGTAGCTTTAAGTGTGTTGGAAATCTTGTGTTGGGCCATCAAAGCAGCGCCGTTAATGGCTTTACGGCTTGTTAGTTAGTTTTAGCCCGCTCAGGAGGAGGATGTGTGTGTACGCATGTGTGTGTATGTGTGCTGAGGGGAGGTGTTGTTTGGGCAAAAGAATAAAAAGGACACTGCCCATGAGTGTGCCAGTGGGAATTTAAATGCACACAAATGCCTGAAAACACACAATAGTAGACATAGGACACACACACACACACACACACACACACACACGTGTAAACACACATCCAAGTAAGAGACGACTATATAGTGCAGATTGACTCGTATACACAAAAACATGCAAGTAGTGAACCAGCATGTCGATAGTCATCTCTTCTTCTGCTTCTCTCTGGGAGTCCGGTGAGGCCTGGCCTAATTGAGCTGGCCTCAGGAAGCCCATCATTAGCCCTGCTGCTCCGGTCACACATGGCCACCAGATGTGAGTGCAGCCACAATGGAACGCAGAGTGCCACTCTTTCTCTCTGTCTTCCTCTTTCTCTCTCCAGCTCTCTCTCCCAGTCTGTCTCTCTGTCACTGTCCAGCCTAATAAACTGGCTTTTGTTTCCGTGCGGCCTTTGTTCACTAAGCCTACCGCTGCCTGCCGTAAGAGAAGTCATCGGGCCTGAATGGGATGCTTTGTACCGACAATAGACAGAAATAGGAGAGAGGGAGATAGCATATTGAGAGAGGGAGAAAAAGAGGGATGGAGAGCGAGAAGGAGGGGGAGAGGAAGGGTACACCCTCTGGAATTTTTATGGCTTGTTTTTGCAGTTTCAGAATTCAATGTCATAGGGGCCATGAAATATATATTGCACCTTTCTCACCCCCTTGTACCTGGCCATTCACTCTTAGATGCTGCTCATGACTGGATGACTGTGTCAATGAGTATGTTATTGTATTACTGTTTTTGTGAGACCACAAGGATAGTTTATGTTCCGTGCACAGCTGAGGTTTAAAGTGAATGTTAGATTTACAAGAACCTAGCTGCAGGGATCTGTTCCCATTCAGCCACAAGCTGAATTGAGGTCACTCAATGATGCTGGACGATAACCCCTAATGCCAATTGGCTACCGCTGTGTCGCGTTCTGCTTCTGTTCTGCTCGGCAGATAGCCTCATTTCTAAAATAGTTTAAAAGTATTTTTCAGAATGTTTTGCGTTTTACAAGCATATTGAATACATGTTTGTAGCTCATTTAGATGTGGCAACAGATGCTTTGTAGCAGTAGTCTGCTTAGACAACCGTTTGTCACCTCCTACTTTCTCTGTGATCTCTCATTTTAAGTGTTAATATAGCCAATTACACAGTACAGCTGTGGTCGACAGTAAGCTGTGGATGATTTTATAATTTTATTCTTATTTTTTCGGATGAGTTTGCAATCCTGAAGTAAGGATTCGATCTGCAGCCCAGCATGGCAGCTTGGGAATGACAACACAAACTAAAATATGTATAAGAACACAAGTCAGTGTATCATCAAATATTCATTTAGATTCAATTGGCAATAAATATAAGTATTGATACACATTAAAAAGTTATTTTCTTACTTCAGAGATTTGAGCTGCTCCCACCAAAAATAAATGCGTAAAGGCAAAGCTGCGGGTGAGACACTCTGGTCATGGAGCCCGTGGACACACCAGCTAGAATAGCAGCACATTATCTCTGGCAGCTGCAACAGAGCCAGAACACAATATATTCGGATCCGGTGCACATCGGTCGGCACGGCTGGAATTGAGATCTGTGCAGGACAGTCAGGTTCTTCCACACTAACTTGGACAACCATTTCTTTATTTATCTTGCTGTGTGCATGGGAAAACTTCTTGTTCAAACAGGAAAGAGCCTCCTCAAACTTCTGCCACAAATTGGAAGCACAGTATATTGTTTAAAATACCACTGCATGCTGTACTAAGATTTTGGTTCTTTGGAAACCAGGGAGCCTCGTCCAAAACAGCCACGGACCAAATGTACACAAGTGTTTGTGGACAATAATGTCCATTGTCCATGTACTGTAGAATACTTTCCTTTGGGTTTGGGTTAGGGAATTAACTGTAAGGTTTTTACAACTAATGTGTACTATCTAATGCACACTGCAGCAGTTTTCCGCTGTGTTTTTCCAACTCTAAAAATGCCTTTATCTCTCAGCTTCTCAGGGGTGGTGTCTGTGTCTGTGTGTGTGCATGCGAGCGTGTGGGTTAAATTGTGGACGCATGGCAATGCATGATACATTTCGACGGCTGCCCTCATTTGAGACAAATGTAATTATCACGCGTGGCTGAGTTTTTTCTTATTATTGAAAAGTTAAGTCGCTAATCTGTGAAGTTGTTCCTCAGCTGAATTAATTCAATTATCTGGCAGCATGAGTAGATATCAAGGTTTGACGTTTATGTCTCTGTGCCTATTTCTGTGTGTGTGCAGTTGTATAATATGCATATGGGTGTGCAAGTGTTTTTATATTAATGTGTATTAATGCACGAGTGTTTCTGACATACTGTACTGTATGGGCATGAGCATGGATTTGTGCATGAATGTATTA
Organism: Bovichtus variegatus; assembly: GCA_943593645.1. Classification (NCBI taxonomy): domain Eukaryota; kingdom Metazoa; phylum Chordata; class Actinopteri; order Perciformes; family Bovichtidae; genus Bovichtus; species Bovichtus variegatus. The sequence goes on from CALSCE010009689.1 coordinate 550,851, forward strand.
TTGTGTGTATGCCTGTGTGTGAAAATGTGTGAGAATAGAAGCCATGTTTTTCAACTCCCACTGGATCAAGGCCTTTATAATCCACTGAGCCGACATAATTCCACCTCACTTACAATGGATTTGTCTCTGCTTTGTCTACTCATTATTGTTCTCATTCACATGATAAGCTGCTTCATGATTCCATTAGCATTCTCTCTTAGCCACAATGCAATAGGCACCAATATTTCAACTTCAGCGCTGTGGAATTACAACTTTTTACTCAGTTAATCTTGTCTCGACTGGCTGAAGGACGGTTGTGAAAAAGACAATTGTTGTACTTATAAAGACTCAATAGACAATCTCTGACTGTTTTTTCATTCAGTCTGTCACTTTTTCCTGCTCACTGTCTCATTTCAGCTGCTGCATATTTAATATTAACAGTGATCACTGGTCTGAGATTTGACCACATGCTTTAGACCCTAGATACGGTGCATTGTGTATTTTTTTGTTACTATTTTGCAGCTTTGCAGTGCATATTTATAGAACCAGGAAATGATAAACTATGACAATGCTAAAAATATATAAACACAGTTCATTTTGGGTTGCATGCGGTCAGTCTGCGCAGACCTTCACATAAGCATAAGTGAAGTTGTCGGTGTGCACACTGTGCAGACACCCAAAGAGGTAAAAACAGAACCATATATACTTCCACTGTCTGTGTCTGTTTTGGCATATATCCGGCCAGAGACTACAGTGACCCGGGGACTGGGTCAGATCTAACACCAGTCAGATCTAACTATTGGCCTCCAGAAACTAGACAGGCCGCTTGTTTTTCCTCCATTACTGTACATTATATGCCAGAATAAATCAATTTAGGATTTTTAGGACGTTTAATATCGTTTTTTATATTAAATTAATTTGAAGAAATATGAATCCTTCCTGTGCTTTTGGCATGATCTGATATTTACAATACGATGTTCTCTGCCACTCTGGCCAAAGGTCTGCAGCGGCAGTAAACATCTCTCTTTCTATCTCTCTTTCTGTCTTTGTGTCTCTTTCCTATCTGTCTCTCTCTCTCTCTGTCAGACATGCTAATGCTATCGACCCTTATTGGAAACAGGACAGAACCATCTACAGATAAGAAGACAATGCTTGCAGCAGCCCATAGATTTCTTCCTGGTGCTCTGAGAGGTGTGTTGCAGGCTGTATTGGAGTTCACGGGGTTCTCACAATCTGTTGTCTTACGGATTGTATTGACAGTCTCCTCTGGACTCTGCCTAACATTCTGTTTTTATCAAAGAGGATGGCAAATTCTAGTGTGTGTGTGTGTGTGTGTGTGTGTGTGTGTGTGTGTGTCTGTGTGTCTGTGTGTGTGTG
>CALSCE010009689.1:556888-577745 GCA_943593645.1 Bovichtus variegatus
GCCTGTCTGTCTGTCCGTATGTCTGTTATGTCTGTGTGTCTGTGTGTCTGCGTGATCTGTCCAACAATATGTCAGTCTGGCTGTGTGCTTGTGTGTCAGATAAACTGCTTTGGAGTAAGGCGAAGATCTGCGCTCTCCGAGTGCCCTTCTAGCTACTAATCCCAAAAGGATGCTTGTGATTTATTAGAGAGACAAGCAGACACACCCAATCAGACAGATTTAGTAGCATATTGCCATATAGCGAGGCAGACAGGTAAAGTACTGACTGGATGAAAGCCTGGGTATCCCAAATGTTTTCGTGAACAGACCACCCGTTCCTCTCTCCAGCCACACACAACTTGCCAAGCGAAGGTATCTCTTAGTCTCTTGTTGCTGATCAGAGTTGCTAAAAATGTTGCTCTGTGCATGACTACCACCTGCTGTCTACCTCCGTCCCCTCCCTCCCTCCCTCCCTCCCTCCATCCTCCTCCCCTCCCTCCTCTCAGTCTCTCTCCCTTCCTCTGACTGCCTCGCTCTCAGTTTTGTTTTCTTGTACTCTGACAACTATTTAATGTGATCTAACGAGACCAGATGAACATAACTGTGTAGCAGCAACAATTCATCTCTGGTATCCAGACACTGTTATTTCCTTTAGATTTTCGAGGCTTCTGTTGGGATATTTTGATGATAATTATTTTACCTCTTCTTACATTATTATCTCCTCTCCTCTTTCCTCCTCTCCTCTCCTGTCCTCTCCTCTCAATCTGTCTCTCTGTTCAGTATGCTGTGCTGAGAGGGCATCATTACGGAGCCCGTATTTGAGTCATTTTGATTTAAGCAGCCAGACAATGGCCTGTTGATTGAAGCAACCAGAAGGCAGACAATAGGGTTCAATGCTACATAATGCACCACCATTTTTTCTGAGCTCAACGTTTTCAGAAAAGGGCCCCGGCTCTCTATTGTGCCTCTCCCGGAGGGAAAAAATGGTGCTTGGGGAGGAGGAATATTTTCCCGTGGTATGTCATTATTTTGCAAATTTCTATTATCTCATCATGTTGTCTTCATTGTAATTGCAGCTAATTAGGAGGCTAGTTAGGAGCCTGGGCTTTGAGGCTGGCTCGGCTGCTGAAAGGAGCCCACCGATTATGGCCCCGACAAGAGAGGAAGCAGGAGAAAAGGGGAGATTAATGCTGTTACCCAGGAGACACTGGCTTCCATCTGCGGGGAACAATGCAGTTTTGTTTTCTCCGGGATCCTGCTCAGATCAACAGAATGGGCTAGCTCTGCTCTGCTCTGCTTGGCGACAATGCCCAATTCTGTCTTACCGGGGCTCGGGGAAAACCCCCCTTCTCCTCTCCTCACCTACCCTGCCCCCCCCACCCCCACCACTCCAGTCACTTTACCTTCCCTCCCTCCTCCTCCGTCCCTCCCCTCCGTCATTCTTGCCACCTTTCCCTGCGTTCAGCGGGCCCTGACTAAAAAGCTTAGCGCCCTCAGTGAGCCAGCCAGCGCCAGTGACTGAGAGCTCTCACACACCCCCAGTATCAGATGAAAGCAGCGCGATGTGTGGATAGAGTTCCCAGGTTGCAGGAGGTCGTGCCCTTGTCACACACAGAGCTGCAAGGTTTTACTCCCCAATCCCTGCCCAGCTCCAAAGCACTTAATGAAATAATATACTCTGTCGCTTTTGCTCTTTCTTCTTCCCCTCATTCCCTCACTCACCACACCGACCCCTCCCACCCCCCACCACCTCCCACACCGGGCTGAGCCAGGCCCCTTGTCTCAGAGCAGGGGCCCCGGGTCCCCTAGACACCTTCTTTGGAAAGAGAAGGAGGGAATACAATGAGAGAGGGAGCCTAGTTTGGTACAGTACAAACACACAGAGCACAAGCAGGCTACGAGAAATGAAAGGCCTTTGTCTGCCTTTGTCAGGGGGAAAAGGACACTGAGAAAGAGGGAGAGCGAGCGCTTATGGATAGAAAGAGACAAACAGAAAGAGACAGAGAGAGGGAGAAGATAGCAGGCTGGATCACATGACTCAGAGCATTGTGATCCTGAGTGAGAGGTTTGGAGCAGAGCATCTCTCCATCTGGTCAAACATCGAGAGACCGATAGAAAGAGACAGAGAGAGAGAGAGAGAGAGAGAGAGACATATAGAGAGAGAGAGACATAGAGAGAGAGAGAGAGAGACATAGAGAGAGACATATATAGAGAGAGAGACATAGAGAGAGAGAGAGAGAGACATAGAGAGAGAGAGAAAGAGAGACAGAGAGAGAGAGCAACACAGCGAGGAAGCAAACAGAGAGAGAGAGACAGAGAGAGAGAGAGAGAGAGAGAGAGCAACACAGCGAGGAAGCAAACAGAGAGAGAATGAGAGAAAGTATTGAGTAAGTGCCAGCGACATCTGCTCCCGTGGGCACAACAATAAAACTCCCTCTAGATCAGCCTCACACCATATATGCTCGAACAATGCACCGGTCTCAAAGGCACAAATAAATATGTGTGTGTATGTGTTTGTATTCATGAAGTCTGCCCACTTATCTGTTAAATGTTCACCTACACACAATCTAAATTAGCTCAATGCAGACTGTCTGCTCGTCTTGGATCTTTATCTTCAGAGTGAATAATTTTTTGCATATTTTTAGATATTTTGACTCTTTTTCTCAGGTTCAGGGATGAAATCATAGTAAAGCTTTTTTGTACTTTCTGCAAACTCCTGAATGTTTCTTCCTGCTGCATTGACAAAAAAGTTGCAGTACCTTGTGATTCTTCAAAGGAGAATAGGATTCTTCTATGTGACTCACACATTTATTATGTATACCAACTTCTACTTAGGACTCCAGATGCTTATTTAATACTTCCATGTGCTCTCACTTTATTAATGTTGTTCTCATTATTCACATATTTTGTTTTTAAGAGCATGTAAGTCCAAACAGAGGAAAGTGTTGCGTGGTATTGTAAGAAACAGCCTACTTAAGCATCTTGTTTGGAAGTAATTGCTGCTGAAGTCATCTTGGTGATTTGACCCTTGCTAAATCTTTATCATAATAATGGTAAATACCAGTTGTTTCTTAGTAAAGAAGAAGAAAAGCACATGCTCTGATACGGTGCCATATAGTACCATATGAAGATGAATAGACAGGCGTATAGGATCTGAACATCTCTACAGTCACACATTCTGTGATTAGGAGCCAAACCATAGTTTTGGTACTATTACACATTTTCCCTGTGAGATCGTATACAATGAAAGAAATCCCTGTATAAATCCCAGCCATGTATTCTTTCAGACATCTTGCCTTTTGTACACAACAAATGCTTTATTTCGTCTGTTAAGTGTTTTTTGCCAAGTACCTGTTTTTGATTGGCTGAGGGATGATTGAAGAAAAAAAGGAACTTTTGAAAAGTTGGACCTGAATAGTCGGAAAGTTATATGTACCTGCATCTGAAAAAAAGCAACAAAACTTTAATCAAACAGCTTGAAATCCTAACAGATTCTGAAAGTGCGCAGACAAGGTAATCTGTGTTGTTTAGGGACCGCGACGTGCCCCACTCGGCATTTATCTTTGTGGGGAGAAATTTCTCCCTGTTGCGTTTAATGTGTAGTCAAAGTGGAGAGGGCGAAACGCTACTCTCTAATTTTGCATGTCATCTCTCTCCAAATCACTTCAAAGATGAGGCCCTTGCCAAAGATTTCCTTCCCTTTTTCTCCTCGCCTTTTTCCTTTTCTCTCCTGTCTTTCTTTTCCACCCTTTTCTTGTTCCCGAGTTGCAGTTGTCACCATTCCTTGGCGCCAGGAAATCGTGGGCATCTAAACAGCAGCACACAATGTCGTAAAAAAAGGCTCTAGAGGTTTACTTTCAGATGTCACTCCAATAGCACACATCTGCTACGTGCCGTGCATTTGCTAGGCTCTCCCGTCTCAGAGAGCCGGGAGAGCTGATTGAACTGAAGACAGAAAACATCCTCATTATCGCGGGCAGTGAGCGAGCTGGGCTCCCCAACAACCCTTTAATGCATTCACTCACTTAACTTCAGCCCGGTGTTGTGAACAACAATTTCCCAGTAAACCCCTCAAACACTTGACTACAAAAGGGCAACACAACATTGTACTAGAAGTTGTAGGATAACGTTTTAATGTCATTGAAATGTATGTATGTATGTTTTTTCTATTGAATTACTATTTGACCATTTTGGATATTTAGCTGAGCTTTTTATCAAGACTTGCTGACTCAAATCTGTTAATGTACTGACAGCATCGAGGTCTCTTTGCCAGCAGACACCTTGATGAGTTGAAGTGTCAGTGTCAGGTTGTTCGACAAAACTAAACTTACTGAACCAAACATTGACCAGGTATATTTTTGGGACATTTAGCTGCAGTGGCATGAGATTATAAGAGTCGGCTTATGCACAAACAGAACTACTTTGTATGATGTGGTGTCCGACACCTGTTCCTAATGGCCACACTCGAAAGGCAGAGAGAGAAGACGGTCATCATAGAGTGGGAGGAGATGCGATGTCGTTTAAATATGGGGAAAACGGCGCACATTTCCAAACAGTCTCTCTTGGAGGACATTCAGTAGCATTGCAATATCGGAAAGGTGTGAGGGGAGGGGGCTTCAAGGCTATTTGACCTTCTTACAAGCACTTCTGACGGAGTAAAGTGGCAGCTTCAGCAAGATCAAGCTGTTTAGTCGTGGTATATATTGACTCTTTGCTCTTCAGTTTCAATACAGCACTTTCTTTGAGCCTGACAGGGTGATCCACCAGGCACTCCTTTGGGGGATAAATCATGTTCCCAGAGGATGATTGATAATTGTTTTATATAAAGATCTTGCCTGCTGAAGCTTTAAATGCAACTACTAAAGAAACTGAGCTGAGCCTCAATTAGACGCAGAGTCCCTTTTTAAGTTTTGAAAAATACACGCAGGTCTCAAATAGGTCATTTCTGTCAGTCACATGCTACAAATCTTTAGGTTGGTTCTATTTTCCACAATTCAATCGTTCAGTTAATTTTTTTCTGGCAACCATGAGCAGCAAAGTGTAACTCAGTCAGATTTACAGGCATTTTAAATGGCGAGAAGGAAAAAAAGGCAGTGACTCCTTAACGATCATTAAGTCCGAATATGTGTCCATTCCTCCATTATTTATATTCCTTTAGTCCCTAAGGGTCCACCGATCAAAAGAAGCAAATCCTTTTTTCCTAAAAAATGATCTAGGTGGTGAGTATTGTTCTGTGAAGTCCATTGCTCGCTGTCAGCCGCACTTTGACTGAACAATATTTTCTTTTCTTCCTGCACCGTGTTGTTGGGTGTGCTTGTTTTTGTTACCTTGCCCCACCTTTCTCTGTTTAGTTTTCACCCCTTTTCCTTTTCAGTATTCTAAATAAGCTCGTCGCTGATCGGCAGGTGGGTTTTAAGAGGACAAAGAGAGGTGTTGCGTCGGTGTGCAGGGTGCCGTAAAACGAGCGCTCTTAACTGTTTTGGAGCTAGATCAAATTAATGATTTTATACACGTAATATTAATACTAGTTTAAATAAACAATTTGAAGAAAATAAAAGCCCGGGCTATTAATTGCAGTTTCAGGGTATGTACAGTTGCTTCCAGGTGGTTCAGTGTTGGAAATATCCTTAAGCAGTATTTTCTGTCAAAAATGGCAACCAGGTAACATGAAACACACTGGTCCTTTTGAGGTGACGTCTGAATACAAGCTGAGCAATCAGCGACTGTCAAGGAAATGTGGAGTGTCTCTGAGGGTGGCCAGTCAGATTTCACCACATGACTGCCTCCCAGTCTCCTGTTAAACCCTGTCACCACCTTCTATCATCAAGAATCAGTCTGCCTGCTCTCATCCTGCCTGGTCCATCACAGAGCAGTGCTCCACAGCTGACCGGAGCCTTGGCTTCTCACCCTCACCTACTGACGCAGTGCTGATTAGTGGTAACTGTGGCAACCGTCGCTAGTGTCAGCCTTTAATGGCCATATTTCCAGGCCTGTTGCCAGAATCAAACAAAGCTTTTCCGCATCCTCTGCTAATAGCTGCCCCTTCTCCGACTCAGTGTCACTATTTAACAGATACACCATCCCTTCACTTGTACCATGATTCATTTTTTTATTGTTCAAATTCTGATGCTTATTTGTTCACGTAACTTTGATGGCGTACTACTTTGTGAGCTGTTTATCTTAATGCCGAATTGTCTTGATATTAGAGACACCGCCGAGGCTGCTTGTGTGCCTGTATGCAGAAGTCAATACTTCCATCACTTCCTACCCAAAAATCACTGTCACAAGCCTCCACAGACAGACGGCGATTAGGAAGGACTTTGGGATGGCAGAAGTGAGCAGGGAAGTGTGCCAATTCAGCCAGCTGAGTTTGAGTGTGTGTAAGCTCTATTAGCTGGCTCGGGGTCAGCAGGGGTGAGGCTGTTCACCAGGTTAATAGCTACAGAATGAACTAAGGGGGCAGTAATAGAGTGATAACAGGACTGGGGTAAGGTGGAAGAGGGAGAAAGGGAAAAACAAGTGAAGAAGAGGGTGGGTTTAGGGAATGATGATACAAAGGAGAAGAAGAAGGCAGAGAGACGAGGGTTACATCAATTTAGGGTGAAGTGGGGACTTTGGCTGTTGGGATAGAGGGAGGGAGATGTTGGAGGCACTATGGGGAGAGATGGTAGGAGGAAATAAATCAATAGGTAATGACAGAGGTGAGGACACAGTAATCGAGGTAAAGGAGTGCAACTGATAAGGAAATGTAGGAGAGGTAATAATCTGAGTTTTGTCACAGCTAGACACTGAACAGGGTCTCATGACTCATCTGTATTCATTCATGGCGCATGTCTTGTGTTTAGAACAAGCATTTAGTAAGTCAGTGTACATGTTATAGGGAGCTCGCAGTTGTGTAATGTCTTATGTTGCTCTGGAGGAGCTGGAGTGACATCACTCACTTTGTTTTATAGCACACAGCCTTTGTTTCAAACTTGATGCGTGGATTTTGAAGGATGTGGGTGTTTACTTGTTTGAGAACATGATTTAATTGCATTATGGAAATAGTTTATGGACATGAAGTCACAATATCACAACCTCTGCTCCTTCCATTTTTACCATTTTGAAAAATCTGTCTTTCACAAGTCCCTGAATTTTAAACACTAATTATCTGTCTCTTTGAATGGATTATAGTAAGGCTGCAACAAATAATTTTACTCATTTTTAATTAACCTACAGATTATTTTTTTCAATTAATGATTAAGTCTATTAAATGTCTAACCAACAGCCCAGGAGCCAAAGATATTCTATCTACTTTCATACATGACAAAGAAAAGCAGAACTTCCTCTCATTTGAGAAACCAGAGAATATCTTTTGCTTAAGAAATAACTGAAACGATTAGTTGATTATGAAGTAATAAAAGCAGGAACCCAGGTGTAAAAGATTGATGATATAATATGATGTAAAAATATAAAGAGCACATCAACATAAATCAAAATAGCTCTCAATTGTGTTTATTGTTGCATTGATGTTGGTACCAAGAGGCCAATACTTCCCACAAAAGCACTTAACACCATATGTTTGTCTACGCCGTGCAGAGAAATGCTATAATGTCCTATTTCTACATCTATATTTTGGAAGGTCCAGACCAGACTATTTAGTTTCAATGAGAATTTTTTTGTGGTATATTTGCAGCAACAAAGGGAGCTGCTTGCATTGCACTGTTTGTCCTCACTTTTAAAAAGTAGGTGCATTTGTATGTTTTGGATTTCTCTGCCTCATTACAGTATGAGATTGATGTCAGAATAACTTATGCATACAAGACAAACAGTGGAACGAGCAAATTAGGCTCACCTTATTGCCTTAAAGAGCATTCCACATCAAGAAGAGTGATTTTTAATGATAAATTCAAATGTTTTTATGTAAATATCGTTCTATTTACATTACAAGTGAGGGGAGCGAGTCCCCCGGTAGACAATTCATAACTAAGGTGAAGACAGATGAGAATCAGAACCTCTGGACGGGTTAAATGATTAGATTCCTTCTCAAACACAACTGTGTGTATGTGTGTGTGTGTCCTTGTCCGTGGTCTAATGACTGCGCTGTCTGCAGAGAGTGGAACACAGGAGGGAATTAGTCGTCATTGCATATCAAAGGCTTAGCCATTAGAGACATAGGGTAGGGTCTTCCTAATGAGATGGGGTACCGGTGTTTGTGCTGGTGTGGGTGGGAGTGTGTAGTGTTTGGTTGGGTCACAGTGTGTGCATACTTAGACACACACCTTCAAAAGCCTCCTGCCTCTTATTTTATTTTTATTTTTTTACATATTGCACCCTGTCACACGGATTTAAGGAAAGGGTACTGATCACCAATGCACATTAACAAAATTCATAGAAACACACAGCATTTAGATTTACTACGTAGGCAAAGTCAGAGGCACACACTGTGTTGCCAGGGCCCTCTGGCAGGCCTCGCCGTGCCTCTCAGTGCGGCATGGCGTGGGCAGAGGTGCCAGCGAGATTCCAGGGCTTTGTGTGCCACGCTAGATCAACACCAGCCATTGCATGTACACAGCACACAACGCGCCCGGAGGTACAGGACTCACCCACCTACACCTTCCATCCATACATTAATCTCCGACTGTCTCTTCCCCCTATGTGTTTGCCTAATTCTCTCTTCCTCTTAATTTCTGTGTGTGTGTGTGTGTGTGTGCGTGTGTGTGTGTGTGTGTGTGTGTGTGTGCGTGCGTGTGTGTGCGTTCATGTAGGCTGATTGGCGATGCCCTCTGTGCCATCTGCAGCAACCCCCCCCGCCCACCTCCCACCGTTCCCACTCATCACAAGGGTGGGCTTAACCATCTGTGTGCCAGTGTGTTCCCACAGTGAGAAAAAGGGGACTTGGGGGGGTCGTAGTGGTGGTGACGGGGGTTGCCACAACAGACACACATTCGAAAACAAAGCAGCACACTGTGCTGTATGTTGAGATGAAAATGAAGAATTGATGTGTAAGTGTCCCACAATATAAAGTGGTCATCTAATGCACTGGTTCCCGACCTAGGGGTCGCCAAAGCTTCTTGTGGGGTCGTGAGGCTTCTTGATTTTATGGGGTGTAAGAAAACTTTTTTTTTTTTTTTACATACAGTTACAGCCTATATCTCAGGATTTTATTCATTAATTTCTGTGAAACAAAGCTAAACTACAGCCTTCCCTCTAAACAGCCACTTCCTGCATTAAAACAACCAAAGAACTAACAGAACAATGACAGGAAAGGGAAAACACTGAATTTGTAAAAATAATCAAGTATGTATGATTGTCAAAATGCATAAAAAATAATACGGACAGAGAATTGCATTAAAAATTCCTAAGAATAACAGGAACACTGGTCTCTGATGCAATATTCACAAGAAATAATCTGCTTAAAATGAATCAAACTCACTAATTTTACACAAACTTCCTGCAGTTATTGCATTCACTATTTAAGTCAATTTCACAGTTTATTAGTTGTTCTGTACTGTTATTGTTATGCTTTGAATATAACATGAAATATCCATAGAATAAGTCACTTATTCAGGGGTCATCAGTTTACTAAATGATAGAAAAGGGGTCCTTTAAGGAAGAAGTTTGGGAACCACTGCTCTAATGTGTGGCTTGTAAGGCGACTCTCCTTTAGTTAAATAAATATAGGAGCATATTGTGCACAGTATATGCTGGCGCATATGCTTTTTTAATCATTTAAGCTTGAAGCTGCATAGGGAGTCAAAGAGAGCAGCAGCTGGATAAGTGTCAAAAACTCCTCAAGCGCCAACATTATAAGAAGCCAATAGTTAGAGTCAAGGGTCAAAGCCACAGTGCCCTGATGGTATTCCTGTGGGCACAGATGGAGCATGGGTGGAAATGGTAGGATGGATGGAATGGAAAGTAAGCCTGGATGTCTTACTACTCTTATGATTACCCAGTGAATAAGCACGTGAATGGTAGGAGTTAGTTCAAATAGTCATGCATTATGTCGTTAACACATGCACCTTTTTGTGATGCTTTCACACCGAACCTGTTTGGTTAGGTTCAAATGAACCTTGTCCTTTTTAATTTGCTTAGTTTCAATCAAAATCTGGTACAATCTGAAAAGGAGGGTCTCGCTCTGCTTTCAAGCGTTCTCTAGTGTGAAAGAAAAACAGACTTAACTGATTTTCTGATCATTTCATGAGTTCAAAGAGTATTAAATCCACCTTCTGGCTATGAAGTGTTAAGGAAGCGATCTTGAGTGATCTGTAGTTTGCGAGTTTACGGGTGTGTTGTGCTTGCGTCTCACTCCAATTATTTTGGCAGTTCCTCATTAAATAGTAGGTGAAAAATCCTCCCCATAAGGTTTCTGCCTGGTTGTCGGAGAGAACATAAAATACACATAAGGCACAACAATGTGCAACATGACTAGCCGTCAGTCCCCGTAAGATGATGTCATCACGAGTGCGATGGAGAGGGTTAGTACTCAGCCCACAAGTACTTATGTTTACAGCTCTGGATTCATTTATAAAGTGCCAGCAAATGCATTTCCATCCACCTGTTTTAAGTTAAGTTTAAGCTTTAACTTTGCACACGAAAGTCGAAATTAAGTTTTACGCTCGGATGAGGTGGAAATGTTTGTGCATGGACAAAGGCTAAATGCGACAAAGTGCAATGTCTAATACAAACGTCCACTTAAGGTGTGAAAGTGACCCTCGTCACATACCAAGCTGTGAAGAGTGTTCTGATGGGCCTCCAGTGTTAAATACAACTAATTATTAAATCAATGTACATAAAAAGAATAAATAATATACATGAAAGGACATCATTAACATGCCACATGCCTGTGGTGATGTGTCATGGTCTTAGGTCAGTCTAGGAGCACACAAATAAAAGCCTTCCACACTGGCTACATATTGAACCAATATAGAAATCTGATGTAAATGGCTTCTATAAAAAGGTGGTGAGTTGTGGTCTGGTAATGACGGTGTGTGGGTGTAGGCTGCATGCTGCTTAACCGAGGCTGCTGGGTTGTAAGATGTTTAGGAAGCTGGCCGCATCTGGAGTGGCCACGGGCCAACTGGCTAGTTGCCTTGAACCTCAAGCAGCACTGTTCGTTTTCTTCTGTTTTCTTTTCTTCTTCAGATTTCTTAAATAGTTTTACCCATCTTTCTCAGTCTTCATTCACCATGTCACCGTCTTACTTTGGCATCTTGTTTATCTTTTTACGCCTCAAGTCACGCTCCCCCCACCATCAAACAAACACACATCACAAACATGCACGTTTGCGCACGTACAAGAATACTAAGAACGCTTCCCTGAATGTCCCGTGCACTACCTGCCCTTTTGTAAACTACACACGCACACTCACACACTTCTGTCTCTATTGTTCTTTATCACACATGGCCTTGAAGATGAAAAAGAGAGAAAAAATATAGGAAAGAAAAACTCTTAAGTGTCAAGCCTCACACCCAGTCTGCTGTGAGATAAGATTAGATTTATTTCTCCAGCTGTGACATAGAAAATGGAAGTGGATTATTTAGTTTAAAAAAATGACAGAATTAAATTAAAACTAGTAGGCGTTATTGTTAAGCAAGGAACAGAGGGGGCTTAAATATATAGGCTCAGCATAGCCCTCAGGCATTGGATAGCACAATCTCCTCTCCTCTTGTTCTCACCAATGGACTTAAAAAACACATATAAACAGCCTTCCAGGACCACAAAGCCTGTGTAGAAAATCAGAAAATCATTTCCTCTTCTCTCTAGATTCCCTCATGCTCTCTCTCTCTCTCTCTCTGTCTTTTCTTCTGTTCTCTCTGTCATCCCCCTTCTCCCTCAGAGCAAGTCCACAGGGGGCTGCCTGGGCACATCAATCCAGGCTTGAGCTTGTGCCTTGACGTGGAGAAACACAAAGTGCAGAGATTTGGTGCATAAACATGTGTGCTCTTAAAAAAAAAAAAAAAAAAAAACTGCTGCAGCGAGTCTGGAGAGGGGAACGGTGCCAAATCCCCCCATTCAGCCTCAGACCGAAGGAGGCAGCATCCTGACAGCTTTGAGGTGGAGGGGGACTGGAGGGGGGTTAGGGGATGGAAAGGAGGGGAAGAATGAAAAAGAGGGAGAGAGATAGCAACTGTGATGGAGGAGGAGGGAGATGTAGAGGTAGGGAGAGAACATCAGCTCCTGGGGATAAGAACAAAGCTCAGGGAGTCTCAAAGTGATAATCCGATGTGTTTTCATATTTAAAAATATTTTGCTATCCCCTATCTCTGTGATATAACGAGATTGGGAATCGACTTTTATTTAGTCCAGTTACTTCTGTCAGGGAAAACTCTGTAATGCCCAGGAAATGATTTATCTTTGTGTCCTGGTCAGCAGTGAACTTTTAAAGTTCCCCCAGCTCATCCTCACTGCAAAATAACTTGATTAACACGAATATCCGGATTAATATAATAGTTCAATTAAAGGTTTGACATGCTTATCAGTAGAAGTAACTGTTCTGGAACTTTCAATTTCATCACATCATCTTTGTCAGCAGATTGCATTTTTTTCCAAACACTTTTTGAACATGCTGGCTCCATAGTTGAAGATCAAAGTTCACCTTCGAGACAGACAAGAATTGTTGAATGGTTGTTGATTTATAAAAAATAGATCTATAATAGAAAAATAGATGTATTACAATTTGGGTCTTATTTTTGTAGATTCATCATTGCTATCTTAAATAATAACATTGTACGAACAAAAGTAATTGCTAAACAGGTAAATTGATGGGGCAAGAAACAAAAATGGTCAGATGGTTGTAGATAACCCAATTATTACCTTTATTATTATTTCCTATTATCTAGACCACTTTATTTGGAGGGAAAAGTAAAAATGAGAGAACCTCAAATGCCAGTAATAATCCCATATTGCACAGGAAAATCCCAAATGTGAACCAAAGTGGATCCAGGAGGTCTGTAAACTTTGATGGATGTTAACGAGGACTTCTTCACAGGTGATCAGTTGTGTTTGCCGTGAACGTTGTATTGTAATGAAGCTAAATACAAGCAGGAAGACAATTATCATACTAGTTTGTCATCACTTTGGAGCTCCACCTCTCAGTTATCATCCAATGATTTCACTGAGATCTGTTTGCAGGCTTTCTGGTAATCCAATGATCATCTTAATTGAACCGTTTTGGTACGGTTTGTTTGTTGGTTTCTCAACAGTATTACCTAAAAACTAGTGGCCCAATGTTCATGAAACTTGGTAGAAGGGTGTAGCACAGGCCAAGGAGAGAATTAAATGTTGGTGCAGATCCAAGTCATGGGGTGGAGACACGCATTTTCTTTCACTCATGGAGCAAGTGGCGGAGGTCTGTGCTCTTTGAGAGCCTTCGAGTTTACCCATGGTACCGTTTTTTTCTCTCTGCTGTCATTGCAGTCTGTGCTGCTCTGCAGCTTCACCCCTCCATCACCCCACACAGTCCACGTCTATGGCTCCCTAAGGGAAACTCCAATTGGCTGCTAATCAATAGGGTCAACACCAAAGCCTTTTATCAATTGAACTTTCTGCATTCTCACTCACTTGTGCTGTCCTTCCTGAGCGAGACGCTGAACCCCACATTGCTCCCAATGAGCATTAGGTTGTGCTTTAATCTTGAAAGTATTGCTTGAATCTGGTAAAAATGGAAATATTGTTACTAATTGAAGGAAGAGAAGGAGAACAAGGAAAAGTGTCAACCAGGTAGTTGCTGTGAGTTTGTGCGCTCATGTATGAACACTTTTTTTGTGTCTGTGTGTGTTTCCAAGATGTCTGGACCGGTCATTTTTTTTGTAAATCATTCACTTTTTATTTATCTTCCCAGGCTAGTGTTCCATTAACCCTGCTGTGACACAGACTCCCTTTCATTCATTTCTGCATTTTCTGCTCCAGCTGCTTGCTCTCTCACAGCACTAAAGATTACTAATAAATAAGTGACACAGTCGCAGTCTATTTTCCCTCAGCCATAATTAACTGACTTGATGTTTTCAAGGAGAGGAGAAAAAAATCCAGCTAATTAGGAGTGAGTTAAGATTTGCACAAAGAGTACAGATTGTTAATTAATTTTCCCATGCAGCTATTGTCGGGAAAGAAAACAGCTTTGTTTACAGTGCAACTTTTGCCACGGCGGTTAGAGGAGCGCACTTGCTGTAGAAGCACGGCAGGAAAAGGTCCCTGACACATTCACACACGCACTGCAGTCCATATCCGGTAATCTTAAACAGCAGCAGAGAAAACTCCGATCAAGACTGTCAACTGTCAAATGAAGGGATGGACTAAAAGGCTGTCCGGTGAGAACGGGAAAAATGTGCTATTTGAAATAACTGATAGTTCAGTTAGGGTTAGCATCTTAGTTATATTCATACCTGGATATCCCCAAAGAGTGAATCAGGTGTGCACTTTACCTCACATTACTGCCACAACTTTGGTGGTAAAAGTGGCCGAGAGAGCAATTTGTTTCCGTCTTTTGGTCTCTGCCTGCCTACCTGCCAATTTATCTGTGCAGTTTTCCTGCCCAGGCAGGGATTGATGGCTTTTGGAGGTGTAACAGACTTCAGACAGACACTCACACAGACAGAGAGAAAAAGTTGCATGTTAGTGTAAATGAACGCGCTCATGTCTACATCCATGTCACCGCATGTCAGTTGAAGTACCACAGGATAGAAGGTGCGTGTGTGTGCGAGTGTGTGTGGATGAGAGCGGCCTGAGCCCCTGCCTGTATTAAGAGGGCCCTGGCAGCAAGAGATAGCGACTCTATCTTAATGGCTTCTGCCGCCTGCCACTCAGCCTTCAGATGGGGTCCTCTGCCTGCACGTGTCTCCCCACGATAAAGCCACTTCACAGGGGCGTGCGCCTCTCCACGCTGGCCTCTCCTCTCTCCTCCTCTCCCAGCTAAGAAGAGAGGGAGAGAGAGAAGAAAAGATGCCAGAGGTATTGATGTATGAGCTCACCCTGAGACTGAGACGAGCTGTGAGGGAGAGACTGACGGAAAACACACCACCACAGGCCTTCATGCTCAATTCAAAATTTTTGATTATATCTGATATTTTTGAAAGACTGTCCTAGGATGTAACCTAGAATATGATATCTGATACATTGTCAAAACATATGTTTGTAGGGAAACAGAAAGATGTTCTGACTATTTTTGGATTTTCTTTTTCTTGCATGCTTTGAATGCAATTTGTTTTTGCGCACTTGTAAGTAAGAAGTAAGGTGTCTCTTCAGACACCAGTCATGTTTTCCATCTGGCTTTCTTTCCATTGTTGTGTCTCTATGTCATTAATGTATTAATACTGGCTCAACTAAGCTGCTGTGGGTGCCAACGTTATAACTGTCAAGTGACTGATGTGGCCTTTACTCAGTCCACTGTTATTCCAATGGTAGCGTCTCCAGAGGGAGCACCACGGCCTTGTCCACATCACCAGACACACTGTTGATACTGAACCATTCTGCACAGTATTGTTTTATGTTCCAATTCATCCATTTTTGTACTGTAGTTTTCTATCTCTCTTGACAGAAAACCAACACAATCAGTCGTTTCAGCGAGTGCACACATGGTTGAGGTTAGGGTATATTCAACAGAATATTTGTCTTTTTAATTAAGAGGACTACATTTCTACATTTCATCTACATTTCCATGACAACGAACAACAGACTACATCTGCTGATGAGGACCCTGTGATACGGTCAAAAGCCCCAGAATAAGCGAGATTGAATTCTCAACTGCTGTTTCCAAGGTCAAGAATGAACTGTCTATCTCAACTATTCATTGTACAATATCTGCATATGGCACAAATGCCACATGACACAAACTGTGGCACACACACATCCATCACTCCAACTTCCACAGCCTTACTTTCTGCTTTGCTACATGAAGGGCTCACGTCTTCCTGCACTGGCACTGATCATTGGCATTGGTTGCCAATTGTGTTCTGCAGCAATATACAATATGAAGCTAATTCCTTGGGATACCGGGCTGAATAATCAATCATCAATATCAACCAGTCGTTCATATCGCAATTGCTGACCGTTTTCATCTTGTACTGAGCGGCTACGATTGAAATTCTAAAAAACATTGCCAAATTTTGGGCTGCTCTGTCCCAGAATTTTGATTTACAGCATCACAGCACAGCAATATTCAACAAGCCCTATCGTGCTCATTTCTCTCCGATTTAAATGCAAACTATGTCATTTTCTAGATGTGATCTTGCTCTTCCACAGAAAACCCTCTCGGGTCCATAACTACTGATTTGCCGCATTGTGTCCGATGTGTGTCTCCATTTGCATAATATGTTGCGTGAATGTTTCTGAAAGTGTGTGTGTGTGTGTCTGAAAGTGTGTTTGTGTGTGTGTGTGTGTGTGTGTGTGTGTGTGTGTTGTCAGGCTTTAGGATTGTTTACTGCCGGTCTCTCCCTGCCCCTGCACATGGTCGGCCCCTAATGCACTACAGCTGTTAGGGTCCCGACACAGGGGCCTCCCATCAACGGTTTCATTGTAATGGCCTCTGTGTGTGTGTGTGTGTTTGCGTGTGCGTGTGCGTGTGCGTGCGTCTACATACTTGCTTCTCCGTGTGTTTTTTCCTGTTTGTGAATGTTTGTGTGTTCTTGCAGTATTGTGAATTTTTGCTGTTCCTTCTGGGTATCTTTTGTTCCTGTCTCTCTGTGGTGTGTGTGTGTGTTGCATATCCTGTCCTCATACTAGCGGCTTTGTGATACCTTCTCACTCCATCTTCATGTCACCTCCCTCTCGTCCTCCCAAACTGTATAACAGGCCCCTTTTGTTTCATCCCAGGTAATTGTTTTTTTTGTTTTGCTCAAGGTCTTTTTATTGGTGTTTAAAGTCATATAAAATCCATAGATCCATAGACACAATATTACACCCCCCCCCCATGAGAAACCCTGACCTCTTGATACAAGCTCATGAGAAACTTTTGCATGCCTGAACGCTTACTTATTGCTCACTCATTTTTGCATTATACTCTGCATTGCCTACTATATATGCCATTGTCAAGTCAGAATTAATAACTTCTAAGTTCATGGCAAAGTAAAGTCTGAAAGCCATTTCTAGCCATACCTATTGTGTAAATGGTAATAACATAAACATCTATTCAAAATATGATGAAAACAAGTCCCATTCCGATTCTCTCAGCTGTTTGCCGCATGCGGGAGAATGGCAAGGTTTGTGCCCATGGGCGGCACTGCTCTGTTATGTTGACCAATTGCCATAGAGTCAGCTGCATAATACAGAAACTTAATTTCTGTAATGCACAAATTAGGTTATCATTGGTTTTACAGCTGTTTGCGGGGTCAAGGAGAGATGCCGTTTCCAATAGATGCACAATTTAGTACAGGAATGTGATTAGATTTATCCCTCCTTGTGTATTCTCTCCATTTGACCATGAATTAGATTAGGTAAATAAAAAAAATAATAATGTCACTGATTGTTGTTGGCACCGACATATTCATATTGCTGTCTTATGGAGAGCAGAGGAGGTACTCGGCATGGATGTGTGTTTTGCCCGTATTTGTATACATTTACATACAAAGTTATATAAATTCTTTGTGAACACCGTTTGGCTCTGTGTGAATGTATTTCTGAGAGAGAGAGATGTTTTCCTACCTAATTAAAAGTAAGATACTATCACATCAGTGCAAGTTGATTTCCCATGGTACTCCCAGTCCCATTTCACTACCTGTTGCTTTTGAAAGAATTATTTTTCAAAAACGACGAAAACATACAGCATGCTCTGTCCGAAGAAAAAAAGAGTACAGTGCATCTCCACTACCTACTAGTTTGGCAGCTCTCTGAATACAACTAGCACTAACAACTAAAGTCACGTCTGTAATGTTACCACAAGCTACGAAATGTTTAATTTTAGATCATTAAAAAAAAACTGGCACTGGATCAAATATTACATCTAATAATTGATTGACGGTGTAAGGGAGTTTATGCTGGTGGGATGAAGGATTAAAGGATTTAAGAATTTTGAAGCTAACAAAGACGAAAAGTCCTTAAAGTGCAAAAAAAAAAAAAGACAATGTCCATCTGCGAAGGAAGATTGTGGAATTTGACTGAAAGCTCCAGAACAATCACTAAATATATTTGGTAAGATAGTTTTGTGACTGAAAAGTTTCTAATTTTGTAAATATTTATAAACACTGACCAATGTATGCATGCTGTACAGTAGATGTGTGCTTGTCTGGAGTAGGTACAGTGACCGGGCTCTCTTTCTTTCTTTCTTTCTTTCGTGCGTACGTGTGTGTGTGTGTGTGTGTGTGTGTGTGTGTCAATGTCTGAGTGTGTGTGTGTGTGTTAAAGTATCACAGAAGTGGCAGTCTGTCAGCTCTGCTTTTCTCTGCGCTCTCCAGAACAATAGCTGGATTGGCCGTATGTGTGACACATAGACCACACACCCCTAATAGTGACTGACAGCACTAAGGGCTGGAAGCAGCATGCGCACACACACACACACACACACACACACACACACACACTGTACAGTACATACACCTGAGGACACAATGGGTGTGGGTGATTGGTGAGGGTTTCAGTCAGTTTGTACGTGTGTGTGTGTGTGTGTGTGTGTGTGTGTTTGCGTTCATTCATGCATGTGAGCTTCAGCATATGTTCTGTTGAAAGTGTTCAGCTGTCTTCTTGTAACAAAACTGTTCCATGTCGCAGAATCAAATGTCTGCTTCTCGCTGTATCAAAAGAACAGAAAAATGAAAGGAAATTGAAGTTTGTTAAACATTTTATTCTATCTCATTTGTCATACTATGGACATGGGGGAAAAAAGTGATTCTGATTGGCTGGAGGGTGTGCATTGAATCTGAAAGGCTCGGCCTTGTCAATGTTCTGCATTACCACTTAAAGGCATAGAAAAATCATATTAACACTCATTCTATTTAAACTAATGGCTACAAATATAATAATAACTGTATCTAAACATGGGAATGGGAAGGAGGTGAAGAAATGGCATAGATAGATAGATATAGCTGGATGAATCTGTATAGGCTGATATTACTGTCTATTATTTGTTGGAGTTATAAAGTAAAATGTATTTCAAGAAAGATAGTGCCTGTAAAGTAAACATTTTTCTGTTGTTTTCTCGGAAACATGATTCAAATTTCTACAAACATTTTTATTTGATCATAATAGTGATCCGTATATGGTAATAACAAAGGATTTCCAAGGCTAAAACAATTCTTAGTCAACTCATCTCTTAGTTGATTGAATCGAAAAGATCTTTAAAACTGAGTTTCTCCACAAAGAATCATGCAAAAGCACCATCTTGTGTTTACCAGAGATGTGCTCACAAGTTTCTTGGAAATTAGTCATTTAGCATTGAAAAAGCATGAAATTGACTAAATGTTCACCGACTGAGTCTAAAACGTCCAATTAGTCTTTTAATCGTCGAAGAGGGGGCAGCCCTAGTAGTACCATGTTACATGCATTAATAATATTGTTTTAATGCATCACAAATGTGATTGATACTTTTTGGACATTGTAGCAGGGTATTTCAGCTGTGACAGAGAGAATATAATCACTTCAAACTCAGGATATATTAATCTTGTGTCAAGGCTTGTTTTATCTCCACTGTTCTGTTACTTTATTCTGTTAGTGAAGCCCAATCATGTGAAAAGCATGATACGTGTCAAAGTAGAGTACAAAACAGCTTCCCTTTACCAACATAGTGGAACCAAAGGGACAGTAAAAGAGGCTGGAACAACACAAGATAACCAATTAAGCACGGGTGAGTCCAAGGCATTCCAAATATGTAGTAAAAAGTATTACTTTTAGCTCCTTTTTTCTTTGTTCGGACCATCAAAGCTTTAATGTGGATTATCACTTTTAACAGAGGTTTCCAGGCTGCGGTGGAAATTGTGTCTTTATACAGACTCAACACTGCAGTGTTATGTCACGCTGGAACACAGTGTATAGCAGTGGTTCAGTAATCCAATAACTGCTGGAATCACCTGTTTTATCAGTAATGGAATTAGTCACAATCATATGAGATAACGTTATGCTTTAAACGTCTGTCAGTATTGTAATGTAGGGTTCATGCAAGTACAAAGAATTCCTAAATTACACACAGCTGTCTTCCTAATTACATCGTGGAGTTCAGTTACAGTATAAGGTACTCTCACTACCCCTCTTTAGAACTTTACTTTGAAAAGGACGAAGAGGCTAAATGTGAACATCCAATTAGTGTTTTTATATCCAGCTGTTGCTCTGCAAGCCTTGATGCAATTCAGTTGAAACTGCATTAATGACAGATATTACACATAATTCTTCTTTATTTCTTTTTTTTATTAATTAAAAAAAATCAGCCAAGAAGTTTGTGGCAAAGCCAGAGCATGAGCTTGTGTGTGTTTCATATAGTTCCCTCGAGTCTATCTCGTATTGATTAATTCGCTTTGTGTTGCATAATAGAGTACATGAGGGCTTGCTGTGGTCTTATCACTCTGAAGTGTGTCTACATGATCTCTCACTGTTGTCTGAGTGTGTGAAAACCAAGTGCGTGTTTGAGAGAGAGAGGGAGGGAGAGACAGAGAGAGAGAGAGAGAGAGAGAGACAGCGAGAGGGAGCAAGAGAGAGAGAGAGAGACAGAGGGAGAGAGACAGAGAGAGAGACAGATGGAGAGAGACAGGGAGAGACAAAGAGAGAGAGAGAGAGAGAGAGAGAGAGAGAGACAGAGAGAGAGGGAGGGAGGGAGAGAGGTGTGAGGGAGGGAGAGAGGGTGAGGGAGATGGACTTGAGGAAGGGGGCAGCACTGCTGTGCATTTGCACTCAGGGAGTGATGAGCCCTATGGTGAAATGGCCCCTCCCCTTTACTCTCTCTCTCTCTCTCTCTCTCTCTCTCTCTCTCTCTCTCTCTCTC
>CALSCE010009689.1:583851-600424 GCA_943593645.1 Bovichtus variegatus
GTGTGTGTGTGTGTGTGTGTGTGTGTGTGTGTGTGTGTGTGTGTGTGAGGGTGTGTCTCTGCGTATATATGAGTGTGAGCATATACAGGCAGGAGCTGTGTTCACATTTTCTCCCTGTTACACACTGTATACAGTGGAGAAAGTCATCAGGGAAAATCCAGCATTAGCCAGTATTTTACATCAATACCAAGAAGCAGGACATTTTTACTTTACGATGTCACGGTGCACGTCAAAACATCTTTGGTAATGATTTTTAAATTGTTTTTCTTCAGACATTTGTTTTGGCTTTTTTCCCACACTCACTATATCAAAATGCGGGAGAGGAATGTAAAAAAAAAAAAGTTCTTAATGTTTCATTTCAAAGTCTAATAAGCTACATCTAATGCTTGTGAAGAATATAAACTTACACAGCCACAATTACGGAAAAGGAATATCATTGCCCCCCCCCTCCTCCAGGTCCTCCCTGCCTCAATCTTTATCCCTCCATCTCAGCCTTCCCTCTATGTTGCTGCCCCACTCTTCCCACTGTTCAAAAGGACAGCCTATAAATAGATATTAGGCAATATCCTTAAGAGTCTGCACATGGAAGAAGGGAGAGAAGGAGCGAGGGAGGGGAGGGATGGAGCGACATTCTTACAAACAGCTGATTGTGTAAAGAGAGAACAGTAAGTAAGACAACACCGGGAGAGAGAGAGAGAGAGAGAGGCACGCAGGAAGACAGAGAGCGCAAAAGAGCAGGAGGACAGACGATGTTAAAATAAGTTCAAGAGTGTGTGACGGAGAGATAGAGGCAGAAAGAGAAGGCAAAATCATTTTGAAAGCTGAGACAAGGAATAGCAAATGCAGCGAGAGAGAAAAAAGGAGATGGGAAAAAAAGTGATGGCAATAAAGCAAGTGATAGCGCGACACAGGGGGAAACATTTGTTTAAATTCCCGCCTGAGGTGTCATAGAGATGTAAATGTTGCGGTCGGCTCCTCCGAGGCAAAACACCCTGGGTGCCTTATCTAAAAGGCACATTCCGCTCAACTATTTTGATATGCCCTTCCATTCCCTCAGAGAACAATTTCAAAGATAGCTCACATTTCCTCGCAAATAGACCTGCACCTGAGTGACAGGCAGGCAGTTCTTAGCAGTCAAAAGGTGGCGGGGAAAAAAACATAAATGTCACTTTGGCTCTTTGGAATTAGCCAGCGTGCTTATTTTTACTGTAGACGATGGATTCGACTGACTGTGCAGCGTGTGTTTGTGTAGTGGTTGAAATAATGGATTGTAATTTAAAGAGTGGCTGAGCACACACACATGCCGAAGCACACACACTTTACTGTGGAATTCTCCAGAGGAGGCTCCCACGCTCCCTGAAAGCTTGTTCTGAGTAGAGGAGTTAACAAGAGCAGTTAGCACCATGATTATGTTAGCAGCCAGACACACAGAGCGAGAGAGCCGTGCGTGTGTGTGTGTGTGTGTGTGTGTGTGCGTGTGCGTGTGCGTGTGATAGACAGTGACATCCTGCAATGGCTGCTTTGTCTTTCTCTCACTCTTCAATAAAGCTGAAACTAATCTTTGCCCCCATTTTGCTTAATTCATTCGATTTGTGTGTGTGCGAGCAGCCTCTCTCGCATGTTCATAAGCTTGCTGCCTGTATTAAAACATGCTTGCGTGTGCGTAAACTTGCTGCTGCTGACGTGCCAACTTGAAATGGACGCGTTGATTACAGTAAGCCAAGGCCAGGAGACGGTTAACCACTGTCCATGGCGATTATTCGGCCCGTTAATGGACGTGCGTCGCTGTCCGATTAGTGACTTAGCAGCAGTGGACATATGTGATATGAGAGGGACTTAACTGAGGAGCCGCTAATCATCAAAAAGCCAAGGGGAAGTGGCGCTCTAATCTCAGCTTAGCGCTCTCACCGTGTGCACAGTGTGTGTGTGTGTGTTGTGTGTTCTGTGTGTGTGCTTCCTGCAAGGGGAATGAGAGTTTAGGGGGCAGAAGAGACAAACAGCACATTAGAAATGTGTTTCTTTGGAGTTTACTTATTCATTTTATTTGTAAATAAAAAAAGAATACACTGCAATACTGTTGCACTGGTGTTATGTCATTTAAAAAAATCATTCCTCTGCCGCTTTGTGGAAAAACGGTAGCAGCATATGTGTATGTATTAAGTGTGTTAATGACTGTGTTTGGTGTGAGGTGTTCGATATTTGGCGTTGTTGAATGTGGTAAAATTATGCTAATATTCTGTAATTATGACCTGGACGGCGCAGCCAATTTATCTACTTAATAAAACCTCATCTTTCTTAATCCTTGCATCCATCCGCGCTTTCAAGCGATTTCCTCCAGGTAACCTCCAGGTCTCCGCCGACATGACAGCCCTGCCAAACTTTAAATGAAGTAGCCGGCACAACCTGCACACCCGCCGTGCCCAATTGTATAGTAATTCGACTTCAAAGGCGAACGGGAGGGAGAGAGGGATTTTATAGCCGGAGAGGAGCTGTGAACGGCCTCCCCATTCATAGACACCCACCTCTGAGAAAGTAGTAGCAGTGTATGGGGAGGGGGGGTGGATGGGTGTGAAGAAGAAGAGGAGCAGAAAGCATGATGAAATGTTTGCCACTGAGTTACTTTCTTTGGCCCGCAGAGTTTTCTGTGTTGTTTCCTGCGTTAATGTGTAACTGCTCTTGTCTCTGGACTGCCTGTCCATCTAGATATGTCAGTGTGGCTACTGTGGTTAAATGAAGGATTATAAAATTGTAAAAACAAAACTACAACTCCCCACATGCACATCGATGCTTATGCCGCTGAGCCAAAGTGCAACATTAGTGAGGTGAGAGGATTCAGAGCTGAACCCAGGTAGTGTGTGGGGTTATGGCCAGCCAGAGGTGTGCACAGGACACAAGGGAAGGTGTGTGTGCGTCTGAAACAAAAGGCCTCACTGTGTGAGAGTGAAAGGCGGTAAAGTAAACAGGCAGTGATGAAGACAGACCTGTAGTGTTCGGGCCTCTGTTTTATGTATGTGCACATATGTGTGTGTGTGTGTGCCGCGTGGCTCAAAGCTCTGCAGTTTGTACAGCTGTGCCTGCCTCTCTTATTGGATGCCGAGTGGAACAACACACACATCCTTCTTTCTCCTTACTCAATCTAGCATAAGTATCATAAATGTTATCACAAGTCAATTATGGGGATATAAATTGGATTTATTGATACCAGTAAGCAGTTTTATCTCTTAAATCTTTTGTCATTGAAACGAATGCAAACTCTTCACTGGTCATTTATGGCCTCAGGTTTTGCTGAGCAAGCCCACGAAGATAGAGCGTACAGATAAAAAAGATATGTACGTGTGGGTGTTTGTGGATTTGTCTTCTGCACTCATTGTCCTACGTGAACACACTGAACTTGTTTAGCAATATTGTGAGAGATTAATCTAACCTTGATGAAAGAATCAAGGTTAGGAAAAAATGAGTACAAAACGGTTCTTAAAACTGTAGATTGTAGTTTTGCGTACTTCAATTTAAAAGCCAAACCTGTATATTTCTGTAATGGTGATTTTTTTTTTTTTTTCTTCTGATTTCGACTTCAAAAGTATTACATTGGTCCCCCATAAGTGGATGAAATCGTACAACTTTTAAAGGCCCTGCGGAGCCCTTTGAAACTCATGCAAAGAAAACAAATTCCTTTTCCATGTTTCTGAAAACGTGACATTTTGGAGATAAAAAGGTTCTCAGCTATATGCAAATGATAACACAATATTTTTAAATTGGTTTCAATTATTACATTATCTGTGATGTCTATGAATCTTGCAGGCAAACTCTTCCAAAAACAATTAAAGGAAATGAAATTACATCACTATGGCGGAGAGTTAGTCTGTTTTTTTACGGTGTCACTGGAGTGAAGATTATTTGATTTTGACTGTAACCTCTCCCGCGATGTGATAACGCTGCATGTTGCGTTTCTTAGTATGGCGCTCTCCTCATCGCTTCCAGTGAGCTGCACTCAATATTGTTTACCCTTCCACTGTCATAAGGTAAATAAGCAATGAATTAGTGGTAGGGCTGCTCCGAGGAACAATGCCAGATGTACAGTCCAGAGGAAATCCAATAGAGTCAAGAGTGTAATCAGTTTACCGGAGACAAGCGGGGAAGAGAGGGGAAGAATTTGAAAGAGCAAGGCTGGAGAGGAAGAGCAAATCAGAGACAGACGAGGTATAGATGTGGGATAAAGATATGACGAAGTAGGTGAAAAAGAGAATGAGCAGAAGAGTAAAAAACGGCTTGTTAAATCAACGGCAGAGAAAGATTGAGCAGACTTTGAGAGTCAGACGCCTGTTGCTTATTTCTTGTTTTTCACCGCTTCCCATCACACACCCCTCCCCTCAAGTTTTCACAGTCCCTCCACGCCTCCATCCCTGTCATACGTTGCCTCTGAGCGACTGAGCTTTAGCAGCCTATTACCCAGGGTCATAGTCGCAGTGCCTTCAAGGCTGACAAGTGCATCTGAAAGCACTCAGGCGATGCTGAAAACCACATTAAATTCTATTATTGCTGCATAGTCACTGCATCCCTATTCAGCTGAAGTACAGGGAGGCAAATTTACCTTGTGAGAGACAGAGTTCACCTAATAGATGTGGCTTTATATCCTTTCGTTCTTTTCAAGGGAACAAAGCCACAGTAACAAATGCAAACAGCAGGGCCTTCATGTTGCTAGCTATTTTCCTCCAGTTCCTCTATTGTCCGGAGGTTTTCATAAACACATATTATTGTCACCGTGCATACTGCTCTCACTCTCTTTCTCTGTCTCTCTCTTATTTTTTCTCTTCTTTCCCACTCTGTGTCTCTCTCTGAAAGCCCATTGTCAAGACATGGTCATTTCCTCCACAATGCCTGTGCAAGCGGGCTCCATTTGCAGTAATGGCCCCGTCTTTTGGAAATGTGAACGTTGAATGGCCCCCATGGTAAACATACTGTAAGACCTGAGAGTGTGTTTGAAGGTCTGCCAAAAAGCTGGATACTCACAAACCGACTGAACGACTGTCGACTGTCGACTGAATGTGCGATCCAGAGGAAGGAGAATTGTTGCCGGTTGATGAGCTGAATAGGATTTTGAGAATACTTGCTGGGATGACTTAAATATGTTTTCATGCAAGGTTCTTTTACAATAAACACACAGCAAAGTGGGGAAAGATTTAAAGTTGGATCAGGCTATCTAGGAGGTTCCGGGATCTAGTTTTATTCGCAGGAACGTCCGCACTTTCTGTTGCAACCATCATATAACTCCAGTCGTCAACCTATTATATCATCCATGAATATTGCTCACTCTTGTTTTTCCTTCTCTCTCTGTCTTTCTATCTCCCTTCTTTTTTTTTTTTTTTTCCAGGATGTCTTCCAAGCGACCAGCCTCTCCATATGGGGGGACAGATGGAGAGGTAACCATGACAACCAGCAGACAGCGAATGGAGGATGAGGATAGCGAGGGACTGGGCGGTGTCATCCACCTACCCCTGGCCTCCTACTGCGGCAAGGTGTCCCCTCGCTCGCCCCACAACCGCAACTTGGACAGCCCCCCCAACATGGTAAGGACAGCTATCTCTGTTTTGCATCCGATCTCACTTATTGTACTGTGAAAGTCCCCAACTATGGATGATGGCGGCCTGGAGCGCTGACTCAGCGTCACGCTATGAAACAGGTGCAACATGTGAAGACATTTCCAACTGGTATGACCCGCAGTATTACTGCCTCGGGTTTCGCTTCCCAAACCAACGGAGTAGTCACATTACTTGTGTCTCATTTAGGAAACTTTATCCCTTTTTAAAAAGCTGTTTATATAAAGACATTAGTTTAACATGATAGATGCAATCATCCAAGGAAAATGCTTCCCTTCCTAGTAGTCCCCAATTGACACAACTTGCGTCAAAAACCACTCTCCTTCTAGAAGTCATAACGCCATAACTCTAAATGTGAACACACTGACATGATACATATATTTTTAGGTTCAGACTAACACTTTCCGAGTAAACGTCCGTAAAGAGGAAATGTCCATAAAGTCTTAGAAATCATCAAAAAGACACTTCTTAAAACTCCAGAACTTGCTTGAGAATCATTGTGTTTTAAGAGTTCTTCAGTATCTAAGTACTCCAATGATTGATGTCTGTATATCGGTGGGTACACTGTAAACAGAAACTGCTTGTAACCAATTCGGCATAGTTTTAATGGTGCCAAAATGTAAAACAAATATAAGTTAAAAATACGGGCCATATTTGTAGCCCGCAGCATAACTTCCTGATTCCATGGCCACATTATGCTTCTTGCATACTTTATAGCATTATGGGAACAATAGCTCTAAAACTTAGAGCTTGATTAAATGTTACATTTCTGTTGATGTATTCAGCTAAAAATGAACGTCATTGACATTTTTTTGTCATTATCTTCTGAAATGGCTAAACATGTTCAAAAATAATTAGAATTATGTTGAACAATTAAGCCGTGTTATTTCTGCATATTGAACAAAATGGAGGCTCATACAGTCTAAAACATGTCTTTGGTATGTTGTTTACTCCTCTAATGGTGACTGAGATTCAACTCAATAAACCCCAACTCAAAACAACTGTACAAATCTCAACAATGAGGAAATAAAATATATGTTTGGTGATTCAGGCATGAAAAGAGTGAGATTTCTAAAGAGGCAGAAATTGACTGTCTCTGTGAGTGAAAAGCAGTTTGGTGCGCGAAGCTGGAGGTTTTTCTTTTTTTTTTCAGAAATAGGGAAAAAATGAAGGTTCAAGGCTACTGTTTGGGTGCACACGTGTTTTTGCTTTTATGAGCGCGGCACCAGCCATCGCCTTGAGCCCATTTGATGCACAGTTGCGTGACTGCAAAATGTGAGGCAACGCAGTGAGTCATTTTCTTCGGGATGAAGTGTGACAGTGTGTGGTGGTGCTGTATGTATGGCACTGTATGTGTAAGTGCATCTGTGTGTGTATTTGTACAGTTGAATTGCATCTTCTGTGTGATTCATGTTAAATATTAGTGGAGGCCTCGCAGTATACGGGCTTATTGCAAACTTCTGTTAGTTGTTGTGCGTGTGTTTGTGTGAGTACACAGGCTATGTGTGCATTTATTTATTTTTTCAAGATGACTTTTTTCCTGCATGTGACTCCGCATTCTATACACGTGCTGTGATTTACAATGCATGTTCAGTACATAAGTGTGATTATGTGACTATAGGGTATTTTTTTTAAAATCACGTTTGCGCAACAAAATGTTGACTATCCACCCTGAGAAACATATCATCAACATTTTAGGGGCATCTGTTAAAGGATGTTGTCTTCTTTAAAATGTAAATGACTTTCATGTGCGTGTACCAAAAGTCCGTCTAGCGTGTTTTCACTTTCAGTGTGCATGTCTTACCTTCTCCTGGGCCCTCATCTTGATACACACCTTGTCTCAGCAGTGTTTTGATAACCACTGTCGACCTTTCCCCCATACTGATGATAAATGCCCTGCATGCTGTAAAACAATGAAACAGTGCTTAGAAGCTGTAATGGAAGCTAATTCTGTAATTAGCCCGCTGATTAGCCTGCAGGCCCCTCCCACAGTGGACTCTGCATGTGTGGCAGTAAACTGTAAACCAAAGTCCTGGGACCATGGGGGAACACTCAGGCGTGGAAACACACACACACGCACACACACACACACACACACACACACACACACACACACTGCTTAGATATAATCATCTTTTATTTACACTACAAAAATTGTTTTCAAGCAAATGCTACAAACATTACTATTATTAATAGTTTGCACAGAATTGGCCTTATCACTGCCCTCCTTTTAGGGGTCGTTACGAAGAACCCCCTCTCGAGCTATACATTTCCTCAAAAGGATACACAACTAATTGACAGCGTTGATGCTGTGTGTGTGTGTGTGTGTGTGTGTGTGTGTGTGTGTGTGTGTGTGTGTGTGGGGCGGGGGGTCTCATACACAGCATAAAAACTGAAGTGGCAAGCCAGGGGGTGTGTGTGTCTAGCAGGTGGCATGGGGGCTTATCCGAGGGCCTGCTTGGTATGTTGTAAAATGTGTGTAAAAAGTTTTTTTTTTTTTTTTTTTTTTTGGGGGGGGGGGGGGGTTAAAGCGCCAATCCCTTTGCCGCTGACTGTCAGTGAAGACTGAATAAAGAGAAATAGAGGGAGGAATAGAGAGAGAGAAAAAGAGAGGGAGAAGGAGATTTACAGCTTGGCGAGGGTGTTGGTGGGACTCTAAGGGAGTGGGGTGGGGGTCTCTCTCTCAGAGCAATTGTCGTAAAGTGATAGGGTGAAGTAAATGGCTCATCTGCGACCGGTTGACTTGGAAGGGAGGCAGCGGGGGAGAGAGGGGGGGGAGACGAGATTACAGCTTTATCTTGTCATAGTAAATTAACACGGCGGCGGAGAAGCTCTCAGCTACACACTGACCTCTTCATCCAGCCTGCCTCGCCTGCCTGCTCGGCTTTGGGCCGGCAGCTTTACCTGTCTGCTGCAGCTGCACAGCTACATACACACACACGCACACACACAATAAAAAAACAGCGCTCACACACATTTTAAAAAGCTGAAAGGTGCCACATTATTCACTTTTTTTAAATGTTGTTTTTGTACAAACCCTGGCTGTAGACGAGAATAGTGTTTTCATAATGGTTTGCAAATGAATGTATTTTAGCTAAATGGGTGTTTTATTGAATGTGAAGTTCTCGCCGTGCTGGTGAACCCTGATTGGCTGAGAGCAGCTCAGTTCAAATGCCTGATGGGAAGGATTTTAGCATTAGTTCAGTGAGGTCAGCCAATCAACACAGAATCCAGATATGATGCATCAGAGTAAGTAAAGGATGGATTTTTTTTTAAACATATCTGAAAAAGATAAATTATTATAACAGGGTTATAAGTAGTGTAAGTGCAGATTTTTTTTAAATACCTTTTCTTCTTGCTTGCTTTCTTTTAGGTCTTTTATGTTTGTGTTTTACAAAATCCTTGTAGAAATAATTTTTTCACATCAGGCAGAGGCAAGAATCTTCTCTCATAAATGTGTTATTGTACAAACATTAATTATTTCATTAACAGGCGAGATGCACGCTATGATAGAAAACTATAAAGATATTTCATCAGGCATTATTTCTTATTCATTTTCCTCCACGAGCCCTCTCTTTCTCTCTTTGTGTGTGTGTGTGTGTGTGTGTGTGTGTGAATTTGACAGATTTACACAGTCATTGAGCAGTCTTGAGACACAGTGGTCACACTTAATTTCTCATGCCAGTAATGCACTAATGAATCAACACACGCTTGCCTGTCAACAGCGAGGGGTCGTGGTAAAATATACTGGCGTACATTTTAGCCAAACTGCTATTTAAAATACAGAAAATACAGCTGCATGTTTGTTTTTAGATAAGGAAAGGGCAGGTGTGTCATTCTTGGAGAATACGTGTAAATATATATTTTTTGTATTTTGTGTAATATACTAAATTTAAAAAAAAAGAGAATTTAATTTGGGGGTTTCCATGGAAAAGCTCAACCATATTGTTGGAACAGGAGGATAAAAGTAATGTGTGTGTTTGCTTGCTTGTCCCAGCCTGAGGGACCTCGCAGTCAAAACTGACAGTGTCTGTGTTTAGCCATGGCATGTAAAGGGATTTGCTGCATATGTGTGTGTGTGTGTGTGTGTGTTTGGCAGTGTAATCTGAGGTGTGTTAAGTGTATGTCGTGGAGATTGGCAGCTCTGGCAGTGGAGCTAAGTCCTCACCCCCCTGCAGGAGTGATCAGTGACATTCTCTTGATGTGTATTTGTGTGCGAGTATTTTAGTTGAGCAGCTGTTTCCAGTTCTTCCTACTGCCACATTGTCCATGCCTTGATCCACAACGACGCGCCAAGCATCAAATATTGTTTTTCACACATACACCTTGCACAGCCCAAGACATGTCAGGCTATAGTAGAGATGGAGGGAGAGAGAGAGAGAGAAAGAAAGAGAGTTTCTTCTGTCGGGCAACAGAGAAGGAGGAAGGGAAGACGAGGAAGAATAAAAAAAAAAAAAACATGAACAGCGGCATCTGTGCTGGCTGTAGGAAAAAAAATAGCATTTGATTCCCCCCTCTCTTTTTCTGGCAAGAGTTATGTGTTTTTAAACCAACCTCCCCTCACAGATGAGCTTAAGAAGACAAAAGTTGTTTAATTCGGTTCCATTGCAGAGGCAGTAAAAGGATAAAGAGAGTGAGGCGCAATTTTTACTTTGTTCCAGTCATTTTGGAAGAGAATTGACATCTGCAAACTAAAGGCAGAACCGCCCACACTGCCAGCCTGCCACATCCAGTGCATATAAATACATATATGCAGGCACTAACACATTAACACACACACACCTACAGGCTATGTGCACTCACAGTGTCACACATATAAACACAGAAATGGCAAAAAAAACCTGCTCGCACGCATGCACTGGGAGGAGGGCATGAACGTTTACAGTATCCAGAATTTCTGTTTGTACTGAATAAATGCATGTTGATGAGAAAAGTTTTGCAGCCCGTGTTAGTGCAGGAGCATGTCGCCGCGCAGTGAGTGACACCCGTTTACAATAGAGGATCCGTCTTGTGTCTTGTCTTTTTGATCCCTCTGTCTTGGACTTTGCAAATAGCCGGGGTAGGAATGTCAGCAGGGCACATGGATTAAATGCTGCAAGGTTGATGGGGGGGGGGGGGGAATCATAAGCCATTTAAGTTGCCTCCGGGATAAGGCTGTCTGTCTGACTTCACACATGAATAATGTCATGGGCCCTAATTTACCAGATCTTTGAAGAAGCCACGGCTCCCTGCTAATTCCCCTTGATTGGGAAATGACCTTCATTGTTGGACGCAGTGAGATGACATCTCCCTGGCAGATTTTTCGACAGAGCGAAGAGATCCGACAACCCCTCACCCCCCAACTCCATCCCCCCTCTCTCCCTCCCGTATTCTTGTTCTGTTTGTTTTGTTTGCGCGACATCTTTCTCGAAAGAAAGAGTGCGGCTGTTTTAAGTAGGCGCTGGATTAGATAAATGGGATGTGACAGGTGTGACCGCTGCCTTCAAGATGCCTGCCTTCCTCTCTCTCTCTCTTTCTCCGTGTATCTCTCTGTCAACTCTCTCTCTCTCTCATTTCCTCTAATAACATCGCCTCTCTCCGCTTTCGCTCTTTCTTTCTTTGACTTCTACCCACTTACACTCCTTCTCTTCCTCTGTCTCCTTACATTTGCATGTCGTGCCGGTGCTGATGCAACTCGTAATCACAAAGCCGCTCATTTGAAGTCTGAATTTCCCTAATCTGAAGAAGAGGAGAGGGTGAAGGAAGAAATAAAGCAAGGAAGAAAGACAGGAGCACTGGGTCAGGCGGTGAGCGGGGAAGAGTAAAGTCTTTCAGCGCTTTAAGATCACAAGACACTTTCCCCTGCGCAGCACAGCCCTCAGCCAGAGTGTGAGGAGCCTCAACAGCAACTGGTTGAAGCCTCATCACCGCGTCATATACTGTATATACGACTGTTACAGACATATCATCGCTGTCACACTCTGTCCCTCCGTTACAAGGCCGGTGCAAGCATGCCGAGGAGAGAATTAGTGAATTATTGAGCGTGCTGACTTATTCAGAGTGTGGAAACACACAGCGCCAAAGAGAGGGAGTCAGTGAAGTGTAGAAAACGGCAAGTGATAATGGTCTGCTGTACCTCTCATATAGTGTTTGGCCACTGACAATAAAAGCGTCGTCAATATTGAAAACCTCTGCCTGGCTTTATTCTCTCGAAAGAACACAGAAGAATGATTTAAAACTTTGTATTGAGGAGTTTTTTCCCCGTCTTCTGCTCAAATGAATAAATACTGCTCTGCCTGTAGCAGGGTAGAGAAGAATTTAGGGTCGAGATGACTTCATTGTGGACTATGATCTCAGTACTAAATTCCACTTCCACCGGCAGCTTGCGAGTTAATGATTAAAGACAAATCTCTACCTTAATACACTATAATGTCATTAATATAGCTGGAATGTACCAGACCAACACACGGACATACAGAAATGTGTGCCGCTGTCCCAGGTGGCGTGCTCCATATTGTAGTGCGATAAGCCAAAGACTAACCCTGTGGACCATTGACCCTCCTGTCAGAGCTGAGCTGAGCTGACAGACTCACTTGTTTCTGTAATTAAAGAGCACAACACACACCTTAACACACCTGTGCGTGCATGTGTGAGGATACTGTGTGAGGATACTGTGCGCGCCTGCGTGTCTATGGATGCATTTAGAGCATGTACACAGTATGTTCACTCATCTACAGATGCATGTGTGACAAGCAGGTAGTGTGTGTTCTCTAACCAAGCTGACGCCGTCCTCCTTCTCAGTGTCTCTGTAAATTGGGCTTAGCCGGCATTAAGTCTATCACGAGGGCTATCCAAACAAACACAGGTTTTATTAGGTCAAAGATTAAGAGGCTGGAAGTTACTTACCAGTCAGCTGATGTCGAGAGCTTTTTGTCTTATTGTTTATCATTAAAAAGATGATAATAACTTAAAGATCCCTTCAAGACATGTATTAAGACAAGTTTGTGTATTTAAAAAAAAAAGATAGACAGATAGACAAACTAGATAGATGTCTCCTACTCAACTGAAAAAGTCCCTTCTCATTGTATACGTATGGATCTGAGGTTTCAAGTGATGTCATGCTCGTACTTATAGCATAGCACGGAGAAACTTCCCCCTTCAGTAGAAGAATGTGAAAACAGCTGTCTAATATCAAACATCTTTCTGCTGAAGCTTAAACATTTTTCAACTAAGAAATCCATTTTTTTTAGTTTTTTTAAAAAAACTTTATAAAAGGATTATGATTTCCAAAGGTCACTAAACTTCACATGTTAAATACTGTGTAAACTTTAGACACCAGACAGTAGGATAATTATTCATCATGACAGCTTGGCAAAAGTCGCAGAGCTTTACTTTGAGCTGTATATATTATATTTTGTATCTGTCGTGTTGATTGTTTTTTTTGTCAGTTCTGTTATGTATTTATGTAAATGATTTGACACCTCTCCAAAGCTTTGTGTTTTTTTTTTTTTGAGAGTTTGGTGTTTGATGGAGATGCATCCTCATCATTAATTGTCACAAATCGTAGGACAAAAGTAGTGCAGCGCTGAAACTCGGAGGGATTTGGTACAGTTGCGTTGGATGTCCCTCAAAGACGAGCGGTTGAAAGCTTTGCAGTGAAGAGTTTGTGTGACTCTGAGAGTGTGCGGAGTCTTGCTGTTGTTTCATGTGCTCGTTCTGTCAAGTACCTCCAAGTCAGTCAA
The DNA here is from genome assembly GCA_943593645.1 of Bovichtus variegatus. Lineage (NCBI taxonomy): Eukaryota > Metazoa > Chordata > Actinopteri > Perciformes > Bovichtidae > Bovichtus > Bovichtus variegatus. Next base: position 597,167 of record CALSCE010009689.1, read on the forward strand.
ATGCAGATTCCCGAGGATGAGAGAGAGAGAGTGAAGAAGAAGAAGAAGAAGTGTGCCCTAACTTGAGATAACTGGCCGGGGATGACAGTTGGTTGCATTGAGCGATGAGAAGGGGAGATGGAGAGAATAAAGGGAACAAGAGAAGGAGAGGGGGTGGAAATAACGAAGGCTGTATGCCAGCTCCTCCTCCTTTCTTTCTCCCACAGTTTGTTAATTTATGTCTAAAGTTTAAGTCATATTTGATACCAACATTTGATCTCTCCCTTTCCCTCTTCTCTCCTCCTTTCTTTCCAGGAGCAGGATGGCACTAAGCGCAGCTCTCTGAGTCCTTACCCCCAGCACAATGCTACCTCACCGGGTAAAGAGGATGGCGGAGGGCGGCCCTGCAGCGACGGGGGCTTGGCCGCGGGTACCCTCGGGACCCCAGAGAGACGCAAGGGCAGCCTGGCAGACGTGGTGGACACACTGAAACAACGCAAGATGGAGGAGCTGATCAAGAACGAGCCAGAAGGTCAGTGACAAAAGGGGACACTTGTGCGGCCAGATGTGTAATCTGCAGCTCCCCGCCATCTCTCTGGCTCCGCGCCGCTCTTTTATCACACTCTGTTGTCCCTTCTCTCTTCTTCTTTTCTCTGTCTCGTTTTCTCTCTATCACTCTCTCTCTCTCTTGCTCTGTTATGAACCCACACACATTCAGTAGAGAGGCGAGCCTTTGTTTGTCCAGCACACAGACAGACAGCATCAGCTGTTTGGGCCTATCCACCATGCTTTGCATATCTATCACAACCTGACCAATAGGATGTGTGCGTGCATGCGAGTGTGTGAAAAGCTTGACTCCTTAACAAAACTTCTTAACCCTTAACTCTCCAAATGTTACCCGGCTTTCATTTCAAAGGAGGTACACTGACATTACCTTTCTGCTGAATGATCAGTGATTGTTGAATGCATCTTATCACCTTTCCTACTACCTTTGTAACCTTTGGGATAACGCTCTCTCAGCCTTTAGATCAAGATTTCACACACGGTTGAAGACACTAAACCAGATTTTTGCCCAGGGCTACATAGCTTAGCTCAATTAGCCCCCACATTTTATTCACAAATTTAGCCTTGGGCTAACAGTTGGAGTCAAGAGATAAAATTAGCCCATGGCCAGCTCTAATTTCTCATTGGACAGTTAAATGGGGGCTTAAGTCACTATGAAACACACATAATAGTGATAATGTGATAAGGAGATTACCAACAGGTGTCCCTGTGATGGGATAATATAAATAACATTGGTGGAAAAGTATTTTGTGTGCTACAAAGGGAGGTCAGTGTCTGTTTCAATACAGGTACCCGAGCCTGGTAGGGATTCACTGCTTTGTTCAAGGGCAGTTAACTGGGACATATCGTAAAAAAACTCACTTTTTCAGTGCTTGTGCACATACATTTGGGTATCAGGAGTGACTACCAACCCACAAACTGTGAAATACGACAGCCCAGTCAGTTTTTTGTTGGCTGCCACGGTCAGAAAACATGGGATTCAACAAGCCATTCAGATTTGTCTCCACTTCCTATGTCACATGCACGCTCATTAAAATATACCCCCCACCCCACCCCCAATCTGAGTATCTCCATCCACGGTTTAAGAACTACTTTTGAAATTTTTCTCGCAAGCCAGACTTAAAGAGAGAGGGTGATATATTCAGGAAGACACTGAGAAAATAAAAAAGAATGTGTTTTTGAACATTAGAGCATGTACAGTAAACATATTTTAGTAAAAACCAAAAATACAAAATTAGCATAATATGTCTCCTTTAAGAAAAGCCGGCCCGAGGTCTTTATGGGTCCAAAATGTCAGAAACGGACCTGTGGTAACCTACCTGGGCCGAATAGACGGAAAGATAATTGGACAGAATCCACGATGCGGTCAAGACCTTTATGGCAGATGCATGCTATAACAACTAAATCTTCTTATACACTTCTGTACTTTCCTTTTAGCTTCTAAATCCACCACTGCTGTGCGCTGGGATTTCTATTCAAACATCTCTGAACTGTTGGCAGCCTGTATGACACCATGCCCAAAAGGTGAAAGAACAGTGCAGCAGTACAGTGTGTATTTGTCTTTTAAGTGTAGGTGTTCTTGTGCTGGTGTGTGTTCCGGCAGTACATCAACAGGCTTTCATTTCAAGCTGCGATGTGCTAACCTTATTTTCCAGACTTTTCTGTAAGGCTTTCAAAGCGGTCGAGACTGCTGGTCAGCTCTCGCCGTCTGGTTGTTTTTATTCCAGTCAATAGAGAGGCCTGTTGTGGCACATTTTACAATAAAAAAAAAAAAAAGAAAGAAAAAACTGGGCTGTTTGTCGAGCTGAGCTGTAATTGAGGTGTGTTTTGGGTTGTTCGCTGCTTCACTGGACCTCATGAACTGGCTGCACAGGGGGAAAAACAGCAATAATGGATCTTTATGAGTCAGCCAGCGCAGAAAGAGAGAGAGAGAGGGAGCGAGATGTAAAGAAAGAAGGAGGAAGAGAAGAGTGAAGGAGCGAGAGAGAGCAGTGTCTTCACAGACCCCATTAGCGGAGTGCCACAGTGGTACGGCATCCAAACCAACCCGGAGCATTATCTGCCCTACGTTTAAATGAAACACGCTAACAAAAGGCCCCAGCGCCTCCAGACCCAGCACACACATACACACACAAAAACCCAGGCCAAGCAAGAGAGAAAGGAAGAAAGAAAAGAGAGTAAAGGAAGAAAAGGGATGCTAAGAAAAGATGAAGAGAGGCAGAGGGAAATGGAGAGGGATGGGGGGGTGAGAGAAACGACGAGGGGCGGTATTGAGCGCAAGATAGAAATCCCTTTTCTGTGCCCGGCTAGCTATTGTTTGGCTGTGTGGCTCACAAAGGCCATTAGCAGCAAACAGCAGGTTGGGATGAAAATTTAATGAAGGCTTTAATCATTATGAAAGGCCTGGAATATTACTGCTCCCTCTCTCTCTTACACACACATACACACACACACACACACACACACACACACACACACACACACACACACTGCTTCCAGCTGGATCAATGACACACACACACACACATTCAGAGTGTAGGAGCATTAACACTAGGAGGGATATGAACAAGGGGCCAAAGACACAAAATAGGTCAGAAAACGATAAACATCTCGAAACAGAATGAGAAGCTTGACTTATCGAAGGCAAGCCCTGAGCTAGACATCACAAACACATTTACAGTCACACTAGTATGGCTTAAGTTTGAAAGATATAGT
>CALSCE010009689.1:607208-622150 GCA_943593645.1 Bovichtus variegatus
CACACACACACACACACACACACACACACACACACACACACACACACTCAGATGTAAGCGTGCACACACAGGGTGACGTGCGCACAAACACAGGGCCTCTTGGCTCATTGTAATAAAGACAAAGTAAATCAGCTGCTGTACGCCAGTCTTGTCTGTAACCCAGGTGTGTGTTTCCGTAGCCTCTCCAGAACCTCAGAGTCAGTGGGTTTAAAAGGGACATTATGACATGATACTACAGTGATCATTAATACATAGACAGAGTTGCTATAGACTCGCCTAGACAACTAGAGTCCATCATTTAAAGGGGCCTTATTGTAGGAATTAAGTATTTCTCTCTGAATGATGGATTTGCTTCTGTATTCAGTGAGTATACCTTCAATAAGGCTTGTTTGTTTTAGCTTGGCTTGTAACTGTGTTTGCTGTTGGAGAAACTCTCCATTCCTAAGGCAACACATGATTCCTACCTCTCCACCTTCTCCCTCCCCTCCCTCTGTCCCTCCCTACCCTTCTCACACTCACTTGTTCCTTTCTTTTCTCCAAAACATCCATCCCTTCGTACATTCCTCATGCCTCTTTGCTTCATTTGAAAGTGTTACCATAAAACTTTCGCCTTATACATCTATGATCTGTGACTGCGTGTGTCACCATTGTTTTTGGCACAGACTTCCTTCCTACGCTCGCAACCTTTTCTGTTCGCTTAAATTTAGAATGTGAAATTTGTGAGTAAAATAATGATTAAATATGAATATCAATGATCAGCAGAGTGGAAGTGGTGTGTAACAGCGCTATTTAAGGCTCCTTAAGATGTGGGTAGATTTTGCAACATTTCCTGTCTGTGTGTGTGTGTCAGATGGTCGGTAGTGGGCTTCGAAGTGGTGATGCCGGTATTTGGGTCCATTTAATGCGCAAACACATTCATAGACACAAAGTATTGAAGGAAACATTCCACTATCCATCTTTTCCTTCTGGCAGATTTGTGATGTCTCTCTCTTTCTCTCTCCCTCTCACAAATTGAACTCATGTACTCATGTTTGTTTGCAAGCTTCACACTAGACGGTCTTGTGATGCTGGTTCAAGGAGCCGTCCACACCGAGACACTGGACACTTGTTTGTTAGGTCATGTCCGTTTGTCTGACACACTCTTAAACCCAAAAGCACACACACCCAACGCACTCTCTAACATTGAGCCCTCTGTCTTGCTCTCCCTGCCCCCCCGGTATCAGTTTACTATGTGAAAACACAGGCAAACGCAGGATTTCTAGCCCTAAAACAAACTGGATTGTTCCCCAGTTTGGATCACGCCCTCCTCGTCCATTATGTTGGTTCGTTTAATTACGCTAACGAGGTTACGGCCAAGGTTATCATACCCGACTGTAGTCTCCAGCCTCTTCTGAGCCAAATGTTGTTAAGACAATTAGCCCACTCACAGAGTCATGGGTGTCTTGTCGGAGGAATGGTGGGGGGAGGAGGAGGAGAGGGTCAAAGACACACAGGAATGTTCAGGAAGAAAAGAAGTACTGATGCATTGAGGGAACCGTGTCTGAGAGGAGTTGAAGTCGAAGATTGTATGATATTTATCACTAAAGGTAATATAAATCTAATTGAATTGACTCAGTTAACTTGTTCTGACAAAGATATGAATCATCTCATTAACACAGGATTGATTTGATAAACTTCCTAATCATTCATTACTTGCTGTTTACTATACATGCATATTTTAATTAGTGTTTAAATGACAAACTATCAAATTTGAATGTGCCTTTGCACTTTTGAGCTGTTTTGAGCTCCAGTTGGCGCTTCTCCAGAGAGTTAAAGCAATATTGATCTTGAATCCACCAATAAGTAGGTATGCTGACAACATTTCTGAAAACAATGATTTATTCTAGAAGAAACTGTATAATCACAATCAGAAAAAGTTTTTCACAAAAGGATTGAATTGACACACTGGCCAGTGCAAATATTAAAAGACAAATGTTAACACCATACAATCATTGAATCCTACATTTCCAATAACGCAACGCAATATCTTTCATGAGACCCTGTCTGCCTCCCAAATGCCCACTTCTTTTGAAATGTAGGGACAAAATGATCAATACCCTGTCAATACATGTTGTCTCACCATTGCTCTTATGGTCATTTCATGTGTGTGAGTTCTACCCTCGCTATTTGTTGGCCACAGATGGCTAAGGGATCTAAATGTGACCTAAGCAGCAGCATCAGCTGTTATTGATGAGGCAAATCTAATCAACCAATCAAACTTTTTTTCATCGTCAAAAAAAGATGTTATCTTGCCCGGAGAATTGGGGAGTAGGAAAATCTTAACATGGGGAGACGTTGATGTGAGCGAATAATTGGAGCACAGTGACTCGTAAGGCTCCAACCGGTCAGACACACACACACACACACACACATGCTAGTCAGCAGAGCATTCCAGTGCTGTTTGGATTGTTGTTGCCATTGGTCTAATGGTTCTCACATGTCTGTCGCCCTATCTTTGAGCAGCACACAGGACAATGTGGGCTATTCTTAAGGCTTTACAACGCGCTCTGTCTCAGGCCGATCGACGCACAGATGGAACAAACATTCACACATAGTGAAGAAACACAGAAAGAGACAGAGATGGATATTAAGACTTAAACAGACACATAAACAGAGGGAGAAGTGTGTGTATGTGCGTCTGTTTGTGCTTGTCAACAGCGTCCGCGTTAACTAGAATAGGCGGGTCCCGCCTCCGCCGTCCGCCAAAGCAGAGCCACTCTAAAGCCAAGCCAACTGTCAATCAAACAGCAAACACAGGGCCAAAACTATGATAGCATCAGAAATAACAGTCTTTACCCATCAGTCTCACATGCACACACACACAAGCGCTGGGGAGGTTAAAGTCACAACTCAGCCCTGTTTGAATAGGCTTCCAACATGCAGAGCAACATTAGTGTGTCAGGAGTGTCTTGCTGTTCTGTCTGTCTTTCTGTCATTGCTTTGACAGGCAGACGAAAAATGTCACGACTCACAAGAGAAAACGCTGCACTGTGTGTGTGTGTGTGTGTGTGTGTGTGTGCTCTCCGTCTGTCTCTGGCGTAGTTAATGCGTGGGTCCGTTCCCCTCCTATACACGGCAGGCCCAATACACAATGTCTTCTTTTGTTGTCACGTTAAAGTGATGCAATAAAGCTGTGCAGTGACAAGGACGGCCCGGGGGCTGCTGCGGTGACAGAGACATTGAGTGTGTGCGTGTGCACGTGTGTGTGTGTGGAGTGGAGACAAGAGCACTGAAGAGGGGTTATTGCCACGAGACAGATTGCAAGTGTCATTTTCCATTACAGCAGCCTGAGCCACTGTGTACGACACACTTACACACACACAGATACACACCGATACACATGCCTTGGCCTACTTCAACAGGATGCTTTTGACAGGGAGAGATGTGTGTGCATTAAAAGAGTGCCGGCCCTGAGTATTTAACCCTCTCCTCACTCTGACATCAGGTTGAGAAAGCAGAATTTGCGGGACGCACTTTTTATTTTTTGTGATAAAAAAAGAGAAAGAAAAGAGGCTTTTCTTAGTAGTTACTCACCGGATATAAATCAGATTTTTCCCATGACACATTAAAGTTTCATGAGTCTGTAAATCACATTTGGATCTGCAAATAACACAGAACATTTAGCTGAAAACCTCATTTAAGAGACTTGATTCATGTCATAAAGCCTAAAAACCTAACCATAAAAAGGTGCTCTTCTTACTTTACATGCAGGAGATACAAGGTGTTCACCTAACAGCAGCACCAAGATACAATGTACTTGTCAGAGCAGCTTTTCAAAGGATCCTCAGGGAATACATTGAGTTTAAAATACAGCATGACCCATTGTTGCGTGTGAACCTCTATTATCTATTCAAGAGTCTCTCATGAGGCTATGTTTGTTAACCAGGCAATTAGCGGGCAGTATGTGGTGGTTATCAGTACCACAGTTGACACTTGGTCTCTTCAACCTGTAAAGTATGAGGCAGTAAAATGAAAATGGGATCTGTGTTCGGTCCCATAGCTTGTCCCTAATAAGGTGCAGTGGCAGCGGCTATCAGGGGCCGAGCTGAATTAGTCCGCAGCGGATTCAAATGTCTAGATGCTATCAAACGCCATTTAATGATAACGGAGGTCACAGAGGCAATTGGGAAAAAGGGTGTGTGTGTGTGTGTGTGTGTGTGTGTGTGTGTGAAATGAACGTTTCTCTGTCTCCCGTAAAAACACTGCATTAAGATAGCATCGCTAATTTCTCCAGCTCGGCACAAAAACAACATGCAAAGGAGGGGAGAGAGAAGAAAGGGGAGAAAAAAGCACACAAACAGCACACGAGTGAAATGAAACAACAAGGAAAGTTTTTCTGCGACTTTCTCGAATGTCGCTCCAGATTTTGCCCTTCATCGTTCTTTCACAATGTCGCGCCCTCTCCGCTGCTATTTCTGACTGCCAGTGTGTGGATCTGGCTCGCTGAGATTTCATGCCAGTGTAAAAATTGGCTGAGGGTTTGGTTCAAATCAAATTGGACATAAGCACCCACAACACCATCTGTTAGGGAAAGGCAGTGGAGTGAAGGGCAGAACTCTGTATTCAGATAAATGGATTTTCAATTTATTAAATTGTTGACTGACACCCTTGTAAATGTTCGCTTTATGTGCTGTGGCCTATTCTTAGAATAGAAATGGAAACATGTTGCTATACATTCATACAATCCCTAATATTAGACTGGGAAAAAGATCCCACTACATCTGTTGTTTTGTGTGAGCTAAATCTCTTTTTTATCTATTTCTTTCAGCAGATTGGCCTCACATTTACATGAGAGGGAAAAAAAAGCTAATTTGTCCTTTTTTAAGCTTTTTTCCCAAAAAACTTCATCTCTCTTTAAAAGACAAAAATAAAGACCTCTCTGGTTTGTCTTTAGGTGTTTTGGCAAATGATATTGTGTGTGTGCGATTTTCCGTTAACAGGTGTGTCGCCCCAAAACGTGTTTAGAGACGCGTCTGTGATTGTCACAGTACTTTAGAGGAGGACCATATGTCCCTTGTTGCTTCACCCAAAAACGTACTTTGCACGGTGAATCACAGTCTCTTAACTCTCAGAAGTTGATGTCGTGTAGCTCCGTGTGTGAGTGTCTGCGCCAAATATTTTCAGTTTGTGCGTGTGAAAGTGTCCCCTTCGTCTGTCTAGTGGTCTGGGTGTTTATTAATAACTAATGTTGGAGCAGCTCTGAATTAAAAGTCACTGTGGACGTTAAGACGGACCGGGGAGTCTAACACACACACACACACACACACACACACTCACACGTACATAGAGTATATAGACATAGACATGCACGTTTCTTTTTTACTCTTTCCCGCTGCGATCCTCTGCTTCAGTGGGAGATGGGGAGCACTGGGAAGGGGCTAGAAAGTAAAGAGGAAGAGGAGGAGATGAGGGATTTTAATGTTTACACAGAGGCCTGGCCACCGCGGCAACTGTTGCCAAGCGCTGTTCTCCCCAACAACAAGCCAGTAATTGGTACTGTTAGCAGCTAACCTTGCGGAGGTGGTGGTGCGAGGTGGGCTTGGACAAAAAGCTTTTTGATACACCCTCTCTATCTCATTCTCCTCTCTCAAGCCGGGTTAGCGCCCCTGTTTTTTTTTTGTTAGTTTTTTTTGACAAGAGACTGCCCGTAATCTTGGCACGGCCCCCTTCGCTTTGGAAACGATTGGACCGTCTTTAGAAGGAATCGATGAAAATGTGTCCAGACACATGGCCCAGCTCAACCAGACATGAATTGATCATCAAAATATCAACATCATCATTTCGTAATGGAGTATGTTAGTGCCTTCACCACGGGGGGAATATCCAGACTGAAAAGCAAAAGCTGCAGTCTCAAGAGGGTGTAAATAAGAGAGGAGTTGGATTCATGAATTCTGCTTTTTTCCAGTCTGAAGTTCCTTTGAACAATATTGTCGAAGATCCAGTTGTAACATCTTAGTACTGAAAGACTTAAGTTACCTCATATTATTGAAATAGTAATTACTACTTTTTTCTTTTTTAAACTACAGCAGATATTCCTTACAACAGTGACTGTTGCATTAGGTGAAGTGTTAAGGCGGGTCTTGTGTAAACTGTGTTTATGTGCAGGTGTGTTTACAGCCTCAAACAGGCGCACGGTTTTCTTCCTCTTACTGTGTAAGAGGAAAAAGTTTGATTTGTGCATATATAAGGTTCAGAAAAACATGGATGGACCTCATTGGTGTACATTGTTTGCCATGACACAATACCTATCGGGGTTTGACTGTAATTCAGTTAAGACAAGTGGCTTAAGATGTTTACATGACATTTATAATCACACATCTCCATCATGGCCGCCAGCAAATGTGTTTTCACCACAGGAGTCACCACACATCTTTCCTCGCTCGCTCTCTCTCTCTGTTACTTCTTCCTTCCATCTCAATACTTCAGTGTTCAGGGTGGCAGTCTTAGACAAACTCCACCAGTGCTTGTATAATTGCTTATTCAATGCTGACCCTGCTCAGTTTAGGAGGGACGAGGGTGGAGGAGAGGAACGGAGAAGGAAGGGTGGGGGGGGGGGGGGGTGGCTGGAGCCCTCCCCCTGGCTGCCAAGGCCCAAGTCAATGTGGAGCCTGTTTTTCGGGATACAAGGGCCAGCCTCGGGTCCCAAGCCAGGGCCCTTTCCTGTGGGCCCTCCTCCTCCTCCTCGTCTTCGTTCTCCTCCTTCATCATCCACCCTCCTCTGAGCCCGGCTGGGCCTGGCGCTGGCACAGAGGTCCCTTTGTTGTGCACCCGAGGGCCTGGGCTCTCCCTCTCTTTCTCGCTCTCTCTCTCCCTCTCTTTCTCTCTCTCTTTCTCTCTCTCTCTCTCTCTCTCTCTCTCTCTCTCTCTCTCTCTCTTTCTTTCCACAAACCTCCCTCCTCCTGCTCCTCACTATACCTCCCTCCCGTCTCCTCTAAAGGTCTCCAGGCTTCACAAATATGAGATAATAGGAAAAATAGAGCTGTCCGCTTGTGGTGACTCAGGGCAAAACGTCTGAGTGAAAAATAGAAAGTGAGTGTGAGAGAGAGAGAGAGAGAGAGAGAGAGAGAGGGTATTGTTTGTGAGGTTGGTCAGGGCAAGCTGGTCTCTCTCTCTCTTTCTTTCTCTCTCTGTCTCTCTCTCTCTCTCTCTCTGTCTCTCTCTCTGTCTCTGTCTCTCTCTCTCTCTGTCTCTCTCTCTCTCTCTGTCTCTCTCTCTGTCTCTGTCTCTACCAGCTTCTGAACCAAAAGCTCACTGTGGATCCAAAAGCTGGATGGGGGCTTGCACACACACACACACGCACACACACACACACACACACACACACACACACACTGTTTCTCTCTCCCTCTCTCGGCAGGTGGACGGGGTTGTTTTGGCTCGGCTGCAGGGCAGCAGCTTGACTCCGTTTGAGCCAATGAGCCAAGATAATAGCCAACGATTCCAGAGTTATTGTCAGCGTTTTCCCCCCTCTGCTTTTCCCAGAATCCCTTTCTCCGCCATGCGGGATTGGAATGGGAACGTCACCTTCACATGAATTAATGCGCTTTCTTATGAAAATATAACAAGCAGGACACACAGTCACACGTTCAAAAGCAGACAGTTAAAACAAGGAAGGATGGCTTTTAAAATGTTCCAATGTCCCATTAATGTTAACATTGTGTTTAAATGTTTCATCCAGTGTAAACATCATGTAGATTTAATAAGGAGCTGGAACAAGCTGATACAGAATATAAATGTTATTAACATAAACACTCACACACACACACACACACACACACACACTCCTTTACCGCCCTATGCGCCTCACACTTCCACTTCCTCGCTCCCCTTCTTCTCTTAATTTTCTCACACCTTCATTTTTTGTCAAGGGGGAGGCGGGTATCCCTCGCCCTCAGCTCCCGACACGCAAATATGCGGCCCACACCCCTGCGTGGGCACCAAACTCCACCCGATTACCTCACAGAACACATAAATGTACACACACACACACATACACACACAACTTATACGTCAGAAGAACAGGGAGTAGCTACTCTGATCTTCGTGGAAAGTGTTGTGCTGTCCTCCTTTATTATGTGATTTTTGGCCTAAATTACCAGTAGTAGACGCTTGCAATGTTTCCATCCAACTGTCAAGTGCATTTTTTTTTTTAAAACACTTGAAACATTGCAGAACATAAAATCAGGTGCATTTCCATCTGCTGGGCTGAAGCGAATAAATCCTTGGATGTGAGAGAAGTGGAAAGAGTCTTTTAAGAGTTGATTTGCATCAGACAAGTTGTTGATTTTGTGTCAGGTAATGGTGGCCATATTTCATGTGCTTATATAAAGATGAAAACCAACTAATGCCAAAAACAAAAAACATGATGAGACGCTAATGCGTAAGAGAGGGTGGGACATTTTTGTGAGGTCACGGTTTCAGGATGTCCAAACACATCTTTTAAGTGATTTACAAGCGTGTGTGTTTCTGCATGTGGTGTGTGTGTGTGTGTGTGTTTCTCATGGGTGACAGTGAATGTTCATTTCTCATAGTGTTCACCACATCAATCAACATCTCACTAAAAGCTACAGCATGCCAACTCTTCTTCTCTTCTCCTCTCCTCTCCTCTCTTCTCCCCTCCACTCCTCTTGCCCATTTCCTCCCATTTTGCCGTCCGCCGCACAATGAAAGAGCCTCTTGGCTTTTATTAATAGTTAAAGTGGCCCTGGCCTGTCACTGGGGACAATAACTGCAGCCCTGTTAATAAATAAAAATAATAACTAGGAGATGGAGACAGAGAGGGAGTGCAATGGAAAGAGAACAGGCGACACTGCCATTTGTTGTTCCCTCTCACTTGTCAAAGCTCTTTGGCTTAAAAGCCTCTGTCATTGTTGAGGGAGAGGGGGCTGCAGGGAGGGATGAGAGTGAGAGACAGAGAGAAAGGGGGAGAGAGGGGGAGCGCCAGGGGCTAATAGCACCTGTTGGGGTGATGGTAAGACAGCTGTCGGGGAGGGGGGGGGGGGACACAGGAGCACACTCTTTCTTCCTCTACGCATGTTTCTTTCCGTCCTCCTTGTTTTTGCAACAGATTCTCAGTCCACCTCCCACTTTCCCCCCAGTGCTAACCTATTCCCTGAAGGCTACGGTGGCTTCTGACAGAAAGCACTACGGCCCATCAGGGACGCAGTGCTGAAACTGACTAACTGGTTGAGTGGCAGCGTTGAAAACTCAAGGACACACCAGTCAGAGTCCAAGGACGGTGGAGAGATTTGCAAAGGCAAGAATGAGGGTTGAGAAATAGAAGGAATTCTGCATTGATCTTCTGTGTGTCTGTGTGTGTGTGTGTTTGCAAATGTGTGGCTGTTGTAATCAACGGAGCGTGAATGCTCTAGTCTTGAAGCCAGAGGAAAGGACCTGATTCAGGCCTCTGGGGAGGCTGCAGGCACACACACACACACACACACACACACACACACACTAAGGTACAGTATGTAAGACACGCTGCCGTGCTTTGTGTGTGTGTATGTGTGTGTGAGAGCAGAGCTTGTATGTCTCCGGTCTATCGCATGCTTGTTTGCGTGTGATCATGTGTCATTTTAAATCCTGAAAATCTCCAGGTGGTTTCTCATCCTCATCTCGGCACATTCACTCCATCGCAGGAAGAAAAAAAAATAGAGCGATGAATAGGCAAGAAAGAAGTTTGGGCAACGCTTTGCTTTTTGTGTTTGGATGATGGGTAAAAGTACTAAGATTTTGTTGTTGACTGTGGCCGGTGTGTGTGTGTTCATGTCTCACTTAGTGGAGAAAACAAGCTAAGCTGTTCAGCTCAACACACCGGACATCTCCCTCTTTCTGAAGAAAGCATTAGTGTGTGTGTCGGTGTCGGTGCAGGCTGTCTCATACCAGTGAGATTAAGACTTCTTTTTTCTTAAATCAGTCTTGTCATTATGGAAGAAAAAAATAATCCAGGGACAAACAAACTTTTCGCCTGCCATCAGCAGTTGCCAGTGTGTGTGTGTCTGTGTGTGCAGCTATATATACAGCGCGGGCTCATTCAAGTGTATGTGTTGTGCATGCATGTGTGTTTTGCGGGTGTTTGTGCATTCAAGTGTGTGTGTTTGCGTTGGCTGATAGGGTTAATCTCCCCACTCAAAGTGTAAAACCTCTTTCCTTAGCAAGGCCTCACATCCAAAGTGCAGATGGCTCCCAGTAAATAGAGTACTCTCTCTCTCACCCTCTTGCTTCACACTTTCAGTCTCCCTTCATTTGCCTCGTCCCCCTTTGTTCATGTCAATAACAGTCAACAGGGTGACTGGGTTGATGGCAGCATGTCTGTGCACATGCGTGTGTGTGGGTCGCTATTAGCGCATATATGTGCACACATGTATAGTTGAATCTCTGCATGCGTATACTCTCTTGTGTGACATTTCCATTTCCCCCACTGTGTGTGTGTGTGCGTGTGTGTGTGTGTGCGTGTGCCAATGTGAGAGTGTGACCATAGTTAGGATTGTAATTAGTGATCCTGTGGATGTGTGTGCACATGTGTGTGCACATGTGTGTGTGTAAGGGTCTGTGGAGTGTGTGTTGAAAACAAAGCGCTAGCTGATAATGTGTCCATTGTGGCGGGTGCATTAAGGCCCTCTTTGTCTCAGGGCCCACAGGGCTAATGATTCTCTAGCAGCAGGTGAGAGGGAAAAAGCCTCTCTCTTTCTCTCCTTCTCTCCCCCACTTGTCTCTCTCTTTATCTTGCGTTGCCTCTCTCGCTCTTTCCCTTTTGCTCACTTGTTTTTGTTCTTCAGATTTCCTCTCTTTCGATTATCAGCTTCTCTCTTCCCACCTTTCTCTCCCTCTCTCTCCTGCTGATGCGGCCATTAGGCTGAGCTGCCGCTGCCTTTATTACAGCAAATGGACTTTAAATGAGCTTTATTGTCATGTTGGCCAGCCAACTGAATCCCTCTCTCTCTCTTTCCTCTGCCCCCACCCTCCCCCCTAAACAGAGGCCCCCAGCATTGAGAGGCTGTTGTCAAAGGACTGGAAGGATAAACTTTTGGCCATGGGCTCAGGGCACATCGGAGAAATTAAAGGTATGGTACAACTAAATAATGACAGAACTAAACTTAAGTGAGCTGAATTCAATTAACCCTTTGAACTTAATAAATTTCACCTCCGATGTCCATTGAGGGAAAAAAAATCATAAATCCTTAAAACTTCATATCTTGCCTCATAATCAAAAGGATCCAGGTTGTTTGTTGTCTGTATCCATAGTTACAGTGCAGCTAGCAGCTAATGCAACTTGACTTTTCATAGTGCAGATTCACCAAAATTCAAACAGATATTACAGAAGGCTAAAAAAAAAAACAGGAGCACAAACTCAAAACATATTCATAATCAAAAGGAAATGGCAACAATTCATAAAAATCAGCTTTTTTAGTATAATATTTGACAGTCCTAAGGCTCAGAATATATCTAAAAGTATACATGCATACAAGGGAAAAAAATCAAACAATTTGCATAAAACCGAGATCATGTACACAACCACTCACATGTCAGTTGATGGCCAACCTTTCCTGAAAATAACAATAAATGCCATGCCTAGGTAAGACTAGGTCATAAACTGAGTGGAATCCAAGGTAAGGTTTAATTGAACTTAAATGTACTAAATTCAGTTGAACCAAACTCAGATGTACTGATCCGCCCTGAACTGAACCACTGTTGCCGCCCTGTCCCGCGTTTGACCGACACGTCAAACAGTCAATGACGTCTCTGCTGGTACATCAGCTCTGTTAATCTCGTTGTTAATCACCCATTCTATCCACACCAACCCTTCTTAACATCCGAGAGCGAGACAGACAGAGCGGGACAGAGGGCAGGAAGTGAAACAAAAAGGGAGCAAGAGAGCTGCGCTGTGAATATGCAGGAGCAAGAGTCGGCCAGAGAGAAATAGAGAGTGAGGGGGGAAAAGATGTGAGCGAGTTGGAAGAGTCTGGCTATTATTCCCTGTAACTCCAGGGCAAAGCTGTCGTTCTCCTCCAGTAATTGAGCTTCATTAGGAAGCAAAGCAATATGTAATCAAAGAGCCTTGCGGAGCGGTGTGGCCGTCGAGAGGGGGGCTCCATTGATCAAACCCCCTTTTTGCAGCTCCCTGCCGCGCTGACATTTCTGTGTAGGGGCGTCCCGCTTGGCGCACCACACACCAACAGCTGGGGAGCAATATCAGGAGTATGTATGAGTGTATGTGTGTGTGTGTGCACGGTAAGTGCATGTACAGTTGAGTCCATGTGTGTGTGTCTTAGATAGTGCTTATAGTGTCTGTGAGGCAGAACGTCTACTTTGATTGTGAAAAAAAGAGAAATATATGGAAAGTCAAGTGTTCATACACCAGTGTAGGTGTGTGTGTGTGTGTGTGTGTGTGTGTGTGTGTGTATGTATGTGCGCTGCTCTCGTTTGTCAGTGCATCCCTTGACTTTTTTTTCCCCCCTTCGAATTCCATTGAAGAGCTTTTTGTGGGGGAACAAAGTGATTTTGAGCCACCGCCTCTCGTTCTGTCCGCCTTATTGAGAAGCAACATTCGTAAAAGGCCCCATGTGGTTCACATAACAAAACCCACACATTCTGTATACACACACAAGCATGGAAGTCATAGCGCTAGAATACAAATCCCCACAGTATAGTGTCATTAACATCAGATCTGCGGCATGGAATAGTAGAGAGTGACAGGAAAGATTTTCTTTTTGAATTGCCCCTCATGCTTCTTTACACACTGTACTACAGTTGTATATACAGTAACAGCTTCTTTCAGCACCTCATTAAAATTCAATGATGTGACACTGGGGGAAATATTTAAACCTAAGACCTAAGATGCCTTATTCCCTCCAATAGAAACATTCTGGATGTCTTTCGCATCATTTTATACACATTTTCTTTAGTTAACTGCAAGTTCTTTGGTTTTGAATAAAGCTTGGCTGAGGTTGTTAACATGATTTGAGAGGTTAAAGGTAGAGATCAAATTCCGCCTCTAATGCCCCCAATAGTAAGATATTGTCTGTAGTCCAATAAATCAAGTGAACTTGAGTCACTGGGAAAATCACGTTACTGCAAACCATGTAGTAAGTGCTTTAATGGAAACTTAATTTTATTACCTTAATCTTAACTTAGTTTGATTATTTACAGTAATTGCCTTGTAAATATACTTCTCAATATACCCCTCATACTTCCAGACTGCTTTTTTTCAGCTTACCTCCATCATTTCTCCTTCCCCTTCTTCTCCTGTAACTCATATCTTTCCTTCACACTCTTTTCTCCTCCACCATCACGCTGTGTCTTCTCCATCTCCTCCCTCCTTCCCTGCCCCCTCAGCCATCTCATCCCCACTTCTCGCTTCTTACCGGGGGGAGTTATCAATGCTGCCGGGGTCATTAATTAGCACTGCGAACACGGTGACAAGTATTACATTGTTACAAATTGGTTAATTACGGCGTGTGCGAGAAGAAAAGAGAGTTAGTGTTGCTTCGACAGGTTGGTAGGTAAGCACAGGCCATAGCAATCTGCCTAAGGAGGAATGTGTGTAAACCAATGGAGGAAACCAGTTATCGATCCGCCAGCCTGCCTCGCAGCAGCTGAGGAAACAAGCCGACGCGAGCTGATTTATGGGGCGACAACAGAAATTCTGAAAGTCTGGGAGGGAAAGAGAAGGGAGAGACGGGGCGGCTCCCGTCCACGTATGAGAGTTTCTAAATCTCGTCTCAGTTAAGAAGCGTGTTGTTTTCTTGGATTCTTCTTCTTCTTCTAATACTCTGGTTTACTGATGAGAGATCCACAGCTGAGAGGGGGATTGAGAGCAGCTTGTAGAAAAAGAATCGACTGCTTGTCTTCGTTATTCACACACCTAACTATCCAGACTGCTGCTTGATGGAATGTCCTTCCACCTCAACATACACACTTATTTGCACAGAAGTACCCAATTTTACTGTGTTTGCATTTGTGCATGTGCATGGATGTGTGTGTAAAGGGGGGTTAACCCCAATGAGAACCCCCGACAAGAAAGACTCCTTTGATCCATCGTTTCACCTTTACAACCCCCCTTATCCTTTTTTCTCCCCCATGCCCCCTTCCTCCCCACTCTTCACCCCCCATTTGAACAGGCTAACGTTTTTAACACAAGGCTCTTTCTTGTCTTGGTCAGCTTTGACTATATACACACACACACACACACACACAAGCACGCACACACACACACATTTCTGGCTCTACAAAGGTGGGTCTGTGAGTTAGGACAGCGGCGTGTTTATTTTTCCAGCGGCCAGTGCTCCCGACAGTTGCCTTTATTGTTCATTGTTGGCGGATGGATGGAGTGCAGGGGGAAGTAAGGGGAGGGTTGTCAGTGGGCAGTGGAGGCGGGTGGGTGCGGGGGTGGCGTGAGGCGGCGGCTACCAACAGGGAGGACAAATGGATGGCTCTCACCTTCCTGAGCGGTCAAAGGGCAGGTCAGCAGCCGGGGCTCCTCGCCTTCTTTCCCTCCATCCTCTCTCCTGACTCCCCCTTTCATCCCCCGGTGTGTTTCTCTTTCTTTTCCTCCGTGCTTCACTCTCTTTCTCCCGCTTTCTCTCCTTCTCTCTTCCTCATCTGGTTTGACTGGCGCAGGAATGTGGCCCTGTTAAAGGTAGCAGCTGAAGAACAATGGGGGATTGTGCTATTCAACACATGCGCACACACACACACACACACACACACACACACACCCACACACACACACACCCACACAACAAAGGCATGTAGGCAAATATCAGTACATATGACCAGACATGGGCGCACACACTCGTACTGATTGTGCCTCAGTGTGCCTCTTTCTAACTACATCCTGTTGAATGATTTAGGCCTTGTGTGTGTGTGTGTGTGTGTGTGTGTGTGTGTGTGTGTGTGTGTGT
>CALSCE010009689.1:622160-635951 GCA_943593645.1 Bovichtus variegatus
GTGTGTGTGTGTGTGTGTGTGTGTGTGTGTGTGTGTGTGTGTGTGTGGTTGTGTGTAATGGAGCTGGTATGTCAGGATCTGAGAAGTCAAAGGTCAGACCATGCTAAATGTGAGCAGGAGGTTGGCTGACTGCAGGGTAAACACAGACCAGACACACTCGCCTTCTCTCTTTCGCGCTTTTTTCGTCTCTCTTTCACACACACATTCACACAGTCACCAAATACAGCTTGATAGCTACAGACCAAACTCCATATTTCCCCTTAATTCAGCGGCAATGAAATAAATCTTGATTTTACTTAAAGCTTTAGCAAGAAATTTACATTTTCAAACCTGGCGGTAGATTTACTTTGTTTGTTAAACATATGAAACTGGCTCAGTTTTTACATTTGTTTTGCCACCACATTTTGCCTGTTTACAAGTGTTTCCTCAGCCAGATTTATTTTCTTTATTTCAATAAGGCAATAAAGGGAGTGATGGATGTGGCTTGAGTAATCATTGCTGGCCTTTGCCCAGGAAAATAAGTCAACATCTGGTTTTACACACTTTGCTAACCGTACCTTCCGTTGACATGCCTCTCTTACCATCATATATTAGGTTGACCAACAAGCCAAGGATGGCATTACGCTGCTTTGTTGTTGCTTCCACCTCCGCTCCTCTCCTTCATGCCTCTGACCTCTAACCCACAATCCTTTCTGTCCTCTGGATAGCCATGAAAATCTCTCAAAGAAGAAGTACACGGCATGACATCCCAGCTTTTTGCTCCTGCTGCATTCACATCTTGTATAAATGTCTTGAGAGAAGAAGTTATAATTGCTGACAACCTTATATCTGTGATCAGCAAGAAGAAAAAGAAGCGCATTCCTTTTAAATGATGAAAGAAGTTTTATCACGTAACCGCAACCGATTTTGCACTTTTATTCAAAGTGCTACCATCTCACCTTTGACCCCTCTCTCCCCCACTCCCTCTCGCCCTGTAGGTACCGCAGACAGCCTGGCGGAGAAAGAGCGCCAACTCATGGGCATGATTGGCCAGTTGAGCAGCCTGAGGGAGCAGCTCCTGGCGGCCCACGAGGATCAGAAGAAGCTGGCCGCCTCGCAGATGGAGAAGCAGAGGCAGCAGATGGAGCTGGCCAAGCAGCAGCAGGACCAGGTACAGAGGCACGCTGCATGTGAAGGGCTTCGTTTGGAAATGCTGTTTACTGTATGCCTTCGCTGCAAAACAAATCCTTTCAAGTCATTTAGTCTGGCTTTAATTCACAAAATAAAATAAAATAAAAAAATTGTACCACCTCGCTCCTATCAGATCAGCTAGATAAAAAACTTAAATAACGTATCTTTCCCCACATTAATGACACCCGCTGATTTGGAATATATACACACACATGTGCTGATACACAGATGTACATACACACCTAAACATCACAAATGGTCATCAGAAATCCACACACAGATTTTAAGGTGGGCCCGAAAGGTGTGGTTGAAAAGCAACAAATCACACAGGATTTTTCTTTCCTCTACACTCTCTCTCTCACACACACACACACACACACACACATCTCATACTGTATAGTGTATAGTGTTCACACAGCCAGAGACATGCGCCCTTGGCAGCTTGAACACAGGGACATTGCACAGGAATAAGCTGAGGCTATGTAGTGTTGGAGCGGATGTAACGCAGACATACACGTACACACTTACACACACACTCCAAGCTCCCAGGCAGGAGTCTGCCAGGTATTTGCATAGAGAAGGGTTTACCTCTTTGTTGTGCTTTTTAGCTTCTGGAAAGCTTGGGTTTACAAAGAGAACACACACATACATACACACTTGCAGAAACTCAGCTGTGAGGACAAATCACCTGTGACAAACACAATGCCTTATAGTGCCCTTGGCTGCCTCCCGCACCACTGTGCACCATGTCTGGCTGGACATGAATGTACTGTATGTGGATACGGTTTTCCTGTGCTTCCATTCTACTCTATGAGCCACTGGAGAGTTTCTGTGCAGAATGTAATGTATTTTAGGCTTAAAGTTGTTGCAGAACGATTAAAAATGAATGCAAACGAAGGGCAAGCCTAAAAACAGAGCGAAGTTACATTATAAGCAACAAAACGTTGCAAGTAAATGTGTAAAAGGGAGGATTTTTACTAATAGATTAGAAAAGGGAAAAAAAGTACTTTAAGAATGTGTTCATGTCAGTTAGTGTGTTGGTGTGACACTGTTGTTCACTTGGCTGTGAGCTGAGTCCAGATGAGAAGAGCTCTTTAATATTTGATACCAGGGCATCGACCCTCTGTCGTGCAACTGGGGCCTCAGAGACCTGCAGATGTGTCGCATCTCCCACAGGCCCTGCACACACACCAAAACACACACAACACATGCACACACACTCCCACACAAACATACTGCATATACATTCTAATATTGTGTTGTTCCTCCGTCCTCAGATTGCCCGGCAACAGCAGCAGCTTCTGCAGCAGCAACACAAAATCAACCTCCTGCAGCAACAAATCCAGGTGAGGCCTGTGTGTGTGTGTGTGTGTGTGTGTGTGTGTGTGTGTGTGTTTTTTTCAAAGTGTTTGTCTGGATGTGTTCTGATGTGCGTCTGCATGGCCCACAAAGGCAATTTTGTGATTGTGATTGTTGCAGCTTTTCTTTGCTCAGCCATCAGCATTTCGGGCCTGAATCAGTGTTGACTGATATTAGCCCCTCCTCCTCTAACACACACACACACACACACACACACACACACGCACACACAAACAAACAACCTGTGTAATCACTTGGAAGTGGTCAGTCTGCTTGGAAAAATCAGTACTAGTACAGTATGTATGTTTTTAAGTCTTTATTATAGAGTAGATGATAACCTTATACAAACAAAATGAATCTGCTAAGTAGATCAACTAAAAAATCCATTTGATTGTGAATCTGTGTCTTAAGCTTCAGAGAAAATGGGTGGGTATATATGTAACACTTAAAAATGGAGGTATTGTCCTTTTGGGTGCTACACTGGAGCCTCTATGTTGCTCCAGGTGGCTTGGAACGAATAGCCCAGGCCTTTGTAAAAGCAGATGACACTGAATTTTGAGCTGAGAAAGCAGGGCTTTGTATCATAAAGAGACACCCTGTCCAAGAGGGAACACGTACACACACATACACACACACACACACACAGACACACACACTCCCTTTCCCCCCCAAGAGTTTAGCCATACACAGTTTGTGTGATAAGAGACCTTGTGATAGCATGCGTGTGGGACGTGTGTCTATGTGTGTCCACGATTCTGTGTAAAGCAGCTGTGTTTATTTGCTTTGTGCGAGATAAATTCTGAATTGTTCGCGTTTTGTCTCTGACAAAAAAAGAAGTTTGTTTCTGAGGATTTCTCTGTGCATTCTCGAGCTTCCATTTCTTCATCTGTGCGTGTGTGTGTGTGTGTGTGTGTGTGTGTGTTCGCTGCAGCTGTGTGTGTTAAGCTATAAACACGTCCGCTCATGATTCACTCCCTCGCGACCCCGCCGAGACAAAGCTCTCTTTTCCCATGACTTTGCAACCTTTTCCCAAACAAGCGTCTCTCCATTGAACGGGCCCAACAATAGTTTCTCACAAGCAGGGGCAGCTGTAGGCAGCCTCGTTAAGAGAGGGACACAATCAACAGGGGCTCATCACAGGAACGCAAAAACACACACACACTCACTCACACAATTACATACATCACACACATCAAAGTGTGCACAAACACGGACAGACATACAAAAATATACGGCATCACTCGCTCTCGCACACGTATCGCAAGCAGTCTCAGAGAGCACAGCACACTCGCCTGATGATCAAACACACACTCATCATCAAAGACTTGGTCGAGAAATACACTGCTTAATCATTCATGAAGAGATTGTCCGCACAATCCCACAATACAATGGCCTGCCAGAGTGAGGGCACCAGGTTCGGTGTGTTGGGGTGTGTGTGTCTGTGTGTGTGTTTTTTGTCTGTATGATAAGCCCCTTGTGATTGCATTTCCCCCTAACGAGGCTGAGTTCAGCTGTCCATTCGTGTGTGTGTGTGTGTGTGTTTGTGTGTCTGCGTCCTTGGCTTTGTTAGGCCTGAACCCCCAAAGGCCTGTGAAGAATGCTTTCAACCGTCCACTTGGAAGAGGGAGGTGATGAAATGAAACGAATAATCAAGCTCATGAAAAAGAGAGAAGAGTGACACACATCCCTCATGAAAGGAGGACAAATTATTTATTGTCCTCGCGTCTGGTTTCCTATTTTTTCTCACCCTGAAACCCAAATCAAGCTAGCGATATGCATGTTACGTCCGGTATTTAGGCCAACGGCACTCGCCGAATGTGGTTCGAGCCGACAAACAAGTGAGTTCATTTACAGAGGCAGGCATCACAGCAACACAAGCTAATGACATACAGCACACACCAGTCATTAGTGTCCAGAAGTCAGTGATTGGTACTTTATTGCTCTGACTAATTGTTTCTACCTGGAATTATCCCTGAATTAGCATCAATTATGATGCATTCATTTTGTCCCCACACACTCCGTTACACACGCACACATTCACACGTTCACGTTTTACTTTTTGAGGAAGCTTTTATTATGAATCACCTAATCCTAGTTTAACCCTTGATCTGTTCTTTAGGCCAAATCCTGAATTTAAACCAACCTTAACTTTAACCTTAATCCTTACTACATCTCTCACTGTAACCATTAACCCTGGATTATCCTGAACCATAACCCAGCCAACCTAATCCACCTAAACCCAAGCAGGACCAGGAGAAATCACCCCTACTCTGCAAAACAGTGTGCTCAATCTGAAGGTATAACACAACTTGCTCTCTAAAGAATTACAAAACAAGAACATGTGAGCACATAAAGACGCGCAGACACACTAAAACACACACACACACAGGCACTCCTACCCCCTGCTAGGGGCCTTCTTGTTAAGCTCGAAGGGGTGAGCACATTTCCTCGAACTTCCCTTTACTTTGCCCCTCGTCTTCTCTCATTCTAATTAAACAACTTGTCTCCAAGGCTCCCTCCGGTGTTGCCGGGGACGACTGTTGCCACTGTGCGGGGAAGCGCGACGGGGATGAAAGGAGCTCACCTGCCGAGCGGCTCAGGGCTTACCTTGAGAACACGCACACATTTTCATAGAATAGAAGGCAGCACACACACTCACGATGAAACAGAAGGATGAGGGGACACGAGTGTGTCCTGCCTAATGAATCAAAACTCACTCAACCAAAACACACACACACACACACACACCCACACACAGTCAAGTGTGTGTCTCTGCTGACTGTCTTTCATCTCATCAAGCACCATATAGGTTGGAGACAGCAAAGCAGCACAAAAAGTGAGAAAGAATCATAAAATGGGTAAAGCCACCTGATGCTTTGACTAGTTTAAGAGAGGCCAGACGCACCGGCGACAGCGGCTAACAAGCTCTGTATTAAAGCTAACCCACACTGGTAACTCAATCACATGGACACACACACAAACACACACACCCTCCAAGTGTCATACCTGATGCAGTCACAAGCACAAGCCTCTGTCCGTGTTCAATATTTTTTATTCTGTGGGTTTGGAAAAGCTTTTCATGCATTTACACACACATACAGTAAACCACCTACTGTACACACACACACACACACACACACCAGCACCTCTGTACTCTGTGCATAGGAGCGGCTAAACCAATTGCCTGTGTAATTGTTTAATCACTCCCATTACACCGCAACCAGTGTAATTTGTGTTTTCCTTATGCACTTTATGTGTCGATGTCCACGCACACACACACACACACACACACACACACACACACACTCCTAAACTGGACCACAACCAAGCACCATTCCCACAGAGACGCATCCTCTCACTTGCCTTCTCTCTAATGTACTCACACACTGACATACCTGTGTGTGTGTGTGTGTGTGTGTGCATCGCAGTGCCATTGGGACATGAACCATGCACAGCAGGCTGGCCTCTAATAGCCCCTGTCCATAGAAAGTTAATGGACTAATATTAAAAGCCAGCTATGTCTCTCTCTCTCTCTCTCTCCAAATTAATTATTGGTTCTGTCGCTCGCATGTCCCTTCTTTAGCAATAGGTCATCCAGGTCTTGCATTAATTGCTGGAGCATATGGTCGGCAACAGATTTTAGCTGTGGGACTCGCACTTTAGCGGGGGCTATTTTTTTCGCGCGCTCAGATGCGAGCCATATTGTGCGGCGCTGGCAGCTATTGTTCAGCGCATTAACTTCATAGAGCTAATTACTCCCCAATAATAACTTTACCTTGGAGTTTTTAGCGCGCCGCGTGCCAACCAACCTGTTTCGCACCCCATATGTTAATTAGCGGCCACATCTTCATTATGCCGCAGCGGCGCTTTAAGTTCAAGCTGTGCCGCCTGGCGTGTGGTGAACGCAGCCTAGACTCGCTGCCAATTATCCAACTCTTGCTCCCCTCTCCGTCTCTCTTTCTCTCGCTCTTTCTCCCTCTCTAGTTCATTCTGCTGTTTTTTTCCTGAGAAGTTCTCTCGCTAGGGTTAATTGTCGACTTCTCTTTTTCTTTCTGTCCTCTTTGCCCCTGTGAAAGTTTTCAAAAAAAAGTTTCACACGTTCTCTTTATACATATATATGATTATTTTTCCATTCCGAGTATTTTTCTTTGTTTCCTATTCAGTTATCCCTGATTAGAGGATTTTTTCAGATGAGTTCCAGTTTTGTTTGTTTCAGGTTTCTTTTTTGGATCTGGAGGAGGGGTTTGCAGATAAAAAGCGAAGCCCCTTATCCTCCACGTCGGCAGCCTACAGTAGCAGCAGTGTGATGTTTTCTCTGTGTGTTGTAGGTTTTCATGTTCGCTTTGGGCCTGATGTGAAAGAGAAGCTGAGGAGTGCGTTATTCCCCAAAGCGCCTGCTGTTTCAGATGTGCCTTTTCCTTTATGTGGGATCTGGAGATTGTCTGATAGATCTGGCCTCGCTCTCACTTTCCTTATCTCTGTTTCTCTCACCCTCACTTTCTCTCACAGGCTTTACTTTCCTTCTGTCAATGCATCTCTTTGTCTCTGATTCCTATTCTCTGATTAAGGAGAGCTCTCCCTCTCTTTTCTACTAGTCTTGGTTTCAAAGTTTACATTATGATCACGAGGCTAACACACAGAGCTCATAATCCACTTTAAGGTATTGCATTAATGTATATATTCGGAGAAATGTCAGATTAAGTCATTTTGTAGATAGTAAAGGAATGTAAATGTGAAGGAATGCACAGGGCCATGATGAGGGAGACTCTCCAATATCATATGATCAGCTAGTAGGCAAACCCCCCTCGCCCCTCCACACACACACACACACACACACACACACACAGTCTTCTGTAGAGTCCCTTGTTTCTCACTGTTACGCTCAACGTGCTCTGATCCATGTTTTGTGCCTCATATGTGTGGAGGTCATTGTGTGTGTGTATGCCAGTGACCATGGTAGGCTTGTAGTGCTGCTCATCAGCTCAACAGCTGTTACACACGTATCCAACTCAACTATTATAACAGCACCATATGGGAGGGAATGATCCTCCACAGACCGTTCTCTGTCTTTCTCTGTCTTTCTCTCTGTATATTTGACTTTTTATCTTCTTCTTTTGTGTCTTTCTCTTGCCTCTTTTCTGTTGCTTGATCTTCTTATCCCATTGTGGAGACTGATGTATTGTGCAACAGTTCTGTAGGCTGATTAATATCTTCCTATTGTAAGCAGGCTTTTTGTGATGAGATAGAAAAAGAGGCAGATATAGAGAGGAGAAGCCATCTGCGCACAGTATATGTGCCAGTGTGTCTATGTACTGTATGTATGAATTACAGCTGCCACAGACTTATCTTCCTCCTCTCCTCTCCTCTCTTTTCCCCTCTTCTCCTTTCCTCTCTTCTCCTCTCCTTTCCATTCCTCTACTCTTCTCCTTTCCTCTCTTCTCCTCTCCTTTCCATTCCTTTACTCTTCTCCTCTCCTTTCCTTTCCTTTCCTCTCCTCTCCTCTCCTCTCCTCTCCTCTCCTCTCCTCTCCTTTCCTTTCCTTTCCTCTCCTTTCCTTTCCTTTCCTCTCCTCTACTACTCCCTACGGTACATTACAGTATTGCTAGCCAGCTCCACTCCAGCATATGTCCAATTAGGCCTGAAAGGCAAAGCGGAACTGTTCTGTCTGTGATTTGTCCCCGCGGGGGTCCTGTCCGAGCATCGCGCTGGAACGCCTCTCCCTTCTGATCGCGCGGCATGCCGGTTTATGGTTAACCAAAATGGTGGAGTAATTATTGTTTTTGGTGTAAGGGGGAAACAGGAGCCGCTTGAAGAGAGCTGTATTCCCCTGCGCTGTGATAGTTTGATTACAGTGCTGCTGGCTGCCGCACGCCGACACACAGGAGCAGGAGGAGGGGTAGGAAGAGACACGCTCTCACACAGAAACACACACACACACATAGGTATTTACAGTACACGGGCATGCATACACCCAGGGAAACTTGAGCATACACACAGGCAGGGAAAGCTGGGAGTGCTGTTAGCACTGAGAGCCGATCTCTCTCTATTTACCTGTCTCAAGCACTTCAAGTGTCCATATCGCAGAGATATTACCTGATTGTACCACCGCATCCTTATGATTGCGCAGCCATTTCCTTCATTCTAGATCAATTTTCCCACATCCAGCAGCTTTTACCTGCCCATTATCCTATTCAGCTACTCTGCCCTCCTGGCAAAATAAAAGAGGCAGGAGAAGTAGGAGCGAGGTGATGAGTTGTAAAGAGGGAACAAAGTGCTTTGCAACCAGGAATACAGGTCAAAGGCCTAAAGACCCTCTCAGAGATTTGATTTAAAGGGGCACTCCACCAATTTTACACAAGCAGTTTAGTTTACTCGTCATGTGGAGTATGAGCTCGCCTTTGAAAATGGTTGTATAATGTCTTCTGTGGTTCTGGGATAGCTTTCTCTGTCAAATACTCTGTAAAGATGACCAAAATCAAATACTCAACTGTCTACAAAAATATATAATATTTTTAAGAGTTTTAATTATGTTTCAGGACATAAACTGTAAGATACAAACCATCCACCTGTAAATTAATGAGAAAGGTTGCATCTCATCAAGTCCCTAAATACATCACAGGTGTACATTCAACACTTTTGAGTAAAGTTAGTTCCCATACACCTGTTTTTATGGCAGTTTAATATGTGCACATGAAATGGAGAAAAAAAATGTGAAAAAAAGCTTCAATTTTGCATGAAAACATTTGCAGTATGACTGGTGTAAAATCATAACTGTGTTTATAAAGAGAAAAAGTACATGAGATAAAGAAAGATTGCAGAACGTGCGTCCTCTTCTTCTATTTATCTTATTTCAGTACAGTGTAGGCGTAGCATTGTCGTATTGTTGCCATGCCCAAATATTCAAAAGCAAAACTGATGGCTATGAAAACTCCACATTGTATGTTCAAACTAAGTACATTCAATTAACATACATTACATGATGCACCTATATAGTTTAAAGGTTCTTAGGGCTCTATCGAGAATCGGATCTTGTTGCAGGAAACACATTGATTTTCTTTTACTGACTTTTTTGGAAAATTGCTTAAAATTTGCACAGAATTTGGATTGAGCTCCTTCCTTTTCTTCACATTTGTGGTTTCTACTTCATACCAGCATTACACCTCAGCTTTACAGCTCGATGAGATTCCTTATTTTCCTCCTTGTCTCACCTTTTTCCACTCTCCCTCTCCTCCCCACTTCCTCCCCTCTTCTTCTCCTATCTTTCCTCTCAAACTGTCAGTCAGTCCATCACACGCGAGTCTTTGTGCGTTGTTTTTGGCAGAACGCAGTTTAGTGCAACCATCTGTCTCCTACTTCTCTCTCTTTCTGTCTCCCTCTCTCTCCTTCTCTCTCTCTTTCCCTCTCCTGTCGTCCCTGCCAAAGCCACCCATCGGAGGAGCTTTTTTCTGCTTCTCCTTTTAAAATCCTGGAAACCTTGTGAAGTCGTATGGCTCTCTGCCGACAGGCGCGCAAAGAGGGTTGTGTGTTACTGTGTGTTTGTGTTAGTGTTGATGTGTTTGGGTTGTTGAGGGGGTTGATGTAGGGAGAAGGGAGAGAACATCATCTTCCAAATAAAAGGAAAAGGCCAGCTGTTGTGCGAGTTTAGTGAACTGTTGCTTTTGGTCTTTGAAGTGTGTGTGTGTGTGTGTGTGTGTGTGTGTGTGTGTGTGTGTGTGTGTGTGTGTGTGTTTGGGCGGGGAGACTTCATTAGTGTCTTTGCAGACTGATGTCATATGTGTGTTCCATATGTATTACATAAATATATGTATATGAGCCTGAATGCATATGATTCTGAGAAATAATTATGATGTAACTGTCTTCACATTGGTACTTAAGTCTGTTCTGAGATCAGTTATCACATACACTGCACTATTTTTAGCATTTTATAAGCATTGTTTTCCGTGCATGTGTTGGTGGTCACTAAAAGAGATGCCAAAGATGCTCATGTTTTCTTTTCATTTTTCTCCCTTCTTCTTCCTCTTCCTCCTTCTCCCTTCTCCTTTTCTACCCTCTCCCCCACCCCCTTTCTTCCACCTACTTCATCAGCAGGTTCAGGGCCAACTCCCTCCGCTGATGATTCCTGTTTTTCCTCCGGACCAGAGGACTCTGGCGGCGGCTGCAGCCCAGCAAGGCTTCCTAATGCCCCCTGGCTTCAACTACAAGCCTGGCTGCAGTGAGTAACGTCCACAAATACACTCCTAAAAAGGTGTAAAAGTACTTTATATGTGTGATGTTAGAAATGTTTTTCACCAAGCAAGGTAGAGTCTGACCATTTTCCCACACAAGGACTCGGATTGTTTCCCAAAAGACGAGCTCGCCCCTACAACAACATCTCTCTCTCTTAATAGAAAAACCAGTCCAAATACACCCTTCCTGTTTACACTCTCAATCTCTCTCTCTTTATCTCTCTCTCCCACTCTCGCTCAGTCCTTTTGGCTCCATCCTTTTGTCTTGTCTATTTTTTGATGTATAAAAGCAACAAAATACAGGCGTCCTGCAGGACATGTTTTTTTTTTTTTTTTTTTGGCCATCACGCTCCGGCTGTGTGGCAATGTGTTGTTTACCATGATAGAGAGAGAGAGACAGAGAGAGAGAAAGAGGGGTGGGTGCTTGCCAGGGGATGCTGGGAATAAATGCACGGTGGGGGGGTTAGCAGAGGGGGGGTGGGGGGTGGTAATGTGACCTGCCCCAGGTTCTCCTCACATTAACACGGGAAGCAGCCAGAACATGTTTCCAACACAGCCCACACACACTAACACACATAGACACACACAAACGTACCAGCAGCCAGAGAATGCTTTGTGATATAGCAAACCCAAAAAAATACTTTGCCACCGATATGTGAGCGTGCACACAAGCTCGTGCACACTCAGTCCCGCTCCCCCCACCTCCTTAGAGTTTCACAGCTTCCCAAACAAGTCCATTCCATTTTAATTAGTGCCATCTTCACCCACGCCCACTGCCCACGTAAATACCCTATCAAGTGGTGGGCTTGTCTTTTCACTGCCTCCGCCAACTCCAACCGGACTGGCACTCTGCGCCAGGCTGAGCCGCCCCTGAGAAAACTCTCTGGCAACTTTCAAAGTTGTTGTGAGTTGATGTAGTTTGGTGCCGCAGCTCTAAATAGGACATGTGTAGCATTGTGCTCTGACATATTCTCACAGCGCTTCATGGCTTTGAAGATATGAATAGATTTTATCCGCACGTTATGGATTTCTGTGCACTGTTTTGAACCCTTGTTGAACACTAACACAATTTATCTGTTGTCCAAGCTGTTGACATTAAAGCTAAAAGTAACCGTTTAACCTTTGTGGGGACTTTTTACAATGCAGTATCAATATTGAAAACATAATTTGCTCTAAACTGCACTGCATTTTCAGGTACGACATTACTTGAAAAGCTGAATTTGGAGCAATCTTAGTTGCTTAAATATGACAAATTAAAAAAAATATGACAAACATGTGAGAATGCTGTTGATCTCAAAGCATGATGACAGCATCAGGGTTATTTACTCTTCTTTAGAAAACTCCCTTCAGAGCCAGGTAAGACATCACACAGCTATTTTTACAGGTTTAGTACTCATGACGAGTAACCCGAACTTTGTTTTAAATCTGTGGAGTGCCCCTTTAAGAATTTAGGAAATGTAATGTAGTGCACAAATTGACACCAAAGGAATATTGATGGCATTCTGTCTCTCTCATCCCTCAATCTATCTCCCTCTTTCGTCTGTTTGTCAGTGAGAAATTTCATCCTTGTCTGCCGAGGTCGCTGTCCCCAAGCCAAGAGCAACATGTTTTCTTTCCTCCGTCCTTCTCCCTTTTGTTACAGCGACCCCCAGGAGGAGCATAAATATCCACCCAGCTCATGTTTGTCTAGGGAGCAAGGAGAAAAGCCCCATCTCCTAGAATACACAGTCCTGAAATAATTCTTTAATCCCTCCTGCCCTCCCTTCTCGTTGGAGAAAAGAATGTCTCAGTTCTTTAAAAAAAAAAAAAAAAGCAAAGCTGAGTTATATGGGAAAATATGTCTGAAAGAAATACACACACACATTCACACAGGCACACACATGCACAATAGAAGGTCCCGATACGACCAAGAAGCTGACTGCTGAAGGTTCAGGTCAGAGATGCAAGGTCGAGTCCTGAGAACATTTGCAAGTCTCCCCCGATGTGAAACCAGATCCCGTCTGACCTCGGTTCACTGTGTTGTGGTTAGTGGACATGTCCAAAAGTGAACCAGAGCTGTCAACAGGCAGGTTTTATTCAATGTGACGATTGCGGTGCAGTATTCCTCATCTCCTCTCCCCGTCCTCACCCTCCATCTCCTCCTCCCTGACCTTTCTCTCCCTCCTTTTCTCTCACTTTCTCTCTCTCTCTCTCTCTCTCTCTCAAAGTAATTACTGCGCGGCCTATCTGCACCTGGTCACTAATAAACCGCTCCCGTCCTTTGCTCTGTCTCCTTCTCCCTGCACTTCTGTCATCTCCTCCGCCCTGTTCGTCCATCTATCTCTTGATTCATCATTCTTGACAGTGGGGGGGGAGGAAGGGATAAAGGTGGAGAGTAACTTGTGAAGAAAGAAAGATGACAACAAGAAGGACGCAAGGGGAGAGAAAGGGGGAGACGGGAAAGAGAGAGCCTGAAAGCAGCCCTCTCCCAACAAAGCAGGAGAACAGACAGTTGAGAGGAGAAAAAAAGAGAGAGAAGAGAGAGCAGCAATCAGCAGTGGCGGCTCTTAATTACGGCGCTGGGGCCAGCTTTATCAGAATCCCCTCACCTCACTGCTCTTTGTCAGGGGGTATTAAGGAGGAGGACACACAATCAGGCTTTTCATTAAGGCCCTACCGGCAGCACACACAAAGGACGGCTTTAACAGCTGCAGAGAGGGACTCAGGTGGTGGTAGGGGTGAGGCGAGGGGAGAAGAGGGACAAAGGTAGGATGAGAGGGAGGAGAAAAACAAGAGGATGAGGGTATAGGGAGGGGGGATGCAGAGACAGGAGGATGAGGAAGGGGAGATAGAATGAGGATAGGGTGAGGGATGAGTGGAGAGAGGTTCACATGATGAGAAAGAGAGGGATGCTACAGGTGGAAAAGAAGGAGAAATTAATGAAAGTCAGATGGAGAGCAAGGTCTCCTGGTGTGTACAAATCACTGACATGCTTTAAAAAATGTGATCTTCTCTGGTTTTCTTCAGGTGACCCCTACCCTCTCCAGCTCATCCCCAC
>CALSCE010009689.1:635961-656179 GCA_943593645.1 Bovichtus variegatus
CTCTGGTTTTCTTCAGGTGACCCCTACCCTCTCCAGCTCATCCCCACAACAATGGCTGCTGCTGCTGCCGCTGCCGCCACACCAGGCCTGGGACCCCTACAACTCCAGGTAAGACTTCAAATCTACAAATGACCTCTCAGAAGCAGATCTAGGGAGCAAAAGCATCAAGTAAATTACAACAACAACCAAAAGTCTGTGAATCTCAGACTAAAGACCTTTTTCACTGGGGTGGTCCCATTGCGAACAAATCCCCTGACAGTGTTCACACTACATACTGCCCACTGAGTTATACAAGACCACAAACACAGCCGCGGGGGGGTGCAAAGCTGTCACTTTCAGCCAAAGTGTGGACAGTGAAGTGATCCCATAAAAACATGATCTTCAAGATCAGAGCTCAAAAAAATCACACAGAACTGACAAGTGTAACCCTAGCCTTTGGCTTTGTCCGGCAATATTCAGATTGACTGTCAAAGCTAATGTGTGGGTGATGCTGAAGAGATTGCAATCTCTTTTAACAGCACAGAGGCATCTTTGTGTGATTATCATGATCACGATCGAAATGAAGATTACATTTTGATCAGATATGTAACAGATATGTATAATTCGATTGAATGCTGGAAACGATACGACAGTTTTGAGCACTCGCATTTAAGGTGTCAGTCCGTTTGTACATCACAAGTTCAAGAATGTGGTCTGCTGGTTTGCTCTGCTACTTATGTCAAATTCTGGGAGTCAAACAGTGAATAAGAAAGAAAGCAGAAAGAGACGGAGAGAGAGAGAAAAAAACACAAGGAAGTAAAGAAGTAAAAACAAAAATAGTCAACATCTGTTAGCCCGCTTATGAGGAGGGTGAGTCTGACTTTGGTCCTCTTCCTGTCTGCATATTTAGAATAAGCGGCCTATCGCTTGGTAATCCTGACCCCTTAGCCACCTCTCGTACACTCACTGTCTCGCAGACAAACACACACGACTAGACCTCACATACTTCCACTCAGATCCACGTGGGCTTTGGGGCCCCCTCTCCCAGGGGTTAAAAGCCTGCGCGGGCGTCCCCCCGGTTGCCTGTCTGAAACACATTAACCTTCAGTGTTGGGCTCGGCCTCTGCACAGGCTGCACTTGGCCCTCACGTCTCCTTGACACGCATTATCATAAAATATGACACACACATACACATGAATATCTCAGAAAAGCAGCTGCATTCACACACATACACACCCTTTACATCTTTTTCACTTACTGTTAACACACAAGGGGAATGATGAGGAAAATATGGGTTAAAGGTTAAGCAGAGTGTGTGTAATACATTTGCACCTGTCAGCCAAACGTGCTGCCCCATATGCGAGACACTGCAGGGAGAATAGAATAGCTGTGTAATTCTATCATGGAGAACGGGCCCCGCTGTCGTCACTCATTTCATTATTACTTGTGTGTGTGTGTGTGTGTGTGTGTGTGTGTGTGTGTGAGTGAGTGTGTGTGAGCACATTTCAGTGTTTAGCCTAAGAATAATGTCCTCTGCGCTGTTATCACTGCTTCAATCTAGCTGTCCATATGTTCGACTGTGTTCAGACACACTCAATCTTCAGTTGAACGGCTTTGTCCACCTTGCAATTGGATTTTTTTTCCACCAGCAGGGAAGGGTGAGAGGACACAACAAGTGCAAAAAAACATCTCACTAGCAGATTTCTTTCTTACAATCCTCTCAGACAGACACAGTCACACACACACAGACACACACACACTCGCACATTGAGATTAAGGCTTTGAAAGAAACGGATTTGCCCAGGCTAACACAAGTACAGATGTCTCAATGTGGATGGATTTCCTTTGGGATCGTCTCTGCGCCCTCATTTGATAAGGAGGTGTTTCTGTCGCCGAGACGAGACATGACAGTTAGTTTGGGTCTCAGGTCGCCACGGCAACACGGTTTGGCGGAGAAGACAC
Source organism: Bovichtus variegatus (assembly GCA_943593645.1). NCBI lineage: Eukaryota > Metazoa > Chordata > Actinopteri > Perciformes > Bovichtidae > Bovichtus > Bovichtus variegatus. Next base: position 637,904 of record CALSCE010009689.1, read on the forward strand.
AAATGAACCCACTTAACCGAGACACACACACACGCACACACAAATAGAGATTGAAAATGAAAGATTTTTTTTAGATAGAGCACACAATGAACATCTCAGCTGCATTCAGGAGCACATGGAAACATGCTGACAGATATGTTATTTCAACATGTCGACACTTCAACTGCACATACAGTCATTACAGTGTAATTACTGTGCACACTAATGCTGGCATAAACTCCTCAAAGATGCTATGTCATGTATTTCCTCCCATATACCTGTGAAATTGCACTTAAATGGTACCTTTTCAAGAACAACATAAAACGGCCATAGTTATCGTTTGAATCCAATATTCTTTATTTGTTGTATCCAATGGTTTTTGAAAAGATGTTATAAGTCCAAGATGAATACATTTTTTCCAGTCCACAATGGAACAATGTCATTTTTAAATGAGGTAAACATATTTAATTATTGGAGTTTAAGTAATAAGCAACACACATCTGACAGTGGATTTCTTATCTCAGGCAATGAGAGAACAGCATTTAATCCGACCCAGGTCATGACCTTTGGTGCTCAGCACTTTCAACAGGCTTTAATAGACTCACCTGTGGAACTGGTACAATTGTGCTAATATAGGCAGCCCGTACTGTATGCACACATCTTTATACACACGCAACATTAAGCTGCACCTTTCTGGTGACCACAAATGGCTATTAAGTAACTATTCTTATTAACCAGAGGTTATGTAATGGTATTTCTGCTTGGTGGTTATTTTGTACTTCCCCCTTAAATTTTGATTCATACATTACTAACTGCATTGTAGGATAAAAACAATTAACAAATATGTGGCTACTGGACAACCGATATTAAAGGGGCACTACAGGCATTTAGTACTGCACATAAAGTTGGGGAATTTACAAGGGATAGATTTTTTAAAAAGAATGATTAAAGTCAAAGCAGCAGAGCTTCAGTTTTAGTATCAATTTATAGGTCAGGCCCTTTAAACACTGAATCCTGCATTTCCCATAATGCAACTCTATAGCATGTTCTTGTGTAGACTGATGCATGCTCATGTCTTGTAAACTCCGTGCCCCCAATTTGTGATTCAGGCTTTCTAATAAAATGTGTAGTGCCCAATCCCAAACCGAAATAACCCTGGTCACATGACTGGCAACTACAAGAACAGCCAGGTTTGTAGTTTAAAGTTAATGTATTTTAAAACTGAACTTGATTTGTAAAATTGGTGGAGATCTAGACTTGCACAAAGTGAATATTGGCAAATCCACACCATTTGAATTGCAAGCTGATAAAACATCTTTACACACACACACACACACTTACTTACTGAATAAGAATTTATTAGGGAGTCCTGATATTATGCCAAATCATTTTTCAGAATCCACATCTCTGTTGGTGTAGTACATTTGAAAACATCCTCTTCTCTGTGAAAAGTATTGACATGAAGGAAAAAAATCATGGAGGAACAATGGCTTTTACCCTGATTACACTGTGTAAAAACTGTATACATAGAAAGAAAAAAAGATTTAGATAAAAACTCTCAACAGTACGGCTTTGAGTTAAGTGCAGTTCTTAGAAAAATGTATTAATCTCTCAATGATTTAAAGCTCTTTCTATGTGTAAAAAATCCTCCATAGAAATCAACAGAGTGGCTCTTACAGTCAATGGGAGCTTAACACAGAATCCTTTACAGACGGTTTTCAAGGCAATGGAGGCTTTCGAGTGTACAAGGTTGGCATTTAGCATCTTAATCTGGGGGATGAGTGTGACATTGTGCATTAGAGCATGTTAATCTGGCTCCCTATTGACCCTGGATATCATTGATATCATCCACAAATGGACTGAGAAGGACGGACAGAATGAAAAGAAAAATGCACTTATCCAGGCAAGAGAGAGAGATCGGTGATAAAGGTGAAAAGGCAGAAGTATTTAGAAGGATGATCAGTTAAAAGAATAAACAGAGAGATGGGGGGACGGAGGTAAACGGAGGAGAAAAGTGTGAATGTACGTGAGAGATTAAATGTGTGTGTGTGTGTGTGTGTGTGTGTGTGTGTGTGTGTGTGTGTGTGGCGTGGTATAAAGAGGGTCAATGGCGTGGGTCAGGCATCATATGGAGAGGCAGATGTTGGAACATATTGTCCTGGATTACCGCACTGTACACCGGAGAGATGGACAGACGAACAACGGACAGGCGGTTAGAGGGAGGGAGAGGGGAAAGAGGAAAAAACAGACAGGGACAGATGACAGGAGGTAAATGAGATATCAATCGAGCAACTCGTTTCCCCAGAAAACCTTATCTGGAGGAGAGAAAGCGTGCAGCAAAGCATTTTCTCAGATGAAAGAATTGCTTCAGTGTTGGTATCTTCTTTTTGGCCATAAGGCTCCTTGGAGTTGCAAGGAAATGCCATTTTGTGATAACAGCATGGGATCAATGTAAAATCAATAGGCAGCAGAGATAGGGGACTATAGTTAGGCAAATTCTGCCTTACCACTTCCAAACATATAATGAGTAAAGGAAATGTAGATGTATAAATCCTCTAATATATTATTGGTGTAATTAACTTATCGTATTTTGTCTCAAAAAACAAGAAAACTCACTGTTTTGGTTCTGTTTTAACTTTCTTTTCAACTGTTTAAAGCTAGCACAAAGAAAAACTAACCCAAACACTCGAGATGTTTGTTGTTAAAGAAAAAGAAAATTTCCTTGAGGCTTTGCCATAAAAGGTATAAGGAAGGCATTGTAATCATTTTATTAACACTTTACCACTGTATTCAGCTTTCTGTGTGGGTTGTTTTTCCTTCATTTGTTGCTTAGTTCAATCACACATAGTTACTCAGTTACTTGAATGAGAACAAAGGCTCAAAAGAGACAATCGAAGGAGAAAACGTAAAGACAGGGTTTGTGTCCATTGTTTTTCTCTTTTTCAGCACAAAACACGCTGCAACTGAATAAAAAAAAGCATCAGACAGACAGGAAATCAGACAGACAGACAGACAGACAAGAATCCATTGAGATCCATACAATAGTCCTCGGTGTCCATGTAAACAATAGAGCTCTGAAGCGCCGCTAACTCTGACAACAAAGACCAGGCGGGCTTTTAATCTGACTAAAGCTGCAGATTATTGACCAAGACTCTCACACACACACACACACTGATCCCCCCTACTAAGATGACAGGATAAACAGTAAAATAGCATTAATACCAAAAAATCAACCCCATGTCGTCACTCGGAAAAACACCAAAAGTCACACATCATCTTTTTTACGTCTTGTCAATAGGCTGCACACACACACACACGCTGGTAGGGTGTCATGTGACAAACACACGTTGACCACTAGATATACTCACATGTACACATACACATGCAGATGTATTCGTCTCACATTAGGAGATTAGGAGCGGAAAGCGTGAGGAGCAGGTCTTAACATGCACACACGCACACCTACACACACACAGGGACACACACAGCTCGCCTCAGCAGTATGCCTTGCCAGTGAGTGACATTTGAAATTCCTAAGTCCTGCATCTACGATTGCATTCCCCCACCCCTCACTCATTGTGTTGCTGTGTGTGTGTGTGTGTGTGTGTGTGTGTGTGTTCGCTCCTCCGGTCACCCTAGGGGGCTTTGCGCTGTCACTTCCTGTTTGTTGACATGCATGTCGTTGTGGCGACGCTCTGGGCGCGCTCCACAGTGCCCTCTGTACCGTGTGTGTGTATGAGCGTGTGAGCGCGCGTGTGTGTGTGTGTGTGTGTGTGTGTGTGTCATTGCTCGCCGGCCCATTGAGCGAGCTTTGAGTGACGGGAGCTGGCCTTGTAATGGAACTCAATTCACTCCGCAAATAAAGAGGCCTTTGAACCACTGGTCCGAATATGGCAGGACACACACACACACACGCACACACACACACACACACACACACCGCCTGTGGTCCACTTGCTAGGGGGTTTGGCTGGTAGGGAAGGGCGGGTGAGGGGTGTTCATGCTCGGCTGCACCCCCCCCCCTCACTCTCTCTTCCAGGAGCCTCAGTGCAGCTAATTGAGAAATGAGCGAGCGGAGGTTGATCTGATCTCAGTGAGCTGGTCCTCCGCGCCGCATTCACGCAGCTCGTCAGAGCAGGACCGATCTCCCGCTGATTTCCACATCAGCAGCAGCAGCAGCACACCCTGTCTACTGTATGTACCTCAATTACCATTGTTCCCCTCGGTGTGCATAACATCGACTGACTCTGGGCATGGCTTGCTTTTCAAAACGAAGACAAATTGGATTTGATAAACTTCTACTGATATTGAGTGAAGAAGAAATGTTAACTCACTGAAGAACTTTCACTATTCACTATTTCTCTAATGTAAAGCATCGAGTCTCTGAAAGTGTTTGTCAGGGATGAAGTTACTTAACATACTTTTTAGATTCTGATTCAGAATGTTTTTGGAATGGCAGGTATCTTATTTAAGAGTGAAATTAAAACTTTGAGAATTCAATAAAAGCAATAGAAAAGATAGAGAATTGTAACTGAAAATCGCTGTTTCCGTGTTGGACAGTGAATATTGTTGTTGCCACATGTGAGTGACAGTCAGGCAGAGATTATTTCAAATTCAAATATGAGTTTCTTCCAAAAAGTACTTCTTTGTGAGGAGTGTGTGTGCTGCCAATTTGAGTCTCTTTTTTTTCTTGTTTGTATAAAAAGAGATAAATGTCTTTATTTAAGATAGCAGAGGAGAGTAGGAGCTAATGTGGCTGTCAAGAAAGATAGAGAGAGGTACAAACAGAGAGAGAGAGAGAGAGATAGCAGTGACAGCATCTCTTCCTTGTCCATTTGCATAAACCAGCCTTTGTTTGACGCCGGTGGCCGGCAGCCAAGCACCAACAGAAGGACGGAAGTTAAACTAAAAAAAAAAAAAAAAAAAAAAAAGGATGGTCCTTTTCCAGAAAAATCTTCCACCAGAAATAAATGATAACAATTATAACTATTCAAAAAAACAACACATCAGTTACTTCTCGCTAAACAACCGTTCTGTTGCTCTTCAGAGGAAGAAATAACAATTCGGAGAAAACAAAACAGCGTCTTAGAGATTTGTATTAGCCGACATGAAAGTAATTGAGCTTTGCAGGAGGATTTTTGAGAAGGACGATAGAGAGACGGAAAGAAGTGTTTATGAACATTGAAGCTCCTTCCAAATTGTGAATATTATGCTGTGTCTGTCTGTGGAAATATTGGCCAGAGACTGTTTTGTGTTATACAATGGTATTGCATAAATATTCCCGAGTATGTTCACACCATAGCAGCTCAAGCCATAATGCTTTTATTTAATTGGAAATTAATTAAATACATAAATAAGAATAGGGGAGTTGTGTTTTTGTGTTTCCCACAGCAGTTATTGAATCAATTCATCTTTATTTTAGACTATTTTATAGCGTTCTTGTGTGTTTTTGCGTCTTATTGTCGGTAACCTAAAAACATTGCAGGGGCACAAGACACTTCTGGCATGTCCCATCTGGCATAAAGCTTCACAAATTTCCCTCTCTCCCTTTTCCTTCTCCATCATCACTTTTTTTCACCTTGAGCGAGAGCCGGGCTCTCCGACATGACCTCGATAGCCTGAATGTTTTCCCTTTCTCCCACGATGCACCTGGAGGGGACATGGCCATCTCTGGGCCTGTCAGAGAGGCTGTTAGCGCTTCTCCCATGGGGTGAGGGAGGGGGTTGACAGTGGAGATGTCCCTCTCTATCTCTCTCAGTCACACAAACACAGGCCGGGCCACTAATGGCCTCTTCTTCCAGAGCTTTTTAGCCGGCGTCTTCTTTTTTGTTTGTGCGCTCTCGAGTATTCATTTATTCATGTTGTCCCTTTCTTCTCCTTTTTTCCCTCCTCCCCCTCTTCTTCTTTTCTTATTACCCCCCCCCCTCTCGACTCCTGTCTGTCTGTCTCCTCTCCCCTGTCTGTCTCTCTACCTGTCTCTCTTTCCTTGCAGCAGTTGTACGCAGCTCAGCTGGCAGCCATGCAGGTGTCCCCAGGCGGCAAGCAGCACGGAGGAAGCCTGCCACCCCAACCCAACCTGGGCACACACTCCCCACCCACCAACATACACTCACAGAGCGACAAGGGCCGCAGCTCCCCACTACCAAACAAGACCAAGGTAAGGGGGGAAAACCAAGGCGTGTGTGTGTGTGTGTGTGTGTGTGTGTGTCTGTGTGTGTGTGTGTGTCCGCGTTTAATACTAGAAATGCCAGTGGATTTAGGGATTTGAGAGTTGACTCTTTTTCCAATATAAAAATTGTCATCAAACTGCAAGTCATTTTTGTTAGAGATTGAGTCGTTAAAGTCTTATTATCTTAAAATAAGTGAAACAATCTGCCAGTTTAGTATATTCACCTGTTTTCAATGCAAATCAACTTGTTACGAGTATTTTCAAACATTAAGTTTTGTTTTATTTAAAAGATAAAGAATTTAGTTTTACACTCAAGTATAGACAGAAATGACTTAAGCAGGTAAACTGTATTCACTTTGGCCTTTCTAGAGTTACGACAGAGAGTGAGAGCGTTATTGTCGTTATTGTATGCAGTGCATGAGTTCGAAATGTGTGTCCAAGCTTGTTTGAAGGTTGCATCCCAAATCTTGTCTTTTTTTTATTTTATTTTTTTAAATCAAACAAGTGTCTAGAGCAACGGTCAGCTCCTCATACTAATGCACGCCTTGGTACAACTTGGTCCCTGACCAAACTTACAGTCACCTCTGGAAATCAAACAGCCCAACTTTATCACAAAACTCCAGCTGGTATACAGTATGGTCGCGGTGGACTTGAGGATGTATTGGTGTTTGTGCTATTTTCTCGGCTGCCTGCACAATAGGGGCGAGGAGAAGCCTTGTGCCCAACCAAGTGGAATTCTATGAATATCTGGTCAGCCGTTGTGGCCCTAACCCCCCAACCCCCCCACCCATACACACACAGAACCCCAATGCCCCCTGCCATCCTCCTTCCACCCTCGGACCCCCCACAAGTGTAGTGGTCAGTCACAGACCAACACACACAGAGACATTGACACACACATGGGATCAGACTTGTCTGGCTAAGATTAGGACAATACTTTGATTTGTGCACACAAATGTATCAAACAGTAAAAGTTTCCCTGCTTTTCCTTTTCCTTTCCTCTCCTCTCCTTTCCTTTTATTTCCTCTCCTCACCTCCCTTCTCTCCTTCTTTCTGCACTCTGTTCTTGACCTATGCCTGCCCCTGTGTCCACAAACACACATGCACACACTCATACGCTCAGGTCTCATGGAACAGATTAAAGCTTATGGTTGACCCCAGAGCTTTCACCCCTGCTTCCTTGTCCATCAACCCCTCCATCACACCCACATACACATACACATAAAACACACACACACTACTATCTCGCCCCACCGACACACTCGTCTTATTACCATATATATGGAGTTTGGCTGACGGGCAAGTGCTGCGGCCTGTGGTGGAGGGGGAGTGGGGAGGCGTAATGGCCTCCCCAGTCCAGCAGGAATGGCAGACTGAGGAGTGGACCCACATGGCATCCGACAGGCCCCATGGAGCCAAACTGGACAATTGACCGCAGCGCTGTTTTGGTGTTCCTGTTTGTGAGCATCAAGAGACAAACTTTAGATGAGTGCTTTGTGGCATTTTATAGATATTTGTGTTTCTTTCTTTCTCTTTACTTCAGTCTCAGTCTGACTTATTTGATTTCTTTCATCGAGGCTGACCACTGCAGCGCTCTCACTCTGTCTTTCAAACACTCTTTTCCTCTCTCTCTCTCTGGGTGAGTGACATGTATATTTCAGATGTGTGCTCCCCCTGTGGGCTCGATCTCAGGTCTCTAGTCATTTAGAGACGCGCTGCCTGCCTCTGCTCACAGCTGTTTGGACTCAGGCACACAACGCTTAAGTGCTTTACCCTCGGGTGAGACACGGACACACACACCCGTGCGCAAACACACACACACACACACACACACACACACACACACAGGTGTTGAAGGAGACACCATGCCAACTAGTCCCTTCACCCACACACACACACACCCAAGCACAAATCACGGCAGCATACATTCAGCAGCTTTCTTACACGCAAGAGTGGACCTTTAGATGTAGGCAGGCATGCATACAGACCCATACAATAGTGAGACTCAAATTGTGTACCATATGTAGCCCCTTCGCTGACATGCAGTCACACTCACGCAGTGGTCAAAAGTAAATGATGAAAAATAATGTACCCTTTAGTCCACTTTATTTATATTTTAGTCATTTATAGATTTTACATATAAATCAGCTCCTAAAATATGATGTGTTGCTACAGATGAAAAAATATTTAACAGTATATAAAGTAGTTATCATAGTTCATGACCTGCTACATTGTTAAATAAAACTGCTTGCATGTTATTGGTATTGGGGATTGTAAACCAATAATAAAATAAATATAACTCTCTTATAATTCTCTATAGTCAGTATTTTCACTTTTGCAACTTAAAGTATGTTTTACTGCTAACAATTGACATTTACATGATCATAAACATGATTTTAGTTGCTGCAGAGTATCTTTACATGGTAGTATTATTACTTCCTATGGATATGAGTATCAACAAGAGCCAACAATCCTACCTTAATTAGAGAAAATAAAACAATTAGTTTAGAATGTCAAGGTACGTGCGTCTCTTTTCTCCAAATTAGTAGAAAATGAGAAGTGCATTTACGTACTTGAGGAGTTAGTGTTTGAATCGGTGTCACCTAGTGTGAGGAACAAATCTGCCTCTTCTGTGTCGTCTGCTGTCTGAGAGAATTAGATATGACAATATAATTAATATCCAAACTTACAGCTGGAAGGGAAGGAAGAGAGGAGGAAAGAGAGAGAGAGATGAAAGGAGAGGGGAACATGAAAAGGTCTTGACATGGATGTTGTTTCACACACACCTAAACACACACACACAGAACCCTGCCCATGATAAATAGTAGTGGCACACACACTTGTCCTGTTAATTGGACCATCAGCTCCAGTGATAAGATGCAGAACCCTGATGTCGCTTTCACATGTCGGCATCCACAGAAGTGAAATACAGCCCACACACACACACACACACACACACACACAATCTCTCCCCTCCTGCTTCCTTTCGGTCCCTCTGGCTCTCGTTGTCACTCTGCATGTTTTCGGTCTCAAAGCTGGAGACTGTTTCATCAGCCAAGAGAGACACAAAAGCAATTGTATTAATTCAAGATTCCAAGGCTTTCAGAAGCTTTAGAGGCCTCGCACACATGCACACACACACACACACACACACACACACACACGCATGCGCACACACACACACACACACACACACGCACACACATTTCCATGAGATTTAGAGCTTGTTGAACAATGTCTTGCAGTGACACACACACATAAACAAGTCGGTCCAAGCCTCTCAGCTCCACTGTCTAAACTAATTCCTCCACACTGGCATAATGCAGGTTGGCCACCTTCCCACCATAGGATTTGGCTTGGCGCGGAGAGGAAACTCCCCCCATGCACTGTACAAGAGGCGGAGGCATTATCTATTTGTAATAAATATTCAAACACGTTCCAAGCCAAAGCCCACCATAATATGGGTCAGGATTGAGAAGATCCCGCTCAGTTTTTCTCTCCTCCTTTCTCTTCTCTTCTTCTCCGGCCCATTGTCTCACTGAAGGCATCTTTGGGGGTCCTCGGTCTATTTAGAAAGACCCCCTAATGAAGGACAATCCGGTTAGGCCTCATCGCACACACACACACAGAGTGGTGATCGCACACACGCATAGGCACGTACACATGTAGGGGCTTAATTGGAAGGGCTTAATTGAGTTGTGAGGGGCTCATAAGGCTTAGTACGACTCAAGGAGTGGGAATCAGGGAAAGTCGGCCTTAATGAGTGGGTATACCACACACACACACACACATACATACAGTACTTGCTCCCTTTTTGGATCCCACTGTATGCTGGATTCTACTCCGCCTAAGCAGCAATTAGACTAATGACCAGAAAATAAAGAAAAATAATGTCTCTATTCTATGGTTTAAATTTAGCTACAATAGGACACACCTGTGAAGCTAAGTGCTTAGTTTTTTTATAAAATATACACTTAGGAACAGTTAATATATTGTAATCTATATTGTAATCAAACCAAATAATACAAACAAACTGTATTTCTAAACCTCATAGACACTATTGTCGTGCATCTTTACTGGCAGGCCCATTAAGCCGTCCCTTGCCCCATGTTGTGTCTGCCTTTTAATTGCAGAGTTTTAATTACACAGAGTGGTCTGTGTACATCTGGCCCCTGGGTGATCTAATTCCTTCCTTCCTGTCATGTGACCCTCCAAAACTCCCCTTGATTGGATTAGGTCATCCACAGGGGTGGTGTTGCCATGACAATTAACGCGATAACAGCCCCCGGCGTCAAGCGGTGGTCCACATGCAGATTCATTTAGGGGGGCGCTGTCTGTTACTTGTACTGAGGGTATTTCTGTGTTCAGAAATGCTTTGATTTAGATGAGTGACTGAATTTGATGATATATATTAAGTCCTGTCTGGCATCATAATACTTTAATATATAAATAATGTTGGCATCAACAACATGGACCTCAAAAAACAGCTACTTAAAGAGTTATTGATTGTTTGCTGGGGATGTGTGTGTGTGTGTGTGTCTTTGAGGCAGAAAGTGCTGCTTCGCTGTTCCCTCCACACACTCTCATGTTCACAGCCATGACCCTTGTTTCTAATGGAGCAAGTGCACATTGAAGTGGCAGACAGTCCTCTGTTCTGTTCGCTGTTTGATACATTGAGACATCAGCATGTCTTTAGACAGACTCAGGGAGGTGTTGTTCTTTTGTGAAAGCAAGAGAGGCGTCCACTGTAGTTTTGAGAAAGATTTCAAGGTGTTTCTTCGTCTCAGGTGTGCTATTGTTGCTCATACCACTGGCCTTGTTTGAAGCATGTCGAGGAACAGAATTATTGTGCATGTTTACTGGAGCCTGCATGTGGAGTGTGCACATGCATGTGCATGATTCATCTCGACTCTGCTTTGATAGGACGTCAGGTATTTTGCATGTAAATGTCAGTGGTTTGCACCAAATATGTCAATATTTTCTGTTTTCTGCAAAAAATGTTTTGCTTATGATGAGCTGTTTAGATACAGGCAGTGGCATGCACCTTGTCGTCTGTCCCATTGCTGTGCATGGGCTCCTGTTACATTAGTCCGTGTTAAAGCCTTAATTGCGAGTGGTCTCGGTGAGGTAAGGGGAGGGGTCCCTCCCTGCCTTCTGCTTCCAAATTCCTACGGTGGTCACAGCAGGCGAAACTGTGCTGTTTTGGTTTTTACAGGACAGTGAGGGTGCACAGCCACTGAACCTGTCGGCCAAGCCTAAGGCATCCGAGAGCAAGTCACCCAACTCCCCCCCAACTTCCCCACAGGTCGCTGCTGCTGCTGCCGCCAAGCTGGGCCCTGCCATGAAGCACAGCATCCCCTCCAGCATCGGAGGTCCACCTACCAGAGTCAGCTCGATAGGTAAGTGGACTTCAGTTTCCATCTCACACACACACACACACACACACACACACACACACACACACAGTTGTGACCATCATCTTGTTCACTGTTCTCAAGTTACTTGTTAAGATCTGGGAACATGGTTAGCCTTCTACTAGACCTCTCAATCACAACTCCAATTGGTTTAAATAGGTCTGATGCTTATTGATTGCCGTTTCCCCTGGCTGGGGAGACATTTGACCAATCAGAGCTTTTTAGATGGAGCTAAGACTGGGGGCGTCATCCTCCTACAAAGCTAGCCAGCTCCTAAGCTATATCAATTAAGAACAGTGACAGATAAATGGTAGCTATACATCCTGTTTTACTGTGCCAAATTTCGGAAGTCATAACCGGAAAGTCTGAATGTGAGCGGGGCCAAAAAAGAAAGGGTGGGGTGGCGGAGGAGGAGGGTGTCGAGAGAGGACAGAAGAGAGGGCGATGGAATCGCGTGGCAGTCCATTTGAATCTGAATTCAAACGAGAGGGAGGGGGACAGATAGATATTCTCGCGCTCATGAATGTGTGTGCGAGTCTCGCTCAAACTGACAGCAATGCCAACCTATGTTGAAAAACATTAATTTGACTGAACCTAGGTTTCCATTTTATTTGAAAGTGATTTTTTCTGATCTCAGCTATTCATTTGGTGAATACAGCATTTTTCTTATTATGAATACAAATGATGGCCAAAACTGCTGAATGAGGTTGAAGTTGTAATAAAACCTACTTTTCCTCTAGATGCACACACACACTCCGACGCAACATGTTATGCATATTGTGTACATAAGTGCTCCTACCCTATACACTTTTCTAAAAGGCCTTTGCAAAGTGTTCCTATACTGACAATGAACGTCTTTAAGGAAAACCGTAATAGCCTCGCTGGTAGTGGCGATGACAAGAATAGCATTTACCTCGTAGTGTTGCCATTGTTGCTACTGCCAGTACCATAATCATACACGGCCATATGCACACGCACATGAAATATGACACAAATGAATCACTATTTTGTACTCTTAATCCATTTTTCACGCAACACTGATAGTTCAAATATTAAACATATGTAACAGGCTATAATTAGTGTGTTTGTGTTTTTGCCTCGGGGCTGCTTCATTGTTATGTGTTTATTAGTGACTGAAAGAGACAGAGAGACATAGCAGTGAGGGGAAGGAGAGAGAGAGATGGGGATTAGCACTTTTTTTTCTGAGCGATGAAGCGGGGGAATAATAAAGAGAGGAACGCATGACAGACAGGAGGTATCACCAATGAGATTAGACAAGCCTCTTACATGAGCCAGGACAGCGCAAACACCCAGCATTAATGACACAATGACAGCACACACACGCTAACACACACAAAGGCTCACACACACACACACACACACACACACAATCCCACCTCCTCCTCCTATGCAATAGGCAGTTAGTCATTTTTTTCTGACTTCTTGGCTAATCTCACTGTTTTTCAACAAATCGCCGGATTTAATATCAGATTAGTGGATTTACAGTCCCAGATGTTTTTTGTTCAGAAAAATGGATTACAGTGTTTAAAGTTTGTGTGTGATCCCCGCTGAATTATTTGTGCGTGGAGACCAGTGTGTTTTGTGTCGCAGATCCCGGTTATGTTGTAGCTCGTGGTCCCATCTGTTGCCACTGAGTTTAGCCGGTCAGAAGTACGTTTGTTATTGCAGTTCATAGTCGTATTAGGATTCCTGTTACAAGTTCAGAGGGGATAGAAGGGGCAGACAAATTGGAAAAGAGTCTAGAGGCGGTCGTTTTGATGTGTGTGTGTGTGTGTGTGTGTGTGTGACAAACAAACAAACAAGACACACTTGCAGTGGATGTAGTGGAAATTAATAGAAAATAAATACAACAAGGACATGTGTGTTTTATGTTAAGGAAAAAGGTAAAAAATCAAAAATGCCATTTTGAAATGGTTTTATATGCCTGGCGGGGGTAAAATGTAACCTACTTCACATTTATCTGGCAGCTTTAGTTACTCTACAGACTAAGATTTTACATCAATTTCTAAGATATTTTGTATTTTATAGATGAAGCTAAAAATAAAGAAACAAAGAAAACATATAAATAAGTGCTAAACAGCATACAGATTGTTCTGTTTATGCTCATATCTGCAGGTAAAAAGATGATTCGCTTCACCTTCCACTATATGCGTCCAGATGAATTCCAGTTTGTCTGACTTATTCCCCCACATCTCACCTCTCTTGCTTTTTGACACCTACCAACCCAAAGGCGTGTTTCCCTTTCCCCCTTTACTTCATCCCTCCGTCCATCCATCCATCTACCCATCTCAAACTAAACTGAAGTGCTGTCAGCGCCTGTAACTTCTACCGTGATCACAAATTTGTCTTAGTCCCTGTCATGAAACTCTGCCGTTCCCCCTGACCTCCCTGCAGGAGTGTTTTTGTGGTCAAAAAGGTATTGCGCCTGTCTGTAAAGATTTAGCGCTAAGAGAGAGACAAAATGTGTGGAGAGAGAGAGCGAGACACCCCCCTCCCCTTCTATCTGGGTCACATTCACTTGTCTGGATGGTTGGCATTGCTGTCAGTTTAAGCGAGACTCGCACACACATTCATGAGCACGAGAATATCTATCTGTCCCCCTCCCTCTCGTTTGAATCCAGATTAAAATGGACTGCCACCCGATTCCGTCGCCCTCTCTTCTGTCCTCTCTCGACACCCTCCGCCACCCCACCCCACCCTTTTTTTGGCCCCGCTCACATTCAGATTTTCCGGTTATGACTTCTGAAAGAGTTCATGGCTCTGTCATTACCAATCTGAAGCTGGTAATCTGGCCTGAGATGGCATTAGCGGTGCGGATTAGCACTGATAAAGGCCCCATAAGCCAGCCGTGGCTCTTTGTTGAGAGCTAACCCGACTGATAGAGAGGCGATAGCGATGCACACAACCTCACAAACACAGTCGGAGCAGATGCCTCATCGGCGACTAAGCTGCGGAAATAATACAAATAATAGGCGCCGAGGAAGAGCGGGGAGATCTGATCTTTGTTATGTGTCAGGGCAGATGTTCTCAACTGGGGAAATTAGCAGGACTTTGTAGCCGTAATAAGAGTCATGTGGGCACCGCTCTTCAAAGTAGAACTGTGAGGGTTCAGATGAAAAGAGGTGTGTGTGTGTGTGTGTGTGTGTGTGTGTGTGTGTGTGTGTGTGTGTGTTGAAAGGTGGGTGTTTTAATTGGATTTAAAGGATCCAAGGGTTGAAGTTGTGAGGAAGTGCCTATGTTTATAGTTGTCGTTCTTTTTGTCTGTCCCTGTGTGTGTACGCGTGTTTACGGGTGAGAGCAGGTGGAGGAGGCGGTGCGCAGCTTGTAGCAAGGCTAGCTCGGGGCACACTCTGACTCACATGCCCAGCTCGACAGTCAAGTGGTCAGTGTGTGAGTGTGTGTGTGAGTCTGAAACACACACACACACACACACACACAGATGCCCTGGAAAACTCCCCTCGTCAAGAGTATGTTAATGTCTTTACCTCATGGTTCAGGGGAAGATTTGTTCTGGATGAAAGCCTCCTGCCATCTTCCCAAACATAAACACACACACACACGCACACACACTTTATTGCTATTCCAAATTTCTCTCTGGTATTCTCTTATTATTTTTTAATTCACTTAACGTAAAGATACAGTAGATGAAGACACTCAACTTGACATTTACATTTTACACACTACTAATGAATATGCAAAATCAAATTAATCGCCCGTCCCTGTCTCTCCGTGTCCCTGTCTGTGTCTCAGCAGACTTGTTGTCGTCGCTGTCCACGACCGCCTACCTGAACGACCATGAGGCGGTGACCAAGGCCTTCGCCGAGGCCCGGCAGATGAAGGAGCAGCTGAAGAGAGAGCAGCAGGTCCTGGACGCCAAGGTTGCCGCCGTCAGCAACCTCAGCCTCAACAATGGACGCTCTGACAAGGTAAACCGCTTTAAATCACATCTGTCTGTCTGTAACCTTAGCAACAGGCGACAAAGTGTGACAATTGCCCCAAAGAATTAAAGGCGCTACAAGAAATCAAGTTTTTTTTTTGTATTCCTCAGTCCATTTCTTGAGATTATCAACAAATGGTGTTCTGTCCTCATTATAACCTGGAAGATACAGCAGTGATTATTTAACAAGCCGTGTGTTATGGCTGTATGACACATACTGTCATATGTCTGTCTGTCTGTCCCTTTGCTGTTGTAGCGCTGTAAATTTCCCCGCTGTGGGACGAATAAAGGTTTTCTGATTCTGATGAGTTCAACCTTAATTAAAAACAGAAGTTCAAAAGGTCACTTTATGATGCAATATTATTGTATTGATACATTACCCATATGTAAAGGATATTAGTACACTGTATTTATATTTGTTCTACCCTTTCAGATGAAAATAGATACAGTCTTTATTGATACAATTCTTTCCTGCATCTGTAAAAATTCTAATTATGATTTCTATGACAAATGATTCCCACATATCAGTAGCATCACAAACTAAAGGATCTCAAGAAGAAAAAAATACAGCTGATTCCAGACTTCTAAATTGACAAATTCTCCGGAAAAATGCAGAAAAAGTCATCACAAGCTGTACCCTCTCATTGTCAGTGTGTAATAATTTGTCTTGCCATATGCCATCCCTACTGCACGATGTAGGAGGTAAATCGGTGTTCAATGCGCTCGCTGAAATGTGTTGAAGCTAAACAGGGCCAGATAAGGTAAAACCAGAGGCGTCTCGGAGGTAATGAGTGTGTCTGTAAGGCGCACTGCAGGGCTTCTTGTGTGTGTGTGTATGTGCTTCAATGTGTGTGGCAGAGCGGAGCGTTGGGGAGACGGTAATGTGAAGTGACGGCGCCGGCTCCTCGGCAGCGTGGCTAAATTGTGGTTATTTGTTAAACACATTGGGAGTCAGCTGGTGCACGCGCATGCACACACACACACACACACACACTTACAGAGCAACAGTGTGCTTGAAGCATCTGCACCGCTGACATTCAACAGCTCTATCTGTCTCTGTCTCCCTTTCTTTCTTTTTTTTACTCTCTCATCTGATGTGTCTCAGACAGTCTAACCCACACTGATCACTGATTTACGTTTTCAACTGACTTTTTTTGTACACAGACAGTGTAGATAGTAGTGTACTGTAGGTACAGTATAGAGGATACAGTCTAATAGGCAATTAGATTCACACCAGGGCAACAGGGAACAATGTTGCTGGTTTTCAGAAGCATATTTTTCAGGCCGTGTCACACGTTCACTCCATTAAATGGAGGTATTTAGCCGTTTGACTCCATTGTAGGGATAGTCAAATATTAGATGTAATTTACATAATTGTTGTTGTATCTTGTTAAATTAGTGTATTTATCAATCCAGTGAAAAAAGTGAGGTTTTCCTTGTAATTGGGACTTATCCTCTCAAACCACATATAATGAAATGATGAATTTTGTCAGCCTTTGTTCAGGAACATGTATTTACAAGAACATTTATTTTTTCATGTAAAACTAAGAATAAGAATAGGTTTTTGGATTTTTGTATGTTAAATAAGTCATTAAATACTTACTATGGTAAAGTATTTTTGAATGTAAAGTTTAGATTAGAATTTTAGATTACCTTTGTTTTGGAAAAAATACGACTCTCAGTTTCCAAAAGCCACGCCGACCCTTTGGCTTTGTGCTGCGTGAGTGTGAAGCCGGCGAGCTCTCGGCATTACAACAGTGTCATCTCTGACACACTCAGAGGATTAGTTTTGTCGCTACTTTGTGTCTTGGCTCCAGAGTCAGCCATTCAATCCACTTTTCTCATGTACTGTACTGGGGCTTAATGTCAGACTAGGCTGTCATCCACTCTGTCTCCTGTTCATCTCCGTCTCTGTCTCACACACACAGCAAAAAGCCCTTTGTAACGGCACATTGAAGCTTAAAGTCTAAAAGTGTGAGGCACATTTTGTGCTCGTTTTTCCTTGAACAAGGTTTGAATGAGGCTGATCATTTGTGTGAAATGAGGAAAATTCTTAAAATTGTTCTGATTTAGTTATAAATGCCAAATTTTGGTAGATAGATAGATAACTGTACATTTATTAAAACATAATACATTCAAAATAAAATACTTTTTAAATGACTTGTAAATAGACAAAAAAGAACATTTCCATAGCTGCCTTGCGTTCTCTCCTCCTGTATTTTTAGCCATATTTATTCCAATCTGGAAGGGAAATTATCTCTAACAATTAAACTCAAACAGACTAAAAACAGAGAAAATGCATTTCATTATCATTCTGCCCTCCTCCCAGCCAGCCACCCAGCTCGCCAGGGTCACATATAAATGGAGAGGGACACTTTTTGGAAGGTTGTTTTCGAAGACGACAGTGGTACTGCTCCTAATCGTGTAATTAAACTGTAAAATGCTGGCGCTGGAGCACTGCGATGTGTGTGTGTGTTCGTCGACGGTCAGGTTCTAGCGTAGAGTGTGCCGGCTGCTTGCATTAAGCATGTAAATGCTCAGTAAATCAGGCTTTTATTGGTTGTAATAAATACCCAGGGGGCCGTGCGGCGTGGCCTCACTCTCATCCGCGCTGCACTCTCCTGTTCTCTCTCTCTCTAATGCGTCGACCCTCGGGGGCCTATGCGAGAGGGAGGCAAGCCGCTGCACTCCACTCTCGCAGGTGGCTGCCAGGAGTTGCCACACACACACACACACACACACACACACACACACAC
>CALSCE010009689.1:661009-705193 GCA_943593645.1 Bovichtus variegatus
CACACACACACACACACACACACACACACACACACACACACACACACACACAACTGTTGTTCTGTCCCTCAGTGTTTTCCTGCTCCCTCCAATCAACATCGTCCTGCTGCCCCCAGTGGGCAGAGCTGAGCTGAAGCAGCCAGTCAGTGTTTCTGTTTGTATTTGAATACTGTATTTTATTATTTCTCTTCAAACTGCCTCTAGTCTAATAATATTATTAACAATAATTATAAGGATGGTCAGCGTTTCCTAAGTTTAGTAAGTTATGTACAGTATAATTTATTTTTCTCCTCTTTATGACCATATGAAACTATGACAGTCAATGAAACATTATTCTATTTAGCTGGTAGGTATTTAGATCTAAACAAAAGTTGTCATTTTTACCTTGCTTTGTTTTGCATTCTTTTGTTCCATTCTTTTTTGATGCGTTCGTTTTGTATTAATCCCCCGGACGGGTGGGCGGGCGGAGTTGACCCCGGCCCTCCGAGCTGAAGACATAACCTTTTCATGTCCAAACCCATTTCTAAAAAGCACTCAGACTTTGAGAAAAAGAAGAACATGATTTTTTATTGTTATTATAATTTTATTTGTAATGGTTATTATAATGTATAATGTGAAGTTTCCTCTCTTTTTTTTGCCTTTTTTTTTGGGGGGAAATCAGTTTTATCACTTTTGGAAACTGTTTTCTGTGAACAAAGAGTCCCGTCCCCGTTTACTAGCTCTGGTCGCCTCACTGAGACACAGTGGAACATCTTTGGCTTTGATGCACTCACACATACATGCACGAACACAATCACTAACACACATTTCAAATGAAGAGATTATCATGACAACCAAACGAATCCTATGCTGTCCTTTTTTCTGTTTTATGAAATCTAGTATTCTAGATTTAAAATCCTGTACATATATCTTGTTTGGTGTTTTTTTAAATCATAGGAAAGCAGTGTTTACCGTGATCCACCAGGGTGTTCCACTGTGTTTGAAAGACGACCAGACATATCTACAGTATCTTTAAAGTCACTTCTCATCAGGAGCCCTTTGCTTTGTTTGAGCTCCACGCGACGCTACAGGAGCCATGACTACTCTTCAGGTGTGCTGTCACATAGTGATCCCCACAATCATTCTCGCTGTAGATGTTCGCTACATGCCACATAATGAGCCTCTGGGTCTTAATTTTGCTGTATAGTCACCCCTGTTATCACAACATGGTTTAACCCGATGCTGGAGAGAGAGGACTAAGTGGATCAATCCATTTTTAGGGTATCAGGTGGGTGGGTGGGGCATTAAGACGTCAATCATCCCTGCTGGCAAGGTCTGACCCCATATCAAGACAATGAAAATGATGATGGTGATGATATTATTTAAGACAATCAAAGTCATGAGTGGAGCTCAAAACAAAGTAAGAATTATTACAAGTAAAAAAAATATCTTACCATCTCAACTTGAAAAATCAAGAAAGATAATTATGTAAATATAACATAGAGTTATAGATTTATATTTTGTTCATAACACAGTGTAATATAAGTTGTATATTTCTTTTTTCTCTCCCTACTGTCTCTTTTATTGATGTTATTCATGCCACAGAAAAGCAGAAGTCGCAGTACTCTCACAAAAAAATGAAGAAAAATATCAAAGAAATAAAGAAAAACAGGACGAAGAAAAAAAAAAAAGCTGTGGGCTGCCACCACCATCTGTTCTAAGTTCACTTTTTTTTCAGTATTACTGCCAGACAAGGCTCTAATAAAGACAGCAATGTGTTCGGTAAAACTTGTGCTGGTCCTGGTCACTTCTTTCTTCCACACATGCATTCACACAATGGTTTTACAGTTCCAACATATTCACATAAACATACACACTGCCATGTCCTTATTGTGCAGAAAACTTGCAGAAATAGTAACGATAGAGGACAGTGAATGCATCCACACTTGCTTATATAATATTAATAAAACCGCAGAGATAAATAAATGGGTAGATATGCACAAACAAGTTAAAGGAGTTTTTGAAAGACATTATAAACAGGGGATGTTTAAATCTAATTTAGATTTTTCCCACCTGTGCTCAAAAAGTCTTTCACATTTACTTCCATTGTCCACTCAGTGACACAATGAGAGCCATCACGGCAGTGGCACTGCCCGTGTGTCGCAGAACAATTCAATCATCTCCATAACAGCGTGTTAATTATGCTAAGTCCACCTTCTTGCCCCTCCAATCAGAGGGCCAGCTGGGAGGCGTGGAGCCGAATCACGGCCCGTTAGCAACCTGATAACCTAATTAAGCACAACAAGGGACATGGGAGGAGAGAAGAGGGGGGTGAGTGATGAAATGTGTGGGTGTGCGAGTCACACAAACAAAAAAAAGGGAAGATTGTGTTCTCTGACCGTCTCTAAAAAGAGCCCGATGCCAGCCGCCTGTGCTGCTGTCGCCTGTTTGAAAGCAAATCTTTAATTGATGCTTGCTTAAGGATGTTGAGGATGTTCATACCTCCACTTTCAAGGGTTAAAAACACAAAACCCCACTCAGTGCGCCCATTAAAATGCTGTCCCCATCTGTGTCCATATGTTCAGCAATCAACCCCCACCGCCCGTCCAACGCTTTGCGCATAAAAACAGTTAAATGCACTCAGAGGAGATGATTTTACGTGCTTTGCTAATTACCGTAGCTTCACACAAAAAAGCCCTTTTGATGCATTAAAGAGGCACGATGGGGGCAGATCCACAACTCCTAGCCTACGGTAAGCTAAGTGAAGGACTTAGTTGTTCTCTGGGCGTTGTGAATTTTTCAGAGCCAGCCTGGAGGTAAAAACCTGAGAAAAGGTTTGTGTGTGAATAGTTGAGGAGCAAGAAGGGGGGGATTCAGATTTTTCTTTTTTCCTTTATTGTCAGCAGTACACGAGATGCTGATGGAAGCAAACAGTGGCTAGACTCGCAGATTAAATCACATACTGTACACACACACACACACACACACCCTAAGGTGTACTGTAGGAGTCAACTCAGCTTAAACCACAATTATCCACTGGCTATTTCCATCACAATATTTGAGACAAAACAGTGAAAACTATTACAGTGCGCACCTTCCTACATTTTAAAGCATGTTCGTATTTTGCTGTGCATATTCTCAATGTGATTTAAATTGTTCTAACTTTTTCTGCTTGTGCAAACCCCTTACAGCTCAAAGAAAAACTTGTGAATCACATGCACTTAAATGTTTGTCTAAACGCGCGCATGCATCTAGTCAACTGTGTGACTTTGAGCGCGGCCCTCTCTCTGCACCGGCTCAGTGAAATATGCAGTTTTCGACCGTGGGTGTTTGGAAATTGAGTGAAAACGATGTCACATTAATGATTTAAAGTCGGTAATAGGATGTGCTGTGACGCTGAGCCGCCAGCTAAGCTGAGTTTAAGGCTCCGGCGTTAATGTATTCATGAGGAGGGGGGATTACACAGAGACAAGAGCAGCTGAGTGCAGCAAAGCAGCCAGGGCCAACAGGCCTGCTAGATATTATATACGTATAACTGCATTTATACTGCACAATGCAGGAGGAAGGACTAAACACACACACATACAGAATACTGTGGAGCAGCAGCATGGAATTAAAATAAAGCGATAGGATATTATAATTAAATTTGACTGTATTGCAACATATTATTTATTTTTGTTTAAATGATGAAGGGAAAGCTTTGTGAATTAATTATAAAATTAAATAAAGCTGCAGACATAATACACGAGACAATACAGTTTAAACAGGACAGAAATTGTTAATGTTAAACTTAATCACTTATTTGGTTGTGATGTACAAAAATCTTAAAGAATACATAGTTTAAATATTGTTTTGTATTTTATATTTTTTTAAATGAAGCCTGAGAATCTAGGTTTTCTATTTTGAAAATACATGATCGTTCAGTTGAGTCCAGGAGCAAATAGAATGGGGGAAAAAAAATTACAATAAGATATAAATTCAAGCCCAAAAAGCACATATTATTACAAATTTGTGTTTATCAGGTAGCTGTTTCTTATTCCTTCATCCTTGATTCTGGCAGCCCAGCTAATGCCTTGTCTAACAGACTTAACGTATACACATCATTAAAACAGAAAAAAGGCAATCGTAAAAGTCTCATAAAAATGATTTCAGCAAAGTACTTAAGCTGCAAAAATTTTCAAATATTTCATCAGTCGTCCCTCATTCTCAATTATGCAAAAGAAAGTGAGAAGAAGCTCTGTGCCTGGCCATTAATATTAGGTGGCTGATGCATTAAGAGTCCATAAAATAATCCCATATCAGAAAGTGCCTGCACTCAAACCATAAAAATAAAGAAAAATGATGCTGAGATACAAAATAAAATAGAGTTATGCAAGCATATGGTATATTAAATATACTGGATATTAAAAAAAAAAAAAAATCATTTTGGCAGATGGCCATCCAGTTACTTTATTTTCCGTGATTTAAGTGCGAGTAGTTTTTACACACAGGATTAATGTGTGACAGTTCACATGTAGCACATATCACATCATCACATGACAGCACTGCTCAGTCCTCGTGTCTTAAATACAAACATGACAGATTACTTTATCAGTTGTATCTGGCATCTGTTGTTTCTGTAGGGGAGAAGGGTTGACTCAACACGAGATGAGCCTCGAGATGATTTAATGAAACGTTGGCCAATGACCGAGCAGATATTAGCGTCATTACCGTGTGTGACACGACTTCACCACAACTTCATGCACTTCCTTCAGTCAGGTTTCAATGGGCAAAGTAATCAGCGTGACACGAGACAAACAATCACAACGCGGCGTCAGTGTTTGAGCGACGGCCCTAATGTGACAGATCTGAGAGCGGCGGCGTGTGAGGGACAGGCGTGGCACGCAGCGGAACAGTGGGGCCCGCGGGCTGATCCCCAATCAAGACTGGGAAACTGGCTCGACTCCCCTGACACGTCGCACATGAAACACTCACCGGCTTCATCAGCAGCTGGCCTACTTTCACCCCTCTCTCCCTCTCTGTCTCCATCCAAATGTATGGATTTGTTCATTTCCATTTGCCATGATTGTTTGTTTTCCTCTTTCTCAATGACGTGTGCCCACTTTTCTTCTTTAATTCATACTTCATTCCTACTCATTACATTACAGGTCATTTATTTTATTCTATTTTTTACTCTGTCCTACTGGACGAAAAACCCACTAACATCTGGCTTTTGTCTTTTGTGGAAAAGGTTATAATCGGCTTTCATTCCAGGGAAGTAGTCCAGGGTATTTATCGGCTCCGTTGATTTCACGATGCTATGTAACACGCGTTGAAGTGAATATATAATAATTACAATCAACAGGGATTGCCCCGAAAAGCTCTCCGAAAAGCCACCTGACTCCAGCAATGTTACCTTGTGATCGCCGTAAAACACGCTTCATTAAAACTCGACAGAAGCAAAATGAAGTTCATCAAAACCGTCTTTGTTAGTCTTTCCACTGCTGCAAGATTCACCGACTGGTTTGAGAGTTTAAAAGAAAGACTGAATAAGTTTCAGATATAAAAGGGAAGTAACCACAGAAACTGCTTTCTACACTTTACTAAGCCTGCTTTCCAACGGGTTTTAGACATGGAACATGAAACACCAGAAAAAAAAAACTAAAAGGCATGGGACAGGAGTCTATCGCCTATTTTTAGAAGGTTTACCAGTGTTTAAAAAAACCTGCATATACGTACTAATTTTGGTGGAAAAAGGTTATTACTCTCTTCTTTTGTGCCTTTTCGTTACCTTCGACCTCAATGATCTGAGCTTACGTCCTGTAGTTTAATAACAGTGTCATTGGAAACATGGATAAAAAAATCCAAGCACTGTTTTTTCTCACTTATTATATTTGATCCATCACTTGTGGTAAAGTGGTAAAAGGATTGACATTTATATAATAGTTTGATCAAAACAGAATCGTGATAGAACAAATTAGAAGAGATGATAATCATCGGATGTGTAGGTGGACCAGTCACTCAAGAGCCACAGAACTTTTCACAGCAAACTCGAAAACATGATGTTGTTTGCCGAACAGCAGTATCAAAGGGAAATAAAGAAGCCCGTGGGCGCTTTAACGTCATTCCATGAAATATTTTTTTTGAGACAAGAAAAAAAAAAAAAAAAAAACTGTAAAACTGTTATTTTCTCTCCCCATCAACACCCTAATGCACACATGCAAATATTATGCTAATGGTATGTTAATTGGTGGAGTAGCTGCAAAGCAACCCTGCTGTTCAAATGGCTGGTGAGAAAATAGGTGGGGTCAGTCGCAAGCTGTAAAAGCAGCTCCAACACAAATAAACAAAACCCTCGGGGATTAACAGAACAAGGGCCAGTGATAAACGGATGAGAAGAGAGACAGGGAATACAACAGGCGGTAAGCGAGGGGACAAGGGAATGAGCTCAGGGATATGGAAATACGAAGAAGCAGAGGGACAAGGGTAAAAGGAATAAGTCGGGGGAGAGGGGTAAGAAGGGTTTATAAGGGAGGCACGGGGATTAAAAGGGGACACGGTAAGGGGAATAAGAAACAGGACAGTGGTAAGATAAATAAGTAAGAGTAAAATGGGCTGAACCAGGGACATTAAAAAGGCAAGGGGAAAAGAAGGTTGCAAATAAAAGGATGAACCAATAACCAATGTGAAAGGAATTATGTATAAGAAGGAAGTACAGAGGTGAAGACAGGTTCAGCACATCAGCATGGAGGAAAGAGTGAGAGAAGCAGGTAAAGTAAAGTGACTCATGTAAGTTTAAGAGTAAAAGGAATAAGAAAGTGTCAGAGTACAGGACTACATGTATGTAAAGGTCATCATGTAGTCTGGGAAGAAATGACTCAGGGCTACAAGCCTCCGATAAGGAGTCTATCGACCAATCATATCCTGCCGTCTTTTGCAACTTTTCGGGAAGGAGGTACCAGCGACCGTCTTCACTGTCCCACCTGACCCAAACAACTACAAATGTTACAGTACGCAAAAATGTTTTATGAACGAAAGTGAACCTGGAAACCATCGGTAGAAAGAGTGAGAGGCTGCACAGCATTAACCAAACATTTACAGCTGCTGTGAACATGTGATCTGTGCCTGGATAATGACAGGGACACCTGGTACACGTCAGCATTCTCACCTCGACTCGGCCTCGTGATCGAATCTCGAATATGAAATAAAAGAAGAAGAAATGCCAAGTGGACGGGTCACTTATCTCGCTCGTTGGGTGGTGCATTATATCATTCATTAATTAACATGGATCCAACCTATTTCTTTTCTCTTTTTTTTTTTTATTATACCGAGGTACAATGTTAATTATAACCCGAACCAAGTATAACTTTCGATCCTTTCTCACACAGTTTATCAGGATTTTTTTATGCGACTTGTTTTTACTCTGTAATGGATGAAACTTCAATATTGCAAAGTACAATAGAGTACAAAAGTACAAGTACAAATAGAACTAAAAAGTAAAATTACCAATACATTTTTTTTAAAAAAGACAAAAAATGACTTTGTTCCAGAAATGAGTAAATGTAGCCTCCTTTGTTCACTTCCACCCCAAATAGACAAATAGCTACATGTGCACTGAAATGAAATAAAAGTCCTGCTTCTACTGGTCACCGTCACGGAACATGTTGTCAAAAGAATTCAGACATGTTTTTGTTGGGACATCGTGAGGCATACTATATGCTGCTAACACTATGATAACATATACAATAAAATTAGCATTTCTCAGGCTTGATGCTCATTTTCCTTCTCTCTCTCGGGTCAGACTATTAGCAGTAGAGTAATGTAATAATGTACACCCTGTAATGAATATGAAGGACTGCAAAAGTTATAGTGTGCAGAAGATACAAACAGAATTTCTGGGAAATTCTTCAACGCAATTATCTAGAGATTCATGAAGTCTGTTTTCTACCAGGGATTATACTCTCCATAGCCCATGTTGCACCATATAATTGTTTGGAGTATTGAGAGTTGTGAAACATTACAGTATGAACACCCTGAATAAATAAGGCGCCCTATCGTTTACTTGTGAATCTGTCAGGGGCTTTATAGCGCCAGGCCTCAAGTGCCTCTGGTCTTTTCCTGTGTGTAGCGTAATGTGTAAGCTCAGCGGGCCCTGGCAGGAACAACACTATTTGGAAACTGTCAGTGTCCGTGCTATGCCAACCAGCCACAAGATACACCCCCCCCACCCCTTCCCTCCTGAAAAACATCCCCTCTGGAACCCCAATGGCTGCCAGTTTCTCAGACAGCCCACCGCTGACCCCTTCAGGCCAGGAAATTGTCGTCCAGCCAAGGAGCCAAAGAGCCCAGGGGCCTCGGTTCCCCTCCAGACTCTAAGATGGCTGTGTTGGCTGCTTATTCAAGCCTGGGAAAGAAAGGCAGAGAGACATAGAGAAAGAGCAAGGAAGGGGAGGAAGAAAGAGAGTGCTCAAGTTTGCATTTTTAATTCGATCGCCTCGTCACTTTATTTCGCTCTAAGATTAAAAAGCCCGCTTACTCCTCTCTTTGCTTTGGACTTTTTTTTTTCTTTTTTTTTTCATATGACAAGGATTTCCCCAGCATGCATGCTCTCCAGACGGCACTACAGACGCCACAAGCCATGCAGCAGACAGCCATGTGTCCTGACAGTTGACTTTGAATCAGAGTCGAGATTAACTTGATTTTGACAGCTTTGTTTTTTCTGTGTATTTTTTTATTTAGAGAAGAGGTTGCAAAGGGTTGCGTGAAAGACACACTGCCCTCTTGGTTGTCGTCACGTATTTGTCCTCCCCCTGCTTTTGTGTCCCCTCTCATTGCAACTAAACATGACCAGTTGGCTCCGTCTCCCTGCCTCTGGGCCCTGTGTGGAATTGTTAAGACTTTTCGATTGGGACAAATCAGGACAATCCAGCCACAGTATGGTAGAGAGAGAGAGAGAAACAGAGAGACAGGAAGAGACGTGACAGCAGAGGGATTGTCGGTTTAAAGTTTAAACTTGGGACAGCTGTTGTATCATGAGTGTAAGAGGGATTTCCTGGATGGAGGTGTCCTAATGGCTTGGTGTTAATACGAATTCATAGACAACCCATTAGCGCCCTTCACTAACCCACCTCCTCCTCTTCTTCCGTTCTACCATAATGGCCCTGGCTCTAGCCGCTAGTCTGCATGTAGCGGATATAGCCTGGATTTATTCTGATGTTCCCAGGGATTACACCCTCAGTGAGCTGTGTATTATGAGTAGATTTAGGCCCATAACTCCTGAAGATAAGGGAGGATTGGGGCGATTGTTTAAAGGGCATGTGTTAGCCATCATCGCCGGGACACGGGGGAAGGCAGTATGTGTGTGTATGTGAGTGTTTGTGAGAGAAATAAATTGTCCCGAGCATCGATGTTCATTGAAATTCCAATCCGATCTGCTTCACAACATTACACTATTCTGAAATGCTTTAAATGAATTCACATAAATGCTTTATGCAACTGAAATGCTTTTTGGATAATTAAAAGCTTCTGGTTGCATTAATCAAAAGGAAATTCCAACGATTATGCTCAATCGCTCCAACCACTTTATAAAATAAAAATGATTACAGAATAATACATTGTACAATAAAAAGCAAATTATGGTTCTCTTTTAGAGGAAGAATAAATAGTTTGAAAGATTAATAGGGATTTTTCACAATGAATCTGAGTATTTTGGAGTCTGAACCAGTCAGACCCAAATCTGTCTGAATCCAAGTCACATTCAGCTTCAAGAGACATAACAAAAAAGCCTTTTTAACATGATTAATTGTTGCACAAAAAAAACAAAAACGTTGTGAGCCAGATAACGCATCAAATCCAAATCGGGACAGCCAGTCTTCCTGATGTCCCGTTGGGTACCGAACATAAATTTGGAGCTCCGACATGCTGCCGAGCTACATGTGTGAGTTCTGGTATTGTGGTGGGAGCACAGTGTGGCCGAGCAGGCCTGCCGTGAGGCTCTTTACAAGGCCTCAGGGACAAGGGAGAGACCACACCGACCACAAAACACAGCTCCATAAACACTGTCAGAGAGCTTCAGACGAGGACAGCCAGTGCAAGGAGCCAAAGACTGGAGGTCTGCGGGATAACTTCACCAACAATGATGAAGTCACAGAGTGACACAGCAGAGCTTTTTACACTGCTGTTAGTCTGTGACACGGATATCAAGGTTTGTACTAATGTTCAAAGATGCATTAGAAAGATTGTATGCGTCATTGGTGTGAAATTCTCATCTTATATGTTAGGCAGTATATGTATAACGTACAGAACGTCCTAGGTAATCTGTAAATGCACTTATTGCATCTCCAATGTTCTCCGCCAATGTCTGCAAAAATTATATACCGCTGCATATACTTTGCACTTTGGTGGCCCCTCACAATTTGAGGGATTAATTACCCCGAAACTACACGCTGTGATGTCAATAAACTATGTTTTTTTTTTTAACTACATTAGTACCTGAAAGTTTTTAAACTGTGTCTAAAGGTGTGTTGTTTGCCTCAGGATGAATACTAAAAACAATCAATTGTGAGTGGTTGAAAATGTCAAAATACTTTAGTACTCGATCAGTGCTCTTTAAATGTCTGGAAGGTTTGGTTGTACATTCGGATGGTTTTACAGTTTATGTTGCAAAAGCACAGGCTGTCTCAAAAGATTTCGAAGTACCAAAATCATGCAAAATGGTCCCTTTCAGAATAATGTATATTACATAATTGGATTATAATTATTGATAGATTAACGCACGGATCACTTTAGTATTGCAGATGGTAAAGGTGGGGCTAATTTTAATTACTTTCTATACTGCTGTGTAGCTTCATTTTACTTGTCGATATTAATATTGAAGAGCTGCATAGCATCTACACCAAACTCAGTTCAAACATTACACTAATACAACCGCAAATAGAATTATTAGATCGTGAGAAACACATGAGCCTTTACTAATGATTTACCCCCATTTATAACTGCAGATTTGATGGATTATTAGAAACTTTGTTCGAATAAATATGCTTCTACTTGAGCAAAAGGACTTCCATGTACAGTAACAGTCCTCATCAGTAGGATATTTTTCCTTCTCCATCATGCCAATCCATCAGTCTTGAAATGAAGCAGCGGTCCAGTGAGCTTTTCCCTCCAGTATTGTGCCAAGCTGTCAATTTACAGACAGAAGTATGCCGGCTCTAAAATGTTCCAATAAATAAACATTACTGTGCAAGAGGACAGCTCTTTCTGCGTGTGTGTGTGTGTGTGTGTGTGTGTGTGTGTGTGTGTGCTCGTAAAGTGTGTGTTGCCAGATCTGCAGCCTACATCCAGACAGCGACAGACAGACATTATGTAGCTGTGTCACACACAGAGAGGAAGCAGGGAGAGAACGAACATCTCTGCTTGTTATTCAGCTTATGGATTATGTTCTGTTTAAATGACATCTCTTCAGCTCTGCAAAAACAACTTTAAAGCTCCTTTTTTTTCTTTTTTTTTTATCATGTAACATATTTTCATCAAAGTTCTTCAAAAATAAATGCGGTCACAATGAACATGCTAAGAGGCCTTGCAGAAATTGAGCTGGACGTGGACCAATGGACAGGAAGTGGACTAATCCTCTCTAGCCGGAGGTCAGGGGCTAACTTCCTGCCTTTGAAGTTAAGGAGGAGAAGTTGACAGATGAAAAACATCATTGTCTCGTCAAATTTTGCTTTAGCGTTTTCATGTGACGATTGTTTGCTTTCAACTTCGCTATTTTTCCCCTCTCATACACACACACACTCACAGAAATGCCCCAGACAGGTGTAATTGGTGTGTAGGGACGGTTGCCGCAAATAACTATAATTACCAGAAATGACTTGTTTCATGAAAACAGTCACACGTGTCATTTTCTGTTTGAGTGCGGGGGTCAGATGTCTGTGGAACTTTGGGTTACAGCACTTTGCAACTCATTTTTAACGCATTAAAGCTCATTGTTTTCAGTCACGCTGCGGTTCCCGCTGAACTCTTCACACGCTGGTGTGAAATGAACTTCTGAGTGTTTTTACTGCTGCAAAGCTGGTAGAAAGAGGGGTCAACAGCCCCCTTTGATAATGATAATGCATAACACACCCGAGCATACGGATACACATAACAAGCAGGCACGCGGAGGACAACAAGCGTGCGTGCAGAAGCACTTGTCAACAAAGAGGCGTAAACACACACAAAACTCGTTTCAGTTGTGCCCTTTGAAGTCCTCAAATATCATGAAGCATTTACAATCTAGTTATGTGCGCTTTTTTTTCTCCTCCACTCTTTAACTCTCTCTGTTCTCCCCCCTCCAATCCCAGCTGTGAATTGAGGGGGAGAAGAAAGAAAAAAAAAACCAGGAAAGAGCAAAAGCATGAAGATGAGACCGCACGGAGAGAAACAAACACGGAGAGGGAGGCATGGAGGAAGAGGAGGAGGCGGATGTGTGTTGACAGTTGGTATGTCCGCCACTCTTTGGGTCATTAGGAAAGAGATACCCCCGGCCGCTACCCATAGCCCCTCCCTGGGAAGTTGATCTTGAAGCTGCAGGGGAGCTTGAACCAGGACCAGTACTCATCACCCAGGCCAACCTGTCCACCAAACCCCACCAGGGTGAGGGCAGGCTGGGATAAGATGCCTCTGAACCCCCTGAAGCTCCAGGAGGATGACCCGTGGTGTTGTGTCAGTGTTTAATTCAACTATGTGAATTTAAGTGCAAAATAAAAAAGCAGCTCCAGGCTACGGGGTCTCTCCGGCCATGTCTGACATTTTGGTAAATAAATCTAAAACTGTCTTCTCACCAAGAGCCATAAAGAAACATTAAATCAAAGACAAACTCTCACTCGGAGGGAACAAATTAGTAAAAGGCAATCTGGGTAACAAGCTGTAAGTGTTGTGTGTGTGTTAGGACAACTGCTCCTGTGTGTGAACGCGTGTGTCTGCTGTTGCTGCTCAAACGGTTCGAAGTGATACAGTTTTATTTGAGAGGGGACGTGTGTGTCTGTATAACAAGAACATAATCTATAGGAGGGTGCAAGGTGTGTGTCTGCGTATGTGGGCGGGCGACGGCTTGTGCCTCGAGTTTATGCGTGTTTTTTTCTGTGAATGCTAAGAAGGGAAAGAAAATACATTTAAAGAATGTGTGTGTGTGTGTGTGTGTGTGTGTGGGGGGGGTAAGATCATGTGCGTCGGATGTGTCCCCATTTCTGCACGGTGCTCGTTTCTTCCCTGTTTCCACCCTCTGAAAATCTCGGCGTGGCAGCGGCAGCAGTGACATTTGGGAGCAATTTTTAAGTGCGCCTGCAAAGGTTGTCAAGGGATTAATCTCATCTCACGCTGGGGCGCAGAAAAAAACGGCTTCCTCCAAGAATTAAACACAATTTACCCATCAAGACAAGTCTTTCAGGATGGGAGACAAGCATAAATAATATCTCCTCGGTCCAGATTCGCTAATTTACAAGCTTAGCATCTCCAAATGTTATTAGCGGGAATGACGAGGTTACCAGAAGGCGCTGTAGGGAATGATTTGTTATCCGGGCAAGCAGCAGCTGCAGCAAAAGGCGCATGTTGGAGTGCTGGGATCGAAAGACAGACATACCTGACACCCACTGCCTCACCCCTCCTTCCCCTCCACTGCCACTACGACACCCGGGACTGCACACACCTCAGGCTGGCAGATACTGAACTTGGCATCTCTCAAGCTAATGTTCTTTTCCACTCCTCTCATTCTCATTTGCTTTCAGTCTCCCCTTTCTCCCTCTCTCTTATTGCCATTTATTTTCTCTGTTTTCCCTCGGTTTCTCTCCCTCTGTATCACTCTTCTCTCCCACTTGCTCTTGAGGCTTGAAACATCAAATAGAACATTTGGGCAACCGTTGTCATCTTGGCAAGTGTTGAAGTAGCTCTCGTTTGCAATAAAAAAAAAAAAAAAGAGAGAAGGAAGTTAGTCTTTTTAGATATTCAGCCGCTCTCAACATATCAGTCAAAGCGAATACAGATGTCTCTATGCCTCGTCCAAAAATATGTTTGTTTCTTCTAAAGATCTATATCGCCATCTTTGCTCCGTCGCCGTCAATCACCAGCCGCCTGAGTTCTCTGGCCAAGTTTTGCAGAATTTTCCGTGATTAACTTTGTAAATAACCAGGTGCCTCGTGAATTTGGATGCTGCACCTTTTCTAAGCTGACAAGGAGCTAACACCCTCAATCTGACGTTGCTGTTGTGCGAGATGGATCGCTCGCTCTCTGTGTGCCTTTGTGCATGCATGTAGGTGTGCATGTATGTGTGTGTGTGTGTGTGTGTGTTTAAGGGAGAGTATTTTGATCTGTGCTGGCTGTTTATCTTGCTGAAACAGGAGTCTCCCGTCACTCCAGCCCCTTTCTGATCCTGACAGATGAGTTCAACCCCAGCCTGCAGCCTCCGAGGGGAAGAGAGGAGAGGAGAGAGAGAAAAGGAAGAGAGGAGAGGGGGGGGTAAGAGAAAGAAACAGATGGATATAGGAAACAGAAATAGGAGAGAAAGTGTGCAAAAGAAAGAAACACACAGAGATGGAGAAAGAGAAGAAGACAGACAGAAAAGGGAGAGGACTGGAGGAGAAAAGAGAGCGCTTAGCTTCACCTGCCAGTCTGTGTTAGCGAGGATGAGCCAGAGTTCCCTGCTTCTGGAAGCTTAGTGTCAAAGGTGGGACTGCAGGGCTCGGTCTGACGTTTATGTGTGTGTGTGTGTATGTGTGTGTGTGTGCCCAGTAGGGGTTCCCCCACACGTTCCCACTTCTCGCCTCTCCACTCAGGGGTTGGGGGGTTGGGGCTGGGGGGGGCGGGTTGTATGTGTGTGTATACAGTGGTGTGGACGGGTAGCGTGGCAGGCATCACCTCAGACAACCAAAACAGAGGACCCTGATCTCTGCCGTACTAATTGGATGATACATCGGTGTCTTGCGTTTTGACAATATTTCTGAAACAATATTTTTGAAGTTACATTTTTAAGTGATTTTCTGGGTCATTTCAAGAAATAGGCGGAGTTAAAATAAGATCTGAAATTAAAATAATTATTTGAAGAAAAACACAGAAAGAGGGAGTTCAAATCGGCTGTACTGTAGCTGAACCGATCAGCTAAACCAACACATCTTCTCCATTATAAAATACTATAACCACATGATTCAGATTTTATATGAGAGCACCAGGGAAGTGTGGGTAGATATTCCACTAAGGCACTTGCACCGTATTTGGTCAACGATGATGTAATTGGTCACATGTCACAAAGCTTTGTGATCTACACTCATTTAAAAAACACATAACGTTGTTTTCTCAGAAAGACCGTGATAGTATATAAGTCCGATTCAATTTAGCAATTCAATTATGATAAAACATTTTTTTTCCATATTTATGGTAGTATAGCATTAACCCCACTTAACTGTACTTTTCATTTCCTTTATAGATAACCGATAGATAAAGTTGTTAGAACTTTACTGTAAAGGGCACTGTTGTCTACTGTCTTATCTTTTAACTTATGTTCAATCTTAGCATAGTAATATTAACTAAATTAGATGGGGTTTTTTATGTCAAAAACAAAAATCACAGCAGTAGGCTACTGATACAGTTCAGAGGGACTTTAATAAGAAAATCAACCTGAAACGAAACGAAAAGCAAAAGCAACAAAAATAGTATTTTGAGTGGAGGACACCCTTGCTACAACTAAATGAATTACAGCTGCTTTAAGGACTTGCCCGTGAAAAAAGGTTGAATTCCTAAATTCTATTTTTGGTAGCAGGAAGCAATATTTAATCCACTGTTACCATGCATCTGTGTCCTTCACTTTAACGTCCCCGCTTTCCACTGCTCACAAATACCTCCTAAATCGAACTGGTGGGCTAGTAGGCTTTACCCTGAATAAAGGGCCTATTAGGCTCCAAAAAGAAGTATTCTCTATTGCACGTGATAAAACTTTGTTTTTTATATACCTGTAATAAGTGTCTTTTCACTTTCTGCTGGATACTAGAGCCCTATTATTGCTGCCTTACAATTTAGCCTATTATCCACTATTTTCAGCTCATATGCAAGCAATCAGTTAGCCCAGAGAACCCAATGGATCACTGTTGGAGGGAAAAAAGGAAATTTACACCTCTGAGACCCCGATGTGTCCATTTCCTGCCTATAATGCGCAGGTGTGAGCTCTGTTCCACCCCTTTTAACCTGAACCTGCTATTAGAATTTGAAGTCATTGTGATTTTAAGTAAAATTTACTACAAGGAGTTTTTAACTGGTGTTTTTGCTTTAAGTTCAATGAGGATGAACTTTGACACTTTGTGCCATTGACCAATACTGAGCCCTCTTGACAGTGCTTACGTTTTATTAAAGGCCAAACCAGAGAAAGCTATTGTAGCTATTAGCTGTGTTGCACTATCCACTTTTATTCAACCTTCCTCTGCAACAATACATCTAATAAAAAAAACTAGGCAAACGTATTGTTCCATTAGCCACCAAGCTAGCAGGCAAGCTTTTATCCTCCTTGAATAACCCTTTGTAGAATTAATTGGTGCCCTAAAAGCAAAACGTCATGGGGGAGTGACCGGACTAGTACAGGGAACACAGAAAGAAGTATGAAGAGTTATTGTGACTGACTAGCACTAGCATGTTAGCAGCTAGCTCAGCAGCTACAGAAGCCCTGCGAGTAGTCACCAAGCTTCTAATAAGTGAAGAGACGATGATGAATTTCATTGTGCATGTGTCAACGGTCTTTAGCTTGCGGGAAATTGTGTTCGTAAAGGCTGCTAAACACAAAAATATTAGCTGGACAACAATTAACTACACATGTTCCAGAGCTGATTATTTATCAATTTGCGTCATTCAAATGTCGACATAGTTTTGAACTAGGTTTTTACTTCCGTAACAGAGCTTGGAATTTCCAATTGATGCATCAGATTTCAAGTATTGAAATGTATGTTTGTTGTATGATAAATAAACTTGTAAATAAATGAAAAGAAATTCACTGTGACTTCCTACCATTCACATACCGACGAATCCCAGTTGCTGGTTCAACATTTTACAAAATTACTCAAACTTTTAGATATGAAATGAATCTTCACTAACAAATTGAAGTGTGTGTACCAAGACTTGGAAGCTGGATTACATTACTGGTTGGTGTTTACTTAAGCCCTACCTGTACTCTGTCACCAACATCAATACCTGTACATATTTTGTATCTTTTGCCGAAAAAGTGGCTGTACTTTTGCTTCTCACCCCATTACACGACTCCCTTACCTTTTCTCATAGCTCCCAGACCCCGAACTGAACTCTCCAACCCTCACCTGCCCCATTGGCTGAGGCCTTGCCACTCTGACGACCCCCCTCCACCTCTCCTAATCATTTCATAGGCTTGCTCTTCCTCGCTCGCTTCCCTACGCCAAGTCACAAGGGGGCCCCCGCCGATGCCCAAGGCTCCACAGCACTCTATCTCCCTCGCGCACACACACACCCCGGCCGTCACCACCTCTGCAGCGCCGGGCCATGTGTAGAGTCTTGACATGCTGGTAAGCCAAGTTACCTTGCTGTTACACAACTACTTTTACAATCTTTCACATGGGCTACACATGCACACCTTCAATTAGCTACACAGTCAGCAACAATGTGCGCCTTTGTGTGTGTATTTGTGTGGAGGTAGGAGGTTTTTGCCGCATGTGTGTAGGTGTGAAAGTGTGTGCGTCTGAAGGGGATATTGTAGCAGGAGAGCGTGAACATAGGGGGCCAATGT
Organism: Bovichtus variegatus; assembly: GCA_943593645.1. Classification (NCBI taxonomy): domain Eukaryota; kingdom Metazoa; phylum Chordata; class Actinopteri; order Perciformes; family Bovichtidae; genus Bovichtus; species Bovichtus variegatus. The sequence goes on from CALSCE010009689.1 coordinate 678,735, forward strand.
GATTTCAGCCCATCTATTGAACTGGTGTAATTGGGAGCACGACCGACAGCGTAGCAACTGGAAGGCTATATGTCAGACTAACTGCTTTTAGTGCCATCTCTCTTTCCCTTTCTCTCTCCTTCACAAACACATACACGCTTTCTTTTCTTACCATCGCTTTACATTGCCCGTTCTCACCTACAACCCCTCCATCTACGTGGCTCTCCTGAATGGGATGGAGGCTCATTCTTTTCACGGCTGAAAATCCTCGGCGAGAGGCGTTAAAGAATGTACCATATGCGCAAGGGTCGGACCTCTCACCCCAACGCGGCCTGCCCCGAAATGAGGAAAAACAGCAGGTCTTTGTGATGGCTTGCAAGCAGGATCTGAAGTTTCTCCCACTCAGCGACGCAGAGAGACCTCAACTAGGACCTCATCTGGCATCGCAAAATGGGAGCCGTAAATGCAGAATAGTTTTTATTGAAAAAGGACGCCACGGATAAAGATGTTGATCGCAAAATAGGCCAAATAGTCTAAAAACACCCCTCCTACAAGGTGTTTGTTCGCATTCTCACATTCTGTTATTGTATTAGACTGCTCGCTTTCTTGAAAAGTGCAGATAACGCTACAGGCCTGTGAAAATTAGACCTTTCGAAGAGGTAGCTCAGTGATGCTTACCACCTAATCCACTTAGATACTTTGCCCTAAAGTATTTCTCCCTCTTTCTTTTCTTCTTTCTTGTTTACCTTAAATACCTCTCTCTCCAACTCAAATCTGCCTCGGTTTTTATGTTTTTTCCCTATCTCCTCTCTTTTTCTGTTTCTCTTTCTCTTAGATCTGTCACAGATAGAAAGAGGACTACAGGGTCACAGAGCGGAGGCTGTGAAAATCTCACCACACTTTTAATGACTTTTAATGAGATTCAGAAAACATGCAGAAACTTGCAGAAAAAGGGAGAGAGAAACAGAGGGAGGTACTGAGAGCGAGAGATGGAGAGAAAGCAGCACCGCCCGCCACCAAGCTGACAGCGAGCAGGCTTGACATTTGGCCTCTCGTAATTAGGGAAGTGCCAGATTCCGTCCCACTAAATCTCAGCTCAAAATCATTATTCTCGACGGTGTTGACTCCGCAATGTCCGACCCGCTTAAGCCCTCCTCGTTGCTTTTTTGTCCCCCCAACCCTCCTCCTTTCTCCCCTGTAAATATCGCAGCCAAAATTACATTACAGTTTTGCGCTTGCCTCCCCCTTAATTGCTTGCCCTCCAAACACAATCTGCTTTGGCAATACATAAGATGGTATGTGAGTTAACAGCGACAGTGAGTTGGCAGCGAGGCAGCTGAGCGGCTGTCTGTGAAAAAAGGGAGCACTAAGACGAGGAGATAAAGTGTGGAGGAGAGCTGGAGAGGAGCTGATCACACACAGACAAGCTGGGGAGCAGCAGACAGATGCCATGAGAGCACGGCTGTCATCCACACAGCCAGGATAGAGGGAGGAGAGGCCGGGATGGAGAGAGATTGAGGAAAAGAGAGGCACGGGGAGTGGGAGAAGGGAAGGAAAGGAGAAAGGGAGTTTGAAAGCAGCAGAGACGGCAACTGTAATGGAGGAAAATGTAATGAAAAGAGTGAAAGGGAAGAGATCAGGTGTGGGTTAAAAGATGAAGGGAGGTAGAGAAAGGAATAAACAAAAAGAAGAAGAACTTTCAGAATTTTAAAATAACGAGAAAGTACAGGAAAGTAGATTTGGCTGACCAAGTGTGTCGGATGAATGCTTATAAACTGACTTTAAATAAAGAAATTACTATCCGACCTAAAAAATAATAGAATAAAATATGCTGGTGCTCAAATATGCAAAAATGCAAGGAGAATAATAACTGCTCTACCATCTCCACCTCCTAACAATTATGGGGTTGGGGTTTAAAGACTGACCAACAAATAGACATGCACAAACAACGTTGCACGTCCATACGGAGTTTGGTAAAAAAAAAAATAATTACTTTGTATTTTATATAGTGGTCAAAATATTAATTATTGTATATAAATAAGATTAGATTTGAGAAACACAAGGAACAGATCATCCCAACATTGTGTCATTTCAGTGAATTATTTTCATTCCATATGCGAAAAAATGTTCTTCAATATTCTCAGGTTTCTTTCAACAGAAGACAAATACTAAAGAAGTACTTTTTCTAAACCAAGCAGTTCCTCAATATGCAGTGTCTCACCGGACTACTAAAGTTGTCATACACGGTAGACACAATTATGATCTCTAACATTACAAAACCCTAAAAGCAAGTGGCAACTACTTCATGCATCACCAGTCTGAATATTATTTTCTATTAATTAAATCCATCCATTTAAATCAAATCAATTTAAATAGCAGCTAAAAAGAGCAACGCAATATTTCACTAAATTACCAAATAACCTTAATCTCTAGACATTAAATTACTTAAACACACTAACTGTACATTATTTTGCTCTTTGACCTCCTGATAACCACTGTGTTCCAGAGGAGACCATAATTAACACAATTTTATTTATTACATACAGTACAGTAACAGTACATAATCTTCTTATTATTTTATTTCCTATACATTTATTTTATTTCACAATCAGGGATTACATAAATTCCTTTTCTGTAACTGTAATAGACAGAAAATAGGTACAGAAGAGATAAAGTAAGACAGGAATTCATTGTACAAAGTGTTCGGGGTTTGAGTGAGAGAGTGCACAATATCCCTACCTAATACAGTGTGTCTATTATAACAGTGATCATATTTCCTTCATGTGAACGGTAACTCTTGTAATATTTTCCAGCCAGTCATATATGTAACGTCAGGTTAACCTTTATTTTGAAATGTTATATAGTGCATGTGTTTCATTTCCTACTCTATATCCATCTTAGATAATCATTCAGCATCTGTCAAATCCAGAGGATCCAGCTAGTGTCATCTTAAAAAAAAAGTGCTATGATTTGTTTTAAGCCTTTGCAGTCAATCATTTTGAATAAAAACATTTTTTTTTTTTAAATCACATACAAGCTAATACCCCCCAGCATGCACCATTATCTCATCGCACGTACAAAAAAGCATTGCCACACGCTCCTTTTTCACCAATTCATGAAAAGTTTAGACAAAGTTCCCTTCTTACACTCAGAGGCTTGTGTCTTGCAGAGAGAGCCCATCACAAAGCGTCAGTTAATCTGGAGATGGCAAAGAGGGGACATGGGTTTGACAGGGGCTCGCTTACTTCATAAGCCTGCCATTAACACTAATCCTTCAGGGTGACGTGCAGAGGAGGGGCAGTGGCGAGCGAGGAGGGAGGGACAAGACAGCCAGTAAATATCAATAACAAATATGAGATGTGGTGGTATTAGCCCCATCCGCCCAGTTCCACCAACGCTGCCACCACACCCTCATCCCAGCCCAGTTTGGCCCCCATGTCTTTATACTTTATCTAGCAGGGATTGGGCTGAAGTTAATCTCTCCAGCCGTTATGACAGTCAATTAGCAGAGAAGAATATTGCTTGAAAGTGAATGTATGGGGGTTCATAGGGTGCGTTTGTGTGTGTGTCGGTGAGTTGGGTATTGAGGGGTGTGTGTGTGTGTGTGTGTGTGTGTGTGTGTGTGTGTGTGTGTGTGGAGAGATGTTCCACAATGACAACTATCTCTCTGTCCGCCCCCCTGGAGAGCAGATGGGATATGAGCCTGCCAATGAGACAAGAAGAAAGAGTGGTGTGTGTGTGTGCAAGTGTGTGTGTGTCAGTCATGCATATGCACGCACACATGCATAAGGGCCGTTTGTGTGTGCCTGTTTTTCTGTGAATTCAGTGCAACAGTGTGCCCGCATAGTTCCACAGTAGTACAGAGTTGATGAGAGTACATTTACTGAAACGGCTGCCTTGTTATAATTTGACGCCTATGGTCGTGACTCATAAGAGCAAAAAACACATGCATAATGCATACATGCATCAATAATTAGATTTTTCTAAAAGTACTATTTTTGTTGGCTTTTTCCCCATAGATCTGCCTTTACAGAAATCCCTAAAAGTTTTAAAAGTGTGGGCCATCGGTCAGTGCGGAGGACACAAAACTATATTGATAAATCATTGTTTTTAAAACACCATTTAAATGCTTGATTATTTAAAGTGCAGGTTCACAGGTTTATACAGGTTTTTCACAGGTTAATCTGACCAATCAAGTTGATTTTTGATCAGATTTTATGTAAGGAATCATATCTCCATCCTCTATAATTTAGCTGAACGCAGCACTCCAAACTCTCCTTTTTCTATGACTTTTTGTACGAGTTTAAAAAAAAAAATATTAAACCTGCCAGACTTGGCTGTGAATTTAAGATAGGTTGCAGTTTAGCTTTAGGGCTGCTGCTATGTCTTCTGTTCCCACACCTTTGAAGTAATATTATGATCAATAGCAGCAGACTGAATGATCTGACAGCAACAGATGGGTGATTTTGGTGTCTGTGTTCTCATTATTTAGGAGGTAAGATTGCCAACAGGGCCAACGCTTAAAACTTTATGTAGACTTTTAATCAAACCTTTTCTTTTAATACTTTTTTAGATACAGTAGGAATCATTGCTGTTTGAAAGTGTTCTGTACAGTGGAGACATGAGTGAAAGACAATTAGATTTGAGTCTGCAACTAACAGACTTTTACATTATCTGCTAATCTGCTGATTATTTTCTTTATTAATAAATTATTCTTTACTATATACACAATGTCAGAAAATAGTGACAAATAATACCCCAGAAGCCCACAGTGACATCTTCAAATGTCTTGTTTTAACTGACATAACTGACAACTGTCCAAAACCAAAAGATGGTTTACGATCATAAATGGCCACAAAAAGCAGCACATTCTCACACCGAGAGGCTGAATTCAGAAAATATTTGGCATTTAGGCTTCAAAAATTACAAAAAAAAAAAAAAATCAAAAATAGTTGCCGGTTATTTTTGTGTTTCTCTACTGCTAATTAAATTAAAACCTAAAAACAGCAATTACATACGGTTGCATGTTACTTAGCTTAGAACAATAAAAAAGATGCTTACTTAGATGTCAATGTTACTCTCCGCTATCAACTTAAATCTCTCATCATCTGAATGAAAATCTAAAAACAACTATTTCAGGGAGAAGTGCTGAAATCGTCATTGTAAGCTTGTTTACCTTTTAGGATGCTGGTGAAACAAACATTAAGCGCTGGAGCCCGGCTCTCTCCTGGCCTCCAGGCAGAGGTTAGGGCAGCCACCCAGGTGCCCTGAACCAGAATGAGAGGCTAAACTGGGCTGCAGGATTCCCCGGTCCCTTGAATGCCTCTCTCAGGGCAGAGAGGATCCAGAGGCCAGCCCAGCATGGTCCAAAACTGAGCCCGAGTCAGCCCAGGGGACCCGGACAATAGCCAAGAATGTGTTCACATGGTAATGCAATCAACATCAAATCAAACTAGAACAGATTCTGTGTTTTTTTCTGTGTTTTTTTAAGTTATGAAGGCGTACATACTGTCATGCCCATAAACCCTGCTGAACTGTGCGTAAACATTGCCGTATACGCACATAAGCAGGTTTCCCAATACACACGAGAAAACACACACACAGGAGCAGCAGCAGCAGCAGCTGCACAAGTCTTTGGGTAAGTTCACATCTGTTAGACTGGCTTAGTGCACTGAAACTGGCTGTTGACAGCAAATGTTTTTACTAAAGTCCACATTGTGAGTTATTGTATATGGAGGCTGCTGTGCAGGGAAAAGGACAAATACCTTTATGCTCTTTCTTTGTCTCATGCAAACTCTTTCAGTCTCCCTCTGGTTTTCTTTCATCTGCTGCCCGTTTGAGGCGCACTGGTCAGCAAGTTAAATCAATTATACCTCTAGCAGTTGAAATATTTGCGACCATTTAAAATAAATGCTTTGCACAGGTATCTCTTTAAAACCTCCATTTCCAGAGGGGAGACGGCAGGTCGAGGCTACATAACTCCGACAATCTATCATCTGCCACCTCGGTGCCGGCTGTAATAGCCTCTCCCGCTTCTAATATCAGAGTGAATGGTTGCAATGATAGAAAGGCATGTTTTTATGTACCTCGGATGTGGATTATTGTGATTGTATGATTGATTTGAAACCCAGTGTTCTTTCCTGTGAGTCAGAGTATTTGTGTGCAGGCAGCAAATGAAAAATACCAGCATGTAGTGATTGGAACAAAACGATCTGACCCTCAACCTTCCAATCTTTTTAAGTGTGTTTCCATTCAGAGTTAGCTTTCAATGCCTTGACATTCAATGGTATGATTACTCAGATGCAGCATGGTGTGTCTGTTTGTGTGTGTGTGAGAGAGTGTGAGTGTGTGTGTGTGTGTGTGTGTGTGTGTGTGTGTGTAAGGGGGGGGTTGAGGGATGCGTGGGTGTGGTTGTCGATGGGTAGGTGTGGACATTTTATGCATGTTTGCGTGTGCTAATCACCTGTAGGCTGCTGGTTGCGGGGTGTTTGTGTTGAGGGCACCAAACAGGCCTTTAGAGCGAGGTTGAGTGAGCAGCAGAGGCGCAGAGTCACACACACACACAGAAACACACACACACACAGAAACACAAACACACAGAAACACACACACACACACACACACACCAGCCAAGTCCAAGCCAGAGCCGAGCCAAGACTCTGTGTTTAGAACAAGAAAAACACTTTGTTTACGCTTTAGGGCCCTTCACTGCTCAACCAGCGAAAGAGGGAAATCAACTCATCCCTGGTTCCCTAGCCCCCGCCGCGTCGTCAACAGATGAAGTCAGCATCTCACACCCAACAGATGGGCGCAGGGAACAGCAGCCTACTTTACCAAATGGACTTTTCTTTTCCCTCTTTCCCAATCTACTAATCAATGCTCGTCGTCTGCAAGATGGCACCCGGCGCTGCAGGCAGAAGGTTAGGAAGTTGCTGGTTGAACCAAAAGCTGATTATTTGAGGTGTGTGGCGGCACGCATCGCAGATCTGAACTGGGTGACAAAATAAATAAAAATATATCATTTATTGTTTAAAAAGGAAATGTCTTTTCTTGGAAATAATCCTGCAGGGCTCAGTGGAAGTGCATCTGTGGCAGGGGATGTTTAATATCAGATGCTGCTTATTTGAAATTGTCTTGCTTTGGTAAGATCAGAGCATCCAGATGATAAGGACACGCCCACCTAAACGCCCTCAATCAGATGAACAAACAACTCTGGCTCCAGAAGGAAAAACACACACACACACACACAATCTATTTATTTATTTTTTATCATTTATCCTTTAAGTCGTCTGGTTTTTTGTCCGTATAATTCCTTTATTCTTCACACCCAAATCAAGTGCCTCTGTGCGCAGCAGATAAATAGGAATTCCAAACTCCAATGGTTCATTTGTCATGGTGTGAATTCCAAGAGTGGAATCTAGAAATAGCTCGAGTGTTCAAGCGCGGTTGTTGCCTGGGGCTCGGTGGCATGTAGGAGGCTTTGGTGATATTTGCTTTTTGCATATTTTCTACTAGGGGGCTTTTTTGGAAGGGAGATATGCACTTTTCCCATTGCAAACATTGCAAAAAAAAAGAAAAAAAAAAACAGAAAAGATTTTTGTGTGTGTGTTCTGAGCTGCACGTTGTAGGAGGCTTTGCCCATTATTTTGGTATGACATTACAGTTTTAATTGAATTGAATGCAATTTATTCTTAAGAAAACTTTTAATTAAGTGCCATATGGACAGATTGTGGAGTAGTGGCCTCCATGATATTCCCTTGGGGACATTTGCTGCATAATTAAGAATATGAACTGTAATGACACAGTGAGATTTAATGGAAACTTGCAGTCTAAATAGGCGACGTTGGAAAGCCATTATTACCCAGCCAGAGAGGGCTTAGTAGGGTTCTCAAGGGACAGCGGGCTCCCCAGAGTGGAACCCTGGGAATAGAAAACCCTAGAGAACAAGAAGGGAAGTAAGGAAGAAGGAAGTACAGCTCACTCTCCTGGACCGCAAAACCGCCAATGTACTGACTCAACTGCTGTTGATTGCATCTAGCTAGCAATGTACACACCGATCGTTCTTGTGCTTGATTTACACTCTCAAATTTGTTTGTTTTGCTTTTTTTCCCTGTTTGTATGCATGTCTGTGAAGTAGATTCACTCACACAGACTCGTCTTTGCATTAGTTTATGCCCTCTGCAAATTTGCATCCGTTAGTGTCCATTTGCAACTTTTCTTTGAATTATTATGCAATCGCGACATCTAAAAAAAAAAAAGCCCCCCGTTCGCTCTGAATTTGACACGGAAGCTGCAGTAGTGGTTGCGACAAGCAGTGAACTAAATGTTTTCCAGATTGATCAAATATCAAATACATTTGTAGATTTAAGAGTCGTTATTTCTGTTTTTGGATTTAAAACAACTTGTACAGCTTTCAATGTCATCTTCATTTTTATGTCATTATTTTTCTTGAATTTAGCTAGCAAGCTTGCGAGTTACATAGGAAAATAACGTCCTTATTCTTAATTCCAAGATTAGATTTGTCTACTACTTCTCAACTGGGAAAACAGCCATCGGTGGGCATAACAGCCCTTTTTGAAATCGGGTTGGGCCGAGGATTCGGAGGTCTGGAACCAAGCTAATACTATTTGTATCGTACATAAGTCTTGGGTCCCAATATGCTGCAACTATTGTCGTGAGGCGTCGGCTCTTACCATTTTAATCTTACTATTGGGATCATATTGATTGAACAATTCATGGTTACAGTTATTGTGCATCTGCAATAATCGCAATGGAGAATTGAGTTTAGTTGGATCTACAGCGCACTGAAGGAATCATGGAAGAATCACAGCAGTTGTGGAATGTGGAAATAAAAAATATCTTCTTTGGTTTCTCAACAATTCTTTTACAGAGAAAACTGTATAATAGATAGGGAGAGGATAGACGATGGAGAAAAAATAAGTTCACTAATTAACAGTTATTTTGCTAGACTATATAAAAGCTGATTGATGTCCTTCTGGACTTCATTCATGTTGCCGTAACAGTATACCTTGTGTTGTTGAATCTGTTCAGGCAGCCATTTTGTAATTGTATAAAAGACTTATTATTGCCCATACGAAGCTGCTTGTTCACCATTATAGAACTTCCACAACGGCTCAGAGCTGAATGCAGTGTTTTGTGGAAATCTTAAATTTTTGTGTTGCTCTATTAACAGTTAGAGGAGAATACAGCAGGATGAGGGTGCTGAAGTCAAGGTAAACTAGGATGAAGGTGCTGAAGTCAAGGTAAACTATTTGCAACGACGTACAGCAAAAACCGAGAGAATTCCTCGGTTGTTAGCGCTCAGTGAGCACACAAAACAAAGAAAGGCAACAACAAGTAAAGAAAAGATGTAAAAAGCCTGCCGCACCAAAGAATGTGGAACTGAGAGAAAAGGAGAGGGAGAAAAGAAAGATTGAAGAGCGAGAAAGTGAAAGAGAGGGCGTTGAGAGAGCCAAGGAGAGGGTAAATATGGAGGCCAGATAACAAGAAAACAAAGGCAAAGAGAAAAAAAATCTAAAAAATGTCTGTACGTGAAAAGGAGAGAGAAATAAAAAAGGAAAGACACAGTTAACTGCCCGCAGAACAGAACAAACTCATTTACAGAGCAGTGCCAGACTTGAAAACAATTATCTGCCATCTACGTTGCCTCTGTAGAAGAGTAGCCCGTTTTGTGGGGCTCTTTGTTTTTCTCAAGGACATATTCATTATTTCAGATGAGACCCATTTGAGTCTAAATAAAGACTTTCTCTGCTCTCTGTCAGATTCACTGGTGCTGTGATGTTGCATCTGAGGGGATGTGAAAACGCGTTTGAAAAGGAGTCTGATGAAAGCACTTCTATGCCACTAATGCATGTTCATTAAGTTCAAATTCTCTTTTCTTTCCACCTCCCTTTTCACATTTGAGTCTGGGTGCTAATATTTGTGTTTTAGTGTTTTTCCCGTGTTTGCAGGGTGCACAAGTTCTCTTGAAAAACGTAACGTTCGAGCAATCGATGACATCTTTTTCTTTCGCTCGCCGCCCACGACAATGGTCTTCTGTCCAAGCGGGCCCTTTGAAAGCAGGCCTGCATCTTCTCCTGTGCATGCATGGCAGAGGAAAAGGCTGGCACTAATCACATCCAGACAAAAGACACCTCGGACAAACAGTAAACAAGGAGCCAGAAGTCTTTTATGACTCACAGGGAACATACACACACATTTACAGAAAGTGTTATTCCTCTCCGGATGAGAAGATTTTGACATTGCAAAAGAAATGCAAAAATAAATTGTGTTTATGTAGCCTGCTCGTTTCCTCTTAAGGTCACGACGCCAAGCACAGATGGAATCTAACTGACATGGAGGACGGCGGGGAGAAATAACCGAGCGGGTTTTGGGTCCCATCCTACCTGCTCGAGAGGTTGTCTCGCCACTACTGAAAGACCTCTGTGTGTGGAAATGAAAGAGGAGGGTACGGAGACAAACAAACACATGCAAACACAACACACTTCAAATGGCCTTCGAGAGTGCTGCATTCCACATTTAATTGGAAGCGAAAAAATCCAGCATAGCACCCTCCAAAGTAAACTTCTCACAGTGGCGAAGCCAGCCAATCACACAGGGAGGCTAGGTCCCAGGGGCCCCGCCCTCCAGAAATAGGCACAGATAACCTATTGTTGGAGCTCAAACGGTGGACACACACACACACACACACACACACACACACACACACACACACACATACACACACAGGTATTGCAAGTGTTTTCATAGCTATTGTAGACGCAATGAGAAACTAATGGATCAGAGTGAAAAGCAGAGAAACACATTGAGGAAGGGGGCATTCGGGATGTAAGAGGGTATAGATAAAAGGTATCCTTGGTAACTAGTTTGTGAATGTAGTATTACATTTGTTAAAGATGTAATATTACGTTCACAAAGATGCATTTCCTCCCCTCACACACTTTTAGGATGCAAGGGAGACAATATTGAGGGATAAATAGGAATTTTTTAATTCACACTTATTAATGTGACGTTTGCACTGTAAAATCAAAAATGACAGCAGGTCTGTGAATCCATGTGGGAAATTTGACGACTTTGATCTGAGCTTGTGCGATTGCAACCCCTGTCAAGATGAGGACAAAGGGCAGAAAAATAACGACAAGTATTTTATATTCAACTGGAATTGTATTACATTTATGTACAGAATTAATAATGTTAATGTTAATAATCAGTTTGACGTTTCTTCAGCTCCTAAAAGACAACTTGATGTTGCTGTTACAGTTATCCTCCCATATTTCACAGAATTCAGGGCATTTGTTTTTTTGCACGCACGAATTAAACTCTCACAATCTGAAATAAATAAATGTGTCTGAATCAAATCTGGATTAAAACATTATAATTGTGAGCATTTATCCCTGAAAATCCACAGCTGAATTTTTAAGAGGATGTGAGCACTAGTTTTTATTTAACGCAAACACACACAGGGGGGACATCTGTGCTGAACGCTGACCAAATCCGCGGCGACTTTACTCACAATACAATTTTGTTGGAAGTGTTAGAATTTGTTTCAAGTTGATGGCACAGCCTCCATTTTGAGTTGACTTTGATATCATTCTGCAAACAGTGAAATGTCTGGATAAGTGTTGCGTTTAGGCCAGCCATCTGTACCATCTCCAACTCCAGAGCAGTTACATGCAGAGCACCCTCGAATTAGAGGGGGAGAGATGTGGCGGCGTTTTAAATGGTTCACTGCTGGCATCTACTGGAGAAACAGAGAAACCCAAGCGCGGAGACAACTCTGTAGACCCTCGCTATTCACTCTCTTGTCTTCCAAGTAAATCATTACCTCCACATGATGAGGCATCACCTCCGATTACAGCATCATACATACCATGAATGACATCAAATGATGTGGTTCGACAGGAAAAAATAAAGCAAGACAGTACTTAATCATTAAAAGTTTTGCCAAAACGGACAGATTTTCTGATGAAAACTGGTTTACAGCCATCTCAACTACACATCTCGTCTCCTGCCAAGTTAATGTACATAACGTTAGAGACATCTTTCTGATAGCGACTTCCGCACAATGCAAATGTTAACGCATAAAAGACGTCTTTATCGTTAAACACTAAATACATCTCAATACATTTTATAAAAAAGGATAGTATTTTAGCAAAATGGGTGTTGCATTCTTTGAAGCTAAAGTTCAGCAAAGTAGAAAGTGTTTTTAGATGTAAAGTTCTAATTACAGGTTATGATTCAATATTATATTGTCATAATATATATATGCAAGGTATCTACTATTTGCTTAAAAGTACAACAATTACTTGTATCGGTCAACAATCACTAATGGTACGGTAAGTCTGCATTTTTCTTCAACATATTAGACATAAAATAATCATATTTCACTTTTTTCAGGTATCTCACTACCTTTATGTTCATCATAATTTGCTAAAATGGAGACATGATGAAATACTGGGACTATTAAAAGAAAGACATTTGACAAAAAGAACAATGACAAATTAAAAAACAACTTTAGATTGCAAGATAAAAAAAACACAAACATATTTAGTCTCTCAAATTCCAAATGGATTTATGCAATAATGCAACTCATAATCCAAAAGATTTCTCTTGGGCAAAAAATACAAACAACAGCAATAATACCTCCACATACCCTACGTGTTTACTGTGCTGTATGTATCTGTGTGCATTTGGTATGTGCACACATGGGACTTATTTATACAGAACCACTGACTGCTATAAATGCTTCTCTTTCTCGAGCCCGAGGCTTACAGTGTGCATGTGGGCATGACAGCGCGAGTTAAAAGTCCACGAAATATGGTGTTAAAAACAAAGACTGTAAATAATGACATGCATACGCCATGTTTTAACGGTCATATGAGACAGATAATTATTTACTGTGCAGCTACCAAAAGTCTGTTGAGAAATGTGTTGATTTAAGTGTCACCAAGTTAGGTCAAAATAGAAACTTAAAGACGATTTGAGTATAATAACATTTCTGTAGTGTGTTAGTGTGTGTCGTCTATTTGTGTACGTCCACGTGTCACTCCTGACAGAGGAAAAGCAAAAAGCGATGAGAAAGCTTGTAGGGAGAGCAGCGATGGAAAAGATCTCCTGTGTGCAGGAATGTGATTACTGTGATTTACTTCCTTTTTTTTGCCGAGCACAATTCTCATCTAATTCTTGTAATTGTTGCCTCATAATGTGAAACATTCATATCAGCGAATGCATTCAGCTCCAGCCTGTTTAGGACGCTGCAGATTGAGTTAGAGTTCATCCATTACAATAAAGAACAAAGCGCTCCCCTATCTGTTTCAGACATTTCTCTCTTTATGATGCCGAGTATGGCTCTGAGCTTGTCAGAGAATTCAGCCAAACAATGTATTGCTTTGAGATATATCAAGAGCTCCACAATAAGATCCTGTGTTGTTGATAATTTTGAAAAGGGAGGCAAAGGGGGGTGGGGGGGGGACTGAGACAGAGGCAAACTCCAGACAAAAGGGATTGTCTTGATTATTTGTCCGTCAGCGATGTCAGGAGCATATAATGAACAACGATGGCTTGGAGGATAACAGTGATTGAGATTAGGCCCCGCTGAGAAAGAGAAAGGAAAAGAGAAAGAGGGGGCGAAAAGAGAAGAGAGAGAAAGAGAGTGAAGAGTGGAGAATAGGGACGTGACTAGAAGAGAGCTCTGTGATAACTGCCAGACAACAGCCTGTTTGATCCAGAGGGATGGCAGAGGGATGTAAGGCGTTTGAAGCTGACAATCCCTTTGTGATGATAACACATGTTTTTCAGTGTGCGCGCTGATCCTCCCTCTCCTATTGTATTATGGGCAGCAGACGGCAGCTACCTTTAGGCCCAGCGTGGTTATGAGCAGCTGTCGGCATTGTGGGAAGTGCTGCTAATCTGCTTCAGTATCTTTAGCCCTTCGTTTAGCTCTTTGATCCTCTCCCATTATGCCTCCCTTCCCATCACAACCAGCGAGTGAGTCTGGCAAAGCTGTGCAGGAATGTTGGGTAAAAAAAGGAAGGAGAGACAGAGAGAAAATTCACAATGCTCCCATCAGAGGCTCGTCTATTAACAGATGTTTCCGTTTTTCTACGTGCGTCTCTCTCGGAACTTTTACACCCGTCACAGCTAGTCAAACTGAGAGACAGGACAAGATAGACATCTGCCAAGCCCTTCGTATGTTCTCCTTCACCAGAGGCTGTAGTTAGGAGCAGGGTTGGGATTCCCTCAAGGCTTATTGGTTTCAAAGACATGAGGTATGCAAGGGAGTTGCCACAGACAAGTAAGAATACGGCTACTACGTCTACTTTGGATTTCACAAAAAATCTAGCCCTTCTCCCATTCCTGTTTCATTGTCATGCAGTTTTTCTGCATTGTTTTTAACACTATGTGGTTAAGCCAAAAACGTTGACAATAAAGTTTCTAACTAACCAACATGATCAGATCCGTTGCGCTGATGGAACCTTTTAGTTCCTGGGAATAAAAGTTCCTGGGACTTTTAGTGAAGTTCATTTTCAAGTATTTAAGTTAAAAAGATACAGTCTAAGCCACTGTTTTCTCAAAAAATTAAATCCAGCCAAAATGTGGTAAACTGGCAGGTAAATTCTCACAACTTAACTGTTTTGAAGACGTTTCCAGCATCCTCAAAGTCTCCTCTAGCCTGCCAGAAGCATAAATATTCAAGATTTTCATCTTCATTCCCTCAAAGATTTCAACCAGAGGTGTCGCACATTTATTTGCCTTTCTTGTCGTAAAAAAAAAAAAAAAAGTTTGAATCTGCATTTTATCTCTTATATTCTTTGACATGTTTGTGAATATTAAAGTGTCCGTACTGTATTTTGGGTAGCAAAAACATTGATGAGTGGATAAACAACGGCACAAACCAAGGCAAAAAACCTAATGTTGAAAATATTAAAACAGAAAGGCGATGCCGGTGCAAATATCCAATCCAATACACCTTACACCACTTGTGCCCCGCTTCATTATTAGATATTATTAGATAGACACATTCGACTGTGCCTCTACTTCCACTTAAATGCAGTAAAGTTAACTGAGATTCATCAAAATATCCAAAACAAGGAAGGACAAAAAAAAAAAAAAAATGTTTCCACCTCCTCTAATGGTGAAATGGTAGACGAAAGATCCAAGCTAATGGTCTAATTATGATTTAGAAACAAATCAGGTATAAAAGGCAAATGACAGGCTTTTAACAGCTTTGACTGTATGAGTAGTAGCCTATAATAAGACGAGGTAGGTGTCGCGGAGGTGTGTCTGTATCATTGTGTGTGTCAGTTGGGGGTGCAAGCAAGCCGCAGCGAGCGAAGCGGATACAAGCAGCACACAATTAACAGACACAGAAATATCTCGCTGTGCTTAAGCAAGCCATTAAATCAGATATAAATAAAGCGAAGGAGCCCTTTGTGATTAACGAGGTGAGACTTGCTGCTAATTACTGTTTCCCTCTCCTCTGGCAATTAGATTGGCATGTTGAATAGGGATGAATGAGACTGCCCTGACCCCACCCCCCCAACCCTCAGTTGTTCCGTTTTGCTCTCTGTTCCTCTATTTGATTGTAGCAGGATACATGCATCTAAGTGAGTGTGCTCCCGTCTCTTCCACTGGAGTGCTTTATTCTGGGCATTTTTAACAGGAAGCCCAAAGGTGAGACGCTGACCTTCTTTTTCTGATCTGCATGTGAGGGGAGATCTGGTTTTGATTAAAAAAATAATTAAAAGAATTGGCCAATTAGAGGTTACACGTGGCAAGGGCACCCTCGGCCACCCCACAGACACGGCCCTGCTCATGCAACTTGAATTAATAGTTGCATTATAATACTTTTGTCTATTATTTTGAGGAGACACTCACAAAACATTTCTGATTAAAAAACACATTGCTGCCCCTGTGTACGTTTGTGAATCGATTTCAAAAATGGAAAACTTGAAGCAAACGAGTTTTTGTAAAATTTAACAAATTATTGGGAGGCAGAGCAGCTTTAATACAATTTCAATATTAGTTGATGTTTAGTAGTTGGAAGCCACAAATAAACATTTACTTTAGGCCAGTAGAATAATTGATAGAATATAGCAGTTAACTGCAGTCCATTGATTGAAACACAAGCAATTAATAAATTACTATTTTGGTGTTTGGCTTGAGTTATTTAAGTAAAGCTACCAATACATTTACCAACTAAAGTTTCTCAGATTCTCACATTTGCTTGCTTGTTTTATGCATATTATATTAAAATGATTACTTTGATGGCAGTTAAAACTATGTAAGCAATTTCCAGTCTTCTTTGGCAATGTATCTATAAACTGCTAAAATGTAATATTTGGATATATAAATCTGCATTATAGCCGGGCTGATACAGGATTTTTGAGGCCTACCGATAATGATATTTTAGTGATATATTGGAACATATTCATTTTCTTTGCACGACCCAACAAAGGATTTTGGTAAGGTTCCCATAAATATTTTTTGTTTTTGTTTTACAATTGCCTAGCCACTGTTTACTGGCTTCATTGTAATCGTTTTAAACCCAAAGACTCAGCCAGAGATTGTTCTGCCTGCAGAGAAACGAGACCAATGAGATTGTTCTGCCTGAAATGTTTGTTGCTAAAACTCCGCTGCACAGGGACTTAGCCTTATGAGTTTGGTGAAATGACAACTGTGATGGATGTGCATCACAGCTGTGTCAGCACTTCTCCCAGGCCTCCGCCTCTGACTACTTCCCCGATCCCCATCACACACACTCTGAGCCCTGGTGATATACAACTTTGTAATCCATTACTACACACTTACACCAATTGTCTTCAGCTGAAAGTGGCTGCTATGACCTTTTTTATGGGAAATGAAAATAAGTGGAGGCTCAGAACAGCCGATATTGGATTCTGTTGTTAATTAATGTGTGTATTATCCGGGTGGATGAAGCCGGGGGGAGGAAGTTAATTGAATTACAGTCAGTGAGTTGGATAATGCACTGTTGTAATTGTTGGACTGTATAAGACAGTGCTCACATTAGGGAGACGAAAGGCAGGCCTGATTTGCTTCTAGAGAATGGTAAGAAATTACTCGTTTGGTTTTGGGGGGTGAGGCATGAATGAGTTTCTAATTTAACCCTTGGGAGGGCAAACTGTAAACATGTGTACCACTAAAGCCCGTCTATGCACTTCTTATTTACTTACAGCACTTTCGCAGAACATAGACAAACTAACGCATTACACTTTTTCATTTTATAGTAGTTTAATGACTAACAGGCCAAACGAATGTTATGTCTGACATTAGGCTTGAGCCCCCTAGAGCTTACTTTTTGAAATAATTCCACATTGCCTTTATTTAGACTTATTTTTCACATCCAGGCTGTATAACGAAATTTGGTCTTCCACAAAAAAGGAAAACTGGCCCAGGGCTCAATGTCGCAAAGCAATCTAAGCCTGTTTCAATGTGATGTTTTCTTCACTGAATTCAGTATTTTCCTTTTTGCTTTGAATAGAGAGGTTGAATAGAAGGCATATTAATGAGCTGCCTTTATTTTAAATATAGAAATCTGTTAATAAGCATTATCACAAGCATATCAAAAATAATAAATGTCGAAAAGGATTATTTTTGTACCCTGTGGTGAGCTTTATGCCAGGTTTGGGGACCTGTACACATTTCTTTCTATGGGATGTGCTGCCATCTTGTGGTCATCTTTGATACAAACTCAGCAAAACGCATGCATCTCTACATATACCCAGCATGCTCTCTGAGTCCAAGGCCAGCTGATTCTGACCGTGGATGTCAGGATCTCAAGATACAAAGCAACTTTATAGAAATGAGCATAACATGTCCCCTTTAAGTAAGATAATATGTCAGTTTACCAACAAAGTGAAATCATTATTTGTATTATCACTATTGTGGTGTCACACAAGAAACTATATGAAATGACAATTTAGTAAATATGTTTTTTTTTTTTTTTTTAGGCAAGAGATGTATGCTCACATTACATGAAAACAACGTACATATCATGACAGTTGTTTTCTTAAATATATATTATATTTCTTTCTCGAAGCGTCCATGTGATATAATATCCAACTAAATGTTTTTGTGTTTGTTGACGGAACAAATCGCTTTCTCCATTGCTGCTAACCAACTAGCAAAACATAAACCACACAGGTGAGCCTGAGTTTGTTAATTATCCGTCACGTGACCCAGTAAGCCATGACAGTGAGCCAGCATGCACGAGCTAACCTAAATAGAACTGGTCGTTTTTTAATGTCATCAATTACCCCTTTGCTTTTCCTACTATAAAAAGACAAAATGGGGAAGTCAGAAAAAGTGCAATACCAACAAAAAAAGTGACATTTTAATATAAAATTAAAGAGACTTTGGTCAATAATCCTAAAAATATTTGACCGATTGTTATTTATGTTGTAATAAAATTGCCTCTCTGCCAAAGAAAGACCACCAAGATTTTTGTTATCTGACCTGGTAAACCGGAAACCAAGACAGAACTCCCAGAGACACGAGATTAAAAGAAGACACAGATAAGGGTAAATAGACTTTATTTTCAAAGCATGTTTACAGTATTGAAAATGTCATGTTTTTATTTCACCTCTTACCCCAGGCAACTATTCACTTTAATGCAACTTTTAGAAAAAAAAGAACTCCCTCTATGTACATTCATTCACATTTGAGAACAAGCAAAGATATTATTACATGGGTTTACTGTACATATAAACAAATGCTAAAGTGGCCAGAGATATTTAAGGACAGACCTTTGTACAATGTTTAATAGTAGTGGAGGCTCATATTATTGGCAGTACTAAGATGACCTATGTATGATGTACAATGAAAATGCATTCATTTGTTTCAGGATATATATTTCAGCTGTATGATTATGTGGCAGTCAAATTTGACACACTGCATTCATTTATGCGTGTTATTTGTCAATGTGGTCTGACAAGGTACTAACCAACTGAAACCAATCTTTCACAGACACTTAACATTATCCTCCAACACAAGTTAAACCGATAACTTATCCAACTCATTTACCATCGCACATCTTAGAAGCCAACATACTTTAGGCCTAACTCAAACAACTTCTTAATTCCTGCATGAAAAACACAACACTAAATTAAAGACAGAAGAAAAGAAATGCGCCTAACCTTCCAACTTTAGTACAAAAAATAAGAGCTTTCACAGGCACACCGGCAGACTAGTGTGAACATGAGACTTGGACAATCCAGTCTCGTCAGTAATCGTCTCTTCGCGAAGCTTTGCAAAGATGTTACAGCAGAGAGCACCTGGGCAACTGTTTTGGAGTAAACAAGAAAACTTGTTTCACCACATTCTACATGTGACATTAAGCTTAAATGGCTCAGAAAGCTGAAATTTAGGCGCTCGTCTGGCACTTTCAATTTTGTAATTCTTTTTTTTTTTTTTTTTTTCATATGCTATATTTGTCCCAAGAGTCATCTGCTGCCGCATCAGCAAACATCCACACACTTTCAAAGACCTCGGCCTCAACAACAAGTATAAAAAAATCTATATAACTGTTATTCTAGTTCTCTTTGTGCTACATTGAAAATGATACAGTGTGCATTATGTACAAGCAAAAAACAGATGACAGCTCTTTGGTGTAGTCTTGTTAAAGTAACCAAGAGTTTTTTAGGGCCTCCTGAAGCTCATCTAAAAACCTTAACATGAAGGTTAAAGTTAATAATCAAGAACAGTTACTGACAGCAGCCATAATTGTTTTTCTCCAACAGATGGTGCTCTTGCCCCTCAGGTCCCACTAACAGCTGACTTTCATTATTGTTTTTAACTTAGCACAGATGTATGAAACCAACCAACTCCACTTTCTTTTTTTCGCCAAAATCCCACTTTTCAACAGACCTTCAACATTGGGCGCCTAAAATGATGATTTTTCCAACAGTGGCTCAGCAATCCGACCGTATCACACTTATCTTAATACATACTTGAATAAAAAAAACTGGTCTACAAGTGTATACAATGTCCTTACTTCACTGGGACTGAACAGCAGTGTTTTATAATATTAATGATTCCCAAACGTTCCTTGACACAGAGCAGACAATATAATGGTTTGGTCTTGTTTAGTACAGCATGTCTTACAGTCGATGTCAGAGCGAATAAAGTCCCCAACACTGCTAACTTACCATGTGAACGACAACCAAATTTCCTATCTAGAATTATGAACATGGAATGTTCAAATTACAGTGAGATGCAAGCTTGTCCCCGGTTCAGATTTAGACAAAAGCCAAGTGTCGAAACATACATTACAGTGAAAATCTCCCTCAAGTCAAAAGACTGCTCACTGACATACAGTGCAACTATTTAACTCAAGGGAGAGGTTAGATGTAAACACAAGATGCTCTCCTACAACTCAATGTTTCTACCTTCAGCCTAGAAAGTCAAAACACACGAGCCCTCACCAAACTACACAGCAACAATGACTACACAGCTATTTTCCGGCCTACCACCCATGCCCACAGTATGCTGAGGAAAATAAGGGTGAAAACAAGAGTCACAAGGCAGGCCACAACTTTTTTTTTTCTTTTCTTTTTTTTTTCTTTCTTTTTAAATGATTTGGCTCGTCTCACATGGGCTTAAGGGACAGCACTGGCCTTTCCAAGTTGGCTTTTCTTTTTTTCTTTCATCTTGGTGCTTCAGCAAACAAAGCAGGCTTTGTATTGCTTTCACGTTGTTGTAAATTTGGTCGTTAGCTGGGCTGTCCCTCGAGCGTTTTTCCCCCATGAATGTGCATATGAGGAAGGTGTCTCCAGGCAATCAGGTTAGTGTTTGGGCCACCTGTCAGTCATGTAGGTGGTTACAATGTGTTGGTTGTGAATAACGCGACGTTCCACCTCTGTCTTATTCGTGGTGAGTTGAGCTACAAGGATAGCTGCTTACATATAAATGATATACATCACGTTGATATCCTAATTTATATTAGAATAATTGAAATGACCACAACCACAAATTTAGGCCATGCGGGCTTCACATTGTAGCAGGTCTTAAATCTGTACTTCACACACGCCCACATTACAAATGATTTGGGCTACCGGATAACAAAGGTGTGACAGCAAAGGATGGAAAAGCTTGTGGTCCATTCAATCTTTAGAGATAAGGACATGTAGAGGGGACCTGTAGGCACTGAGCAGGACAGACTCTCAGTCTGGCTCTTCTCTACTTAGACTCCCACAGGGCGCTCTGCAGTCGTCATGTGAAGCTCAGAGCAGATTGGAAGGGAGGAAGAGCAGGAGGAGAAGAAGATGAGTGGGTGGGGGCTTTTATTCGGGTAAGTTCAGCGCAGCCACCTCCAGTTTCATCTTGAAGTACTGGTTGAAGCGCAGGACTGCATATCTGAGACACACGGAGAAGAGCCGCGTCAGCCATAAGATAAAAAAATGTGGATACTAGTGCAAAAATATCAGACTGTTTAAACACACTGTGCACCGAGATGACACAAATTATATCAACTTGGATGCTTCACATTTTGTTATTACACATATGATATGATTAAATGACTAGATCTGCTTGGCATAGCAAAATAAAATGGCTGCTCATAAAATGTGCTTGATGGTTTATTTTAGGATCGCAACATACCCCAAGAAATCAAAGTCGATGGTGGAGACCTTGGCCTGAATCAGAGCCCAGAGACCCCAGAAGAAATGAGATGCCTAGACATAGAGGAAGAACACAGAGACACAAAGGATTAGCATGTACTCACGGTCTAAAAGTAAATGTCGTTTCTAATTACCCAACACAGTACACTCAAGCATGTACAAAGCCAGCAGAAGCCCTATGGCAACAACACCAAATAGCTGACACAGAAACCCAAATGCTTCACTTGCCCATCCTCCACACTGCCCTCTTTTCCTCTCGACAGTAAACAAGCAGAGTGTGGCTCAGGGGAGAGGGCTGAGCCTCAGAAGGGTAACAAGTCATTAAGAGTGCCTCTCATATGCTGGCCGCACATTGCGAACACCCATCTCTCATAAGCAGAGCAGGTTGTGCAGGTTATAGCCCACATCACTGTTTACAACATCAAATTATGATCCATGTTTGCTGATCAAATCCACTCAGAGCTCTACAAGTGTTCAATTTCAATTCTTTTAACAATTTCCATGACCATAATTACTAACTAACTGCCTACCAGAGAGCATTTTGTCAAGAGGCAACACAACAAAACAGCTTACAACTCAAAAAAGTAGCTATCCTCAGATAACAGAACAGCCGGAGTAAAGTTAACTGTGGAAACGCTACCCGGCAAAAGAGCCTGTTGACAGAGGAGGCAAAGAAGGCGAAGAGGGAGATTGATTAAAAAAAAAAAGTTATTTCTATTAAATTAGAGTAGTAAGTAACAAACCCTGCCTACGTATTAATACTGCCTTTATTATAGCACTGAGATCGGGGTTTGTAGTTCTTTGGAATTCTTCGGTTGTTTCTTGCTTTGCCAGGCTGCTAGCGGTAGCCATGTTGCTAATGACAAATGAACTTCCTGTTCATGTGAAAATCAAAGTGCAGTGTGTATAAGATTATGGAGTTTTAATATTTGAAAAAGTTACATCAACTTATTGCAATAATGTAAGGCAAACCTAAGACAAAAAGGTAACATTTATTCTGAAAAGGTTTTTAGTATTTCTCAATTCCCAGTGACTTGCAAATAAATTGTACACAAAATATCCATCAGTATGCCTTTTTTTAAATTTTTTTTAATAAATCATCTGTATCGATCCAGAAACTGAGAAGATAAGCATTTCTTACATGAATCGATTTCCCGTCACCATCTTGGTCATTAAAACTCGAGACAGGTGCAGAATTGCTCTACTGTAATCTTATGTGGTTCATAATATTACAATATTATATAATATATACAATACAAATGCTTACCAGGGCAAAGCGGTTGACTTGGACATAGAGAATCTCCACCTCTCTGTCGGTCACTTCACTGCCCTGGCCTTTGTTCTCCTTATAGGCCTCCAGGTAGGAGCGGAGCCACTGCAGCTGAAAGGCCCGCTGAGGGTAGTGACTATAATCCACCTCATTCAGCCCTGCAACACATACAAACACAAGTTAAGACACCAAGTTAACATTGCATACACACATCTTTTTTGTTTGTTTGACATATTAACAAGTTATTCTCACCAGCAAACTCGTTGAAATGGTTCCCAATGTCATAGGCTTGGTAATTGTACCCAGCATACTCGTAGTCAATGAACTTTACATTGCCTGGAAAAAGAAGCAGTGTTGTTTAGACAAGAGACACAGGAAGCAGACAAGAAATGATTATGATGGGTTTTCCCTTTAAATAACTCAGATGCTTTTCATTTTATACTGTAACTTTCTTCCTGTCAGACTGGTCTGGATGGCTAGTTAGCAGATGTGGGGCAAGGAGTAAGAGCTTGCATTTTGAGGAAAGTAGACTGTAGAGGGAGACTTCGGCACAGGAAATGGAATAAACTTAAGAACCATTCTTCTGGAAAATAACTTCTGACAAACACTTCTACACGTGCACTATAATGCTGTTAGGGACAGACACAATCATGCTGTTAAGAATTAGGGAAGTTGGAGTCAACCTATATATTCAGAATAAAATATATTTTTAAGTAAGTGTGGGGAATTTTAGGACTACAAGGGAAGCAAACCAAACAAGAACATATAGACATCTTGCATATCTTCATGGAGGTTGAGCATTCAATCTCCAATGATATCTTAAACAGATTAGATGTACTAGTAACCAACTCGTTAGCCTTTTTTCCCCACAAGACCACAAATTAAGCAGCCGGGATACATTAGCAGTGATGAAAATATGCAAATACTGATGCAACACATGAAATGCATACGAAAAATCTAGGGGGGAAAAGGGAGTACATCTGGCTTTCCAAAGAATGTTTTTTTTGGATACATGCAAAGAAAAAAGGGAAAATGGCCAAGTCAAAGTTATGTTTTGAAGAGAAGGGGGTAAAAGGGGCAAAGAAAGCAGAGGGACAAAGGGGGGAAGATAGTAAAATACAAAGAGACACTAAAGTAGTCTGTAGAAAAGTACAGTGAGCTGCCAAAGCAAATGTAAAGCAACACACTGTTTGTTTGATCCACACTCTCTCTCAGAACTTTGTCGACTTACAGCAGACAATAAACTTGTCTGTAACTGAGAGCCGACTGGAGTAATAGCTCTTAGATACACACTAAACCTTTGAGACGCGCCAATTTAAAAGTTTTTTTTTTTTTTTTAAAATCGTCTTCCAATTTTTTATGAGGGTCCCATACATCTTGAAGACAACCCAAGAGTTCTACTAAAATTGCTTGAATGCTTAAAATACATTCTCGGCATCTGCAAAAGGTGTCTCTTTAAACTTTTAAATCCAATGTTCGTGCATGGAGAGGAAAGGGTCAAAGAATGTGTTGTTGATTGCATTTGTAGACCAGTGAGAATATGAGGTGTCGGCATCAACAATGGACAAAGAGGGAAGCATTGCTCTCAAAATGGAGGCGGTTGATCTCAAAATACAAACCCTTACTTTTACAAGCCCGGTTGTTACAGAGATATTAACAAATAAAAAAGTATAATTTTAAAAGAACAATAAAATTAAATCAAATGTCTCCACTCTTAAATGTTTTGGTTTGTTTTGGCTTTTGGCTAATTACTTTGGCTTAACATATGGAACATTAGTTTTTGAGGTGGTGCTGGACTACAGAGAAAGACACTTTGAGGTGGGTTACCAGCCGGCGTGTAGGTCCTAGCGGGACACAACTGAACACCTCCAGGCAGTGGCTATAGCCCCCCTGTGCAGCAGATGAAAAGGTTGGGGCAAACACATCTTTCACACATGCTCACTCACACACGGACATATTTGTCTTTTATCCATTCCTTCACCCACGCACAGTGTCGAAAAACATCAGGCCCTGCTGCCAACCCTCCCCCCTCACACATACAACCTCACTTCCCCTTCTCACAACACACCCCTCCAATGCTCCCTTCCCATTGGTCCGTTGTGAACCCAATAGCGTGACACCTCTGCAGCTTCTGCAAATGACAGAATCTTTGAGAGGCTTCCTGTTGGCTGCTGAGCTGCAGATTTTTTGGCCCCTTGGGTCCTAGTAAAATGTGCGCAGATTTCTTTTCTATGCAAACAGCTGAGAAAAGTGAGAGGGGCAGGGAAACTAAAGCAGCCTGTGTTGGAGACACAGTAAAGTGAGACAAAAATAGAGAAGAAAAGTAATAAAGCACTTGTTGAGAGTACATTGGACATTTAACAGTGTCTTTGGAAAACTGAGAAAAATAATGAAGCTTCCACCACTTGTTTATGGTTTTATCAATACAGGAAGTGGTAGCTTTCTTCTGTCGCGTTTGGCAGACAAGTGGTTTCAACTACAGCTGAGAAGAAGTGAAGCAGCGTGATAGCTCTTCAGTCTCTTCATGCCTACTGTTTTTCAATTCAACTAACGGAATGAGGCTTGAGTATACACCGACGGTTTAGACAGCTCGAGTTGGGCGCGGCCACAAATTCAGTAAATTATTGCTTGAAGCTGAAGTCCCCTGACTCTATTGTGGCGTCCATCCCATTGTGGTTGTCATCGGTAGGTGTGGTCCAGTTGCAGTGTTGTGACATAATGTGATTGAACTAGAGGTACTGAGATAAGGGAACATTCTTTTTGATTCTGGATCTTAAAAGTACTGATAATTGTAGCCTAACATGATGAAGCCTGAAACATGATTCTGCAAGTCTTCAAAGTATGCATTGACGCTTTGCATAGACTTTTACACGTCTGTACAAGAGATTTATACTATTCATTTACATTATATTAGCAGTAAGTTGTATTTGTCCAAACTGAATTTCCAAGAATTTAGGGAGTTCCACTCTGGGTGTCGACACAATCCCAGTGAAACTGGGAATCTTTCTTTGCTGAACAAGTCAGCACTTCTTTCATATGCAAAACCAAAATTCAAATAAGATTCTGCAGGTGTGCAGGTCTACTTCTCTGTGAGCTACGGTTACCCAGAAACTCTTTTTCCGGCATTTTTGCAGAAGCATGTTTTAGCTTCAAAGGATAAAGCTGATGATATTCTATAATATTGTTAATGTCAACAAATCCCATGAAAAGACCAAAACCAACAATGCATTAGTCCATCTCTCAATACTTTCCAACTTCCAGTGGTTCTCATTCCCAGCCCCATTCATCCCTTCTGAAGACAAATCTCTAAAAATGGGGTCACAAAGAACAAAGGCTTAGTAGTTTCTCAAACATGAGTAATCAGTGAATTTATAGACCATTTTCAGCTGCAGATTAATACACATTTGATGCACTAATGAGTATTTATAGCAGCAGGATGGTGTATGATGTATTGACTCAAAATAAACTACATTGTTTGTGTTCATCATGTGAAGCTCACTGTGTGTTTAATAGTTCCTGGACAATATATATATATAAAAAAAAAAAAATAATAA
>CALSCE010009689.1:705293-760577 GCA_943593645.1 Bovichtus variegatus
AATATTGATGCTATGAAATGGAAA
This sequence comes from Bovichtus variegatus, assembly GCA_943593645.1. NCBI lineage: Eukaryota > Metazoa > Chordata > Actinopteri > Perciformes > Bovichtidae > Bovichtus > Bovichtus variegatus. The sequence continues at coordinate 705,318 of CALSCE010009689.1, forward strand.
TTGCGGAGTAAGGAGCAGTGACGGAAAGTAGCTTTACACTTTAGGCATTTGGCTGGTGCTCAGAGTGACTTAAAGCAAGTGCAAACCATAAAAACATTTGTGTAATAACCAGCATTGTACGTGGCCTCACTACTGTCAGAGGGAAAACTGGTGGGCGAGTAGCATTGGAGGGTAATAGGTAGGTACGTGGCTCCTACTGCTGCCATGAACTCATCCCGATTAGCCTGAGCAGTGGGCAGACTACGCGAGGGCCCTCAAAGCCGACTGTGCGTGAGGTTTGTCTCTCTCCATTGCCTCCCCAGGGTAGGGCGGCGCAGGGCAGCCACAGCCTCGGCTGTCATTCCTATGGGAGAAAGGCTAGACACAAGGAGCTGTGAGAAGGGCCCCGCCCCTCGTCGCGAACCGACGAGGGGGCTGACAGCTCTCAAACACCCCCACCCCACCTCCCACATGCATAAAAAAGAACCTGAACTCTCGTCTTTCCCCCCTGCTTATACGTTTGCCTGAGGACAGGTTGCTTGACCTTCATCAAAAAAACATTTCTAAAGCACCAAAAACATGTGCTGTCAATACAACTCAGACTTGGTATGTGGTATGATGTAATGGCATTGTTTGTTCAGGCTGATAACAGTGGTTTACGTTCTAGGTTTTAAGCACAGAATTAGAAGGACAGATCAGACAAGATTTTTGAAAAGAGAATGAAATCCATGTCAGAAAAGGCTTCCCTTTACACTTCTTACGAGGCCTTATTACAGGGGCTCCCCGGGATTTAAAGACAGGTTTGGGAAATTAAAATTGGGAAGATGAAGTCAAATCAGTGACAGGTGAGTTTTTCTTTAATACACATTTGCCGAATGTATTGGAGGCAGATACACAAAACGTTGCCCCACCCTCCAATCCAAATCAATCAACACACAACTTTAGTTTGCGTGTGTCCTATTTCAAAAGAGGATTCCATCTAGAGCCAAACAGAGCATCCAAATAACAGGACTAGTCTTTTCTGATCGTTCTAATTCTACACCTGCAGCCCAATGCAAACACTGACAATGAGTGAAGCATGTGACTAGGGTTGAGGAAGTGCAGTTAATGCAGTCCTACCTGAGCGCAGAGACCAATGCAGTTCACACTACAACACAATTCAGTCACACAGTAATGTCTATGACTACACTTGTGCAGTTAATACTCACCTTCCTCCTCATTATATATTATGTTTTTGCAGAGAAGGTCATTGTGGCAGAGAACTACGGGAGAGCCCAGCACAGACAAGCTTTGCTGGAGCCACACCAGCTCTTCTCGGAGGTACCGTGGGCTGGGTACCTCCATACTCAACCTGGAAGGGGCAGAGAGTCAAAGAGGGTGATTATTGTGTATTGAAAAGCAGTAGGAGAATTAACAGTATCAATAAAAAGACAGATGGAGGTTGCGTCAGTAAAGGGAACCTGAAAGTAGACTTAGAAATAAAAAAGGTGAGGATAGGAATAGGGAACAGAAAATAAAAAACACGTAAAGGGAAACAAATAACATTCTAATTTTACAAAACAGAATTTGCAATACAATTTCTGAAGTGGGGGGGGGAATAAAAAGTTATTAAATTATGATATAACATTTAATCAATTAAGCCTGACAACAGCTGTCTCACCTTATTTTAGCAAAAAGGGACCATTTCTAAGAAATAATGATAAGCTTCTTAAAAAGATTTTTATTTAATTTTTTTTTAAAGTAAACTCAAATTCTCCCGATGTTACTACTAGAATAAAATTATTTCTGACTTAAACTCTCACTCTAGCTTCTTTACAACTACATTTCCTGCCTGTTAGATTAGGATATATTATTACATTAATTTCACCCTTAATGACAAGCTGCTCAAGCAGTGATACATGCATACATATAGCAGTATACTATTTTTCTATTATACTATTTTTTGTCTATTCCCATTTTCTAGAAAATGCCCTTTATTTTTTGCAAATAAGCAAATTGGCTTTGCCTGGCTGCTCGGTTTAGTTTATTGGTTTATTTGTCAGACTATGCAATACTAACATTGTTAGGAGATGATCAGGAGACGACGAAACAAAACATTGGGCAATACAAAATGGAAAGGGCCCGCTTCAATCCTCGTGGTCGTGAGGAGTGCTCCACCTATTTCATTGTTTTTGTTCAACATACATGAATCCCTAAGATGCTGCGGGTGTCAGAGTCTTTATCAGCGTTTCTCTTACAGTTTTAACATTTGGAAGCCTGTTTGGAAATTTAAAAGCCATGCCAATGTTTGTTTTGGATTCATTTTGGTTGCCAACATATACGAAGGTAGTTGTTATGCAAACGCAATGTTCAAACAATCAAGAATGAATTTGTCTGTGTTGTAGCACACCTGTAATTCTTTGTGTAAATACTGACACACTACTGAGATTATGAAAGGAATTCCACATTTCACAAACTTCCTGAGACAGGTGAGACATCTACAACTGATAATGGAAACTAGAGGCAGGGAGTCATAGTTCCACGTGGAGATAACTGAGAACAGAAATATACAACAGGCAAAGCCATGTTTCCAAGCAGTGGAATTAGTGCTAGTCAGTCCTCTCAAAATGTCTTCGAGGTTCAATGTAAGACATGCAAGAATTTAAATTTTTTAAATTTAAAACATTAAATCAGTGAACTAACATTATCAACAGAATGTGAAGAGGTAGCAGTGTTGACATTATGTCAGAGACATCTATGTGTTGTGTTGCAGAGATAATCTGCCAGTCTGCCCTCAGACCAGAGGGAGAAGAAGTACAGCTCCGGACTCAGGCAGACTCATGGCCAACATTACATCCATGATCCCTGCACGCTTTGATAGTTTGTTTTGATTAAATCCAAAGAGGCAGACACGGGAAAACGACTCGCAGTGTCCCAACCGCTGCCAGGAGGCCGCTCCGCCAGGAGCAGAGTGTGCGAGAGAGACGGACAGATTCTCCGTTAGCATTCAGCAGTTAGCACTGCTTTAGCCGACTCTCTGCCGGAACGTCAAACTTTCTGTTGCTGCGGTCACACAGGTTAGACCCAGTGCTCCATTTTATGTATTATATTATATATATATATATATATATTACGATGTAATAATAATATAAATAAAGGGCATAATATAAAATGGAATAATTACATTTACATTATATATGTAATAATTAAATGATATGTTTTGCACTTTATTGCGTGTTTTGTTATGGCTGAAATACAGAGCCTGTGTGTGCCCTCTTTGTTTGCCTGTTCTCCTCACGTCCGTTTCTCTTCTTGTGCACTGATTTGCTTAAGCGGAACAGCCAACCAGAGCGATTTCTCTCACCGACGGACTCTGCCGCCGATACAACATGCTGAATTGGCAGAAAAGCTGACGACAAGGGCCGACTAGTGCTAGCGGTGACAACTTGGGTGACAAACACTCACCGACAGCTTGGTGTGTCAGAGCCTTCAAGGGTCAGTAAGCACAATATTCTACATGACCTCACCTGGCGTTCTGCTCAGGGTCCTTGAGGTACTTGGGGATGAGAGCAAAGTACTTGCCCATCTTCAGCCACAGGTCAGACTGGGGCACCCAGCCATTGTGAGCATGGATGACATGGTACTTGGCCAGCTGCTTGGCAATTAGGCTGCAAGGTAGAAAAGACAGGAAAAAAAGGGACGATTTAAATTAGAGCAGCAAGCAGCAATGTGTGATATTATTCTATTACAATATTGTTAAAAAGTAAAAAAACAAGTGGAACAAGATTCAGGATATTAAATAAAAAATAAAAAAAGAGTGTTAGTAGGATACACTTAGACCTAATAACAATGTTTTAAAGCAACTCAAGCTGTTGTTCATTGTAAAATCAGATACAATTTCTAAAGTCTACCAAAATTCACATTTAAGATAATTTACTACAGCTCATATATCAAATATCTCCTGTCTATCAAATACCTTTTAACATTTACAGATGTCAAACTTTTTACAAGAGTAACTTTAGCAGGTAAATTACTATTTTGGTGTAACTATAAAACAGTTGAATGTTTTAATAATTAGTTTTATACTTTAATTTCCATCAGGTTGCAGTTCATGAATGATTTTTCTTAGCTGGGCCGACATTTTTGGTGAAACCTTTAAGGCAATGACTGACAGCAATGCAACTGTGTACATGTTGTGAAGGAGCGTGTGGGTGCGGTTGTGTGTCTGTATATTAAGCTTGCACGAGGAGCTTCGAATTTTAGGGACAGGTGACAGTCAGATGACCTCGTTGAAAACGAGGCTGCATGACAAAGCAATATATTGTATTTACCTGAACACAGGTTGGCTGCGAATGTGCTCAGGCTCCAGGGCAGTTCCTTGCAAAAATTCATAACAAAGGCCATTGTTGAAGGTGCAGTATAGGTGTGGGGCACAGCGGTTTGCATGTAGTACTCTGAAACTTTTCACTTCATTTTCCCGGTCAACCAACAATTCTGTTTTGTTGCCATAAATACGGACCAGAACCACATCCTGCATGAATGCACCCACGTAGCATCCCAGCAGCTTATTGGTTATCCCGTCTGTGAAAAACTGCGGAGACAAAGAGTGGAGAACAGGTGAATCAAGGGGGGGGAAAAAAATCCTTATTTGTCCAGTGCTTTAACAATCTAGTTTGAGGCCTACAGTTAGACAACAGTGGGGCCATCCTCCACATTATACTATTTAAGTACTGTGCATGAAAACCTACATTGTTTTGCGTATTACATAAGTTCTGAGGAGAGTCAGAATCTGGCAAGCTACACAATAGAGAGAAGAGGAATGAATGTAGCATTAGAAAATTAGGGCTCGTCTGGGTTGATTTAAGCTGAACTGTCTCTTGTGAAGCTGGGAACATTTATGGGGAGAGGTGGGGGGGGGGGGGGGGGTATGCCCACATACCAGCCCTAATTGTTCACTCTATAAGGGAGTGACTGAGAAAAACAGGACGGTCAGGAATTTTATTTTGCATGAGGAAGCTATGACAGGCATTTGCTGAGTTTCCATTTCGCTCTCATTGATGAATATAGGCAAAGGGTGGTGGAGCATGTGACCAGCTCCCATCCTCACCATGTTTACCAAGTGGAACCACACCCCCAGTCTGCTGCTGGAAAGGGAAAAATATTTCTGCCTGGGCTGTAATGTTGCACTTATGTCTCACGCTTCTTTAGCCTATTGTAATGTAATGTTGGGACATAATGTTCCCGTCTGCAGCTCGAGGAGGACACTTGTAGGATTACATTCAGTAAAGTAGTCATGCGCCATTTGTCTGCTGTGTCTCTTCCAGAAGTTTACAAGACTAGAATATGTAGATCTCATACCGAGTCTCAGCCTCCCGACCAATCTCAGGGATGCCAGACTGTCACAGGGCGCAGCATGATGACCAGCGCGTGCTATGAAGCCGACAGAGACACCTCTCCTCTATCTATACACCCACCTCCATACAAATGTGCTAAATCGTGCCTTTTTTAAATTAAATATTTGAGTTAACTTTAATATGACGTCGTTGTATTAGTTGTTATGCGTTACTCAGGTTAACAGGTATGGCTGGTTTTGTAACTGCGTCAAAAGCGGCGAGATACTCCCACTGTCTGCTCGTATCCTGAAGTGTTTCAGATGCGATTTGCAAACGTGGAGAGATTACCGCTGTAATATACCAAGGAAATTATCTCCCATCTGTCCGTGGGTGCAAACAGCTATCTAATAGGGACATTAACATACATATATGGTGTCGTAGGGTGACGTTAGTGTTAGCTAACTTGAGTTTTTCATGAGACGAGGTTGCTAGCTAACATCGGTTTTAGTGATTTAAAAAAAAAAAAGGACGTTAATCACAAAGATAGGTATATATTTATATATATATATACACAAGCTACGGGAGGATGTGGACATATCATACAAAGCACAGTAACGTTACAGTAAAATGCTACAGTAAAAATTAAACGGCACCTTCAGTTTGACCTCAGATGGCTTCCAACTCGGTCTCAGCTCCTTGATCAGCCTCAGTGCACCGGACCTGTAGTCGCTTTCGTCAACTGTCACATCTATTTTGGGCACAGCGGGAGCCTCGTCGGGTACGTGAATGTAGTTGGCCATTGCTAATCTTTATTTCTTGCAATATCGTAAACTCTCACTATTACTGTGCTTTACGCAGAGGCTAAATGCGCAATGTATGAACATAAGCGACGAAGGCTGGGTATATATTCCTGTAGTAGTCGGTGTGTGCGGCAACGCCTCTCAAAAAATCCCACCCACAAGAAAAAAAGATTTCTCCTGATGCATGCCGGTAGTCGAATGACTCACTAGAAGCGCGTGATCAATGCGTCAGCGGGCACCGCCGGCGGAGTTTAATTATTAAAAACATGTACATCTGCAAAGTAATGGTCATGTAATGCTTAACACCAAGGACAAATAAAATACATAAAGTCATAAGACATATACGATTACAAATCAAAGATATGACTCAACCTTCTTCTCTGTGGTTATTCAAGTCGCCAGTCGTTGGTAGATACATACAAGCGTACACACGTAACGCACTGTGCTTCTGACGTCACATCCGTGATCTACTTAAATGAGCTTTGTGTCACGAAATCTCCGTCCGTCTGAACATTTTAAATGTCAAACAGTGTGAATCCATTTGAACTCAGATGAATCCAGTTTTCTAGTCTGACACACACACACACACACACACACACACACCTGATATGTTAGCGGTGAAGGGAAAATTAGGAAGTAAATGTTTTTGTGAACTCATAATGCATTTCTGTTTCTATTAGTGATTCTTGGCCTCATAAAAGTCGTCTGAGGGAAGCTCTAACGTTACCCAATTGTCGTATAACTCATTGCATTGCACAACAAAAACCTAATATTTTATTTTACAGATATGAACTGAATGACAGACAGTGTAAGAACAGATAAATCAAGCTGTTTGTTTCTGTGGGCTCGTCATCACCACTGTATCTTGTTTCTGCAGTTTATAATTTCATATACATTATTCATTAAAAGGAGATATAGTTACTGCATGTCATGAACAATTAAAACCAATATTCTTTGCAACAAGGTTTTAGGTTCATTGCAACTTGCATGTAACTTGCAACCCTACCTGTTCAAAAAATATCAGAGGCTTAGCCCGCCTCAATATACAATTCTAAATATACTTTATAACAATGGTGGCATATTTCCATCTTGACCTTTAGCCAGTTTGGCCATGTAGTATCCGTTTCATGCTGGCATATAATTCATGCAAGGTTGGTTGCTTAGTAACATACTGTGTGAAACATTACAAGGGATCTCTTTGCATCAATTGTCCCACCCTCAATATCCATCAGATTGGAATTTTATCTTGATACATAATCCCCTGCTCTCCCCACACACACACACACACACACACACACACACACACACACACACACACACACACACACTTGGGAGAGCTCCAGTTGAGTTTAGTGGAGGGTGTCATCCTGCCCAGGGATACCTTGTTAGTGGCTCTTTAGTAAAGGGGTGCTTTTTACTCATGTTTATTGGCTTGCCTCTCTTTTGGAGTCTTGAAAGTTTTAAATAAGGGAACACGTCCCCATTTCCCCCTAACTACTAGTAGGCTTATTCACATAATGCTCAGTAAAAACACAAGTTTGCCACATCAACCTTTATCAGCCAATGGGAGCAAATAAATCAACGTGGACAGGTTCCTGTCTGTGAACTACTGACCCAGAAAACACACATCTATAAAACACAAACCTACAGGCAAACCAACAAGTGGAAATAAGTGTTTGACTTATTTTAATCATTTAAGTTTTCTTTGTGGAGATGACTCTTTTCGCTTCACTTCTACTGTTTCTTGTCTTCTTAAAAGGGGATTTTCAGGGGATTTTCAAATAGCTACGTCTCCAAGAGCAACATAGCCAAGGAACAATACACAGCATTATGTGAGCCTGATAATGTCTATTGTTATAATGCCTGCTGAGGCACAGGAGGAGCCGTGGTTGCTGTTTAGGTTGATATTCGATCAAGAGTCACTAAGACAACATAGCAACAAAAAGATTATCTTTCTTACGTCAGTGTCTCAACACAGCAACTGTCTCATTTAAGTTTATGAAGGGATGGATTTGCGTTCATGTTACGACTAAATGAAAAAGCCTTTTCTAATCATATCACTCAAGTGCTAATTTATTACACTTGGTTTTGGAAAATAATTTATTTTAAAGCAAAAATATATTCTTACATTTACAAGTGTCTTAATAAGAACCAAGATCACCGCTACTTCATCAGACAGCTACTTCTCATTGGCAATAAAAACATTTCCTTCTCAAGCCTTCAGGCTCAACACGTTCATGAATCACACCCCTCGTGCTCAATCGAAAAAGTCCTCTATATCAATGTTGGGATTGAGCAGCTCCTCTCCGTATGGGGTCAGATCCATCTGGTTGAGGATCAGGTTCTCAAAGGTCTCCTCCAGGTCTGTTTCCCCGATCAGCACCGCTCCCACCATCCGACCTCCACTGAGAACGACCTGGAACAGAAATACAGGGGTACATTCTGTGAAAATAAGGCCAGACGTGATGATTTCTCCAGTAGTGGGTGAAATTATTTTGATAACGTGAGGAAAGACATCTAAAATCTACAATTTTAACAAAAAACAGCTGATCCAGTTTTGCCTCTGGCTCAAAAGCAGTATTAGACCACACCCACAGAAAAACTGGTTCCTTTCACACAGCGACAAGTTCAAATGGAAGATTTTCCCGATGCCATTGGCACCACAAGAATGTCTAACAGCATCCAAACAGCTTGTGATGTTGATAATCACTGAACCCATCAGCTCTAGGTCTGACGATGATAAGCTTCTGGGGGAAAGGGCCAATATTTCAGGGTTTCCTGTGTAGCCAGCTGATATCCGGATAACAGACTTCCTCTTCCATGCACATGATTATTTAGAGTCCGATTAGCAACTCGAGACACTAGAATGGAGTTGGAGTTGGAAAGCGTCCTCGACCGGATTGACTCACAAGTAGCAAGTTTACAAGCTAATTTTAAGATAAATCATCGTCAGACGATGGCCGATGGATTCCAAGATTGCATGTTGGACAATGCCTGCATGCAACCAAATCCGGCTCAAACGTGATTGGTCAATACTACTCGGTCTACAAACAGACTACAGACGGCAGCCAGAACACTTACGAAACCAAAATCCTGTCCAAACTCTACATATACAGTATATACAGATATCTGTTTATACAGATTACTGCTAACATAACAACCGCTTAAATATTTTTTTTTATGGGAGTGAATCAATAATAAGTGAGTTACACATACGTAAATAGACTGCCGCTGTTAAAAAACACTAGATACATACACATAACAACACACAAGAGCATTAGCGCGTTGTTATTCTCTTTAGTATCACCTTGACATACTCCTGGCCTTTGGTACAGCGTAGAAGCAGCTCATGGTCGGGCCCCAGCCCCTGCCCATTAAACTTCCCCAGAAGGACCACCTGTGGAATGACCAGCAGAGAGGAAGTCGGTTAAATGCAGTGTGAATAAACCTAGAAGAGCAAGAGGAAACTACATTCAGGCCACTTTCATATGTGGTCCTAAATCATATGCAGGTCCGATCTTTTGCAATGCAATCTCAGTCTGAAGAGTCCTATTTCGGATTTAATTCGGATCCGAGCTTCCGAATTGAGCACTAAGGCTTGCAGTGTGAACCCAGCCTAAGCAGCACTGTAAAGTCACCTTGAAGAGTCTTCAAAGTAATGGTTATAATTTGTATGGTTGTATGATTAACATATAAGTTATTATTTAAACAAATGCACTCCCCGGCAGGAAAATGTCACCCACCTTGTAGTTGAAGAATTTGGTAATGTGTGAGAAGAGTTCGAAGCAGAAGTCCAGTTCTATTGGCTCTGACAGGACGTGTGCCGCCATGCAGCGTCCGGTGTACCAGCCCATCTGACGGGCCTGCGTCCACAAACGCATCTGCACACAGCACACACACAGTATGACTTTCAAATTCATAGATGCTTTTTATCTTCTGTATGGACTCTTAGAACATCCTGATGAAACATACTGTTTTAGCTCTCCTGCCAATGCCAGGGGAACTTAACCAAGCCTGTTTCTTGATAACCTACATTGACTCATTTAAGGACAAACTATCAGGTGAATTATAGTGGTGCTGATTGCACACATCTATATCTGCCACTGTTTTTTCCCCAGTTGCTTTTCATTTACATTTGTAGAGCTGAATTGTGGGTATAATGTGAGAACTGATGATGCATAGGATCTTCGAAATGTATCTAAATCATGTTCCGATAGCATCTTTACACCTCTAGTAGGTGTTCATGACATAAGACAAATAATCAGGCACTATGCTGTGTACTGCAGTTTCTAATGATGCAGAGTTTGAGGATAAACACGGGTTGGTGCAAGGATTTGTCAGTTAGTTCACCTGCTGCCACATTGGGCTGTGTTCCCAGCATGCAGTGCACACGTCTCCAGCAGCATACACATCTGGCTCTGATGTCATCATGTGGTCATCTACCTGCAGGCCGCCATCATCTGCCAGTGCAAACTAAAAACGTAAAACCGAAATATTAATATAATATATATGATATTTGATTAATACTTTATGTTCACAAAGAGGTGACACAAAGTAAAATGCAAAGTCTTTGCTGTAAATCGCACATTCATTTGGATGAGGTATACTAAATACTTATTTTCTCCTCTTACCTGTAGCGCTATTTATCAATCTAGATAGTTTTGGTGTGAGTTGCCGAGTGTCGGGGATGTAGAGATGTCTGCCTTCTCTCCAGTAGATTTGAAACCTCGATGACACTCGGCTTGTGGAGCTCAAAGCGCCAACAATACATGAAAACAACTCTACAGCAATGTCTCTTTCAAGGAAATCCTTACCTGGTTACACCCACCAACCATATCACTGTACAGAAGGAAGCGTGCATCTACTCATGGACAGGAGGCTGACAGAGCGAGATGTACACATTAATGGCATCCTCCTCGGCTGACCTGTATTCTTAGATAGCTAAGTGGTTGCTAGTTATCTCTGACACTCAGCCCACCACTCCAACACTATCTAGATTGATAAATAACACGAGTGGTAAGAGGAGAAATATGTATTTTTGATTTTGGGGTGAACTGTCCCTTTTAAAACCAGAGTGATAAAAGCTAATCTGTCCTTTAGTGACATCTAGAGGCCTTAATACCCACCTGCATTACATAACCTCAACCTTTGTGTACTAGAAGATGCAGACTTGACTTGCAGTGTTGGCCCTATTAAAAGACTTGGGAGCACAGTAGAGCTCATTTCTCCTTAATATAGATGCCCGCCCTTACAATTCTTTCCAAGACGTCATTGGTACAATGGCAGACATAATGGTCATTGAACAAACAGTAGGAATTACTTAAATCTCAGATCCCCAAAGCAAATATTATTTATTTTTCATACGGGTGTTTACTTACATTGTTGCCATGGAGAAATGGCTCAGTGTTTGGCACAACACCGGTGGCACTGACAACAAAATCACAGCCAAATGTTTTGCCATTGGTCAGTTTGATGTAAACGGGCCAGGATCCTACTGAGAGGAGAGATAAGCTTGAAAAGTGCAACGAGCAAAGAATAAGTCAGAGTTCATATCCGAGGAGCAGCAGGTCTAGTTCTCACCAGTCTCAGGTCTGAGTGTTTGCTGAGGGGATTTGAGGAGCTCCTCAGAAGTGAAGATCTTTTCCACCTCACACTGGTATTCCAATGAAACTCTGCGGGTCCCCTGAGCACACGCCGGCAGAGAAAAGAGACCGAGGAGAGGAGAAAGAAGGGATCACATAACAATGAGACATATACAGAAGATCATATCTACACAATTAGACTTCCCAAACTGACCTCCTTCCTTTAGGATTGTCACAGAGGCTCTCGATAACAAAGATGCACACACTATCTCACCTGCTCTGCTCCTCGTAGAACTATTCCTTCATGCCAGTCTGGACCGAGGGCACTGCCAGCCTCTGTAGGACCAGACCCTTGCCTTCGCGCGTTTCTATCTGGAAATTCACACATAAACAAGAATATGATGATCTTGGGACAGATTCAACTGTTTCATAAGAGAAGAAGAGAAATCTGCGTGTCAGGAATAAACATAAGATGAAGACCTGCTGTGAAGGTCTGGGATCCTCCAGGTGCTGGTTCCTCCGTGGTGTAGCGAGTTCTCTTACAGGGAGCAGCCCTTTCTGGTTTGTCAGCCTCCAGCGATGGGATGAGGAACTGTGCCGCCCCCGCGTCAAAGAAGGTGTTTCCTATGGCCTTGTCCTTCACAGCCCAGATCACCTCACAGCCATCCACTTCATACCTGGACAGAACATGTTCAGCAACACTGAATGACTGGACAGTGTGAATAATCTCTGAACATGGTGGTAACATTATGAGACGGGGTTTCATACAGGCTCAGTGCTCTTCAGTCGGAAAAATGTACACATTTTAACTTAGATGAAAATGACAAAGAGATAATCACTAACACTATTCTTTCAGTATTTTGGTTATAGTTTTCTTACACTAATTCCAGAGCAATCCCTCCGTTGCCAACAACAATGATTCTCTTTGCTTTGGATAACCGCTTTTGAAACTCCTGAAACACAAAAACAGGGAAAACTGTTGAGAATCACACGTTTTCTGTTGTTGTTTTTTTAACCTCTGACTTGTGTTTTCAATCCAATTGTTTTGACTGTTTGTAGATTAATATAATTTAATTCAATCTTTATTTAATCAGTCAGGCTTGTTGAGATCAAGATCTCGCTTCCAAGAGACTTGAGAACAAGAACCTTTCACAACAACACAATCAGCAAAACAGAATGAACAATAAACAAGGAATTAAAAACAATTACAAGAAACCAAAAAAGAACTAGCTTTAATATCTCCCAAGGGATTGCAAGACTCTAGTTTGAGAGCAGTTTTGCAGTTCATTCCATTTAAAAGGTGCAAAGTACCACCTGCCATCATTAGTGCATACTTGAGGGATATCTAAGATTAAGAAGCTACTGGTTTGTGAAGCGTTTTTGCTAGATTGGAAGGAGAGAAGAGATGTGAGGTAGTTTGGAAGCTTCAACAGTAGAGCTTTATGAATGAATAACATGAGATGGCTATTTATCTGAATGAGGTCCATCCAAATGTTTAATACAAAGAACAATGATGAGTACAAAATGTGTAATTTGTGATAAAGCGTAACAGGGTTTAACAGCTGAAGCGTTGAAGGAATCGTGAAGGGTGAATTACAATGTCGAGACAACTTGTATTTTAAAATGAGTGAAATGTAGCAACGATATTGTAGCAGCTGCAGTTAAGATGTTACTGGATGTACTTTTATACACGGAAGCAAGGCCCAGTACTGTAAAATTTACTGAAAACCTCACATTCACAGGAATAAAGGGATGGAAGAAAATGGCATGCAGTATAAAACACAAACAAATGTAGGATGTTCTTTTTCAAACTGCTTCTTGCTCCTGTAAGAAGGTCTTAGTTCAGTGCATTGAGGAATTTCAGACCTGCATGTCAATGACAATACAAACACCTAGAGTGATGGGATTGTACCTGGGCGCTGTCTGTGTCCCGTATCCCCAGGACATAAGGGTTGTCCTGGGTTAGGAGCTTGGGTCTGCCCCCGCCACAGATACACAGCTTCTCATAACCAAAAACCCGGCCATCTGCAGTTTCCAAAGACTGAGAAAAGAAAGAAGAAAATAGTGAATAATTTTCACATCAAGCTTTGCGTTTTGTTTCTCCCTTTGAGAAAGTAATGTTTCTCTTTACAAACAGAGGTTGGACTTTGGACATCTTTAGTCTAATCACAGTCCTATCACACTGCACTTAGATCATATGCTGGAACGACATCTCCACAAGGTGGCGATAGTACACAGATAATAGTCACCAAAAAAGCCTTTGTTGAGATTTGTTGCATGAAATCACTGTCTGAATTTTATTGCGATTATAACATTATAATCAGTGATGAACAACGAATGGGAAATTCCAGAATGTGTGGCTTATGTTACAGTTCTTAGTTGCATACACATTTTACCAGCAGTCTTCTTCTTATCAAATATAGCAAACCAAACCAGAAAAAGACATCTCATGGAAACACAACATAACATAAAATACAAAATGATTGCATTTATACACACGGTTACACTTTATCATACTCTGCAAAACACCTACTTACATGTGATTGTGTGTGGAGTGATTTGACAGCAGAGTGGATGACAGTCAGGTTGGGAAACTTCTCCTCCAAAACACTGGATGGTTGCTCCTCCACATCAAACTCTTCCAGTGTCTTGGACACCTTAGCCAAGGAGAATAAAAGGAATGGGTACAGGTTATTGAGTGCACATTAAGTAGAATGCGAGGTGATTGACAAATGAATACAAATGAGGATATGTTCAATTAAAACTAAAATAGTTTTTTAGTCTGGTAATGCATTGATTGTATGGGACACCAAGGAAGCAAACCATGTCAGCCGTTAGTGTACATATACAAAATGTGCATATGGAATAATGTTCTTCATCATCATCATCATCACCACCACCCTGACCTGTTTATAGTTGGTCACTGCCTTGATATGTGGGCCTGCTGTAATCAGAGCCAAGTCAGCTGACGGAATCTGGGATGACAGCTGTCAATGAAGATTAGGGTTAATGTTTGTTAGCTACATGACATGCATTACAGTATTACATACTCTGGTTAATAGATGTATGCTGTGTAGCGCTAACGTATTACTTATTAATTCATTTTCACCTGCTCAACACATGTGACACCCGCAATGCCACCTCCCACGATCACAAACCGAAATGTTTTCTCTTTTCTATATGCCATTCCTTTTCTAAAATTGCTAAGCTAACACTATCTAGCTAACACTAGCTCGTCTTGCATTTTAAGTGAAAATGGTTGCTATGTTCTTTTTCTCTCTCTGCATGGACACGTTAATAAACATGTAAGAACCAATTGGCAATTGGTAAGAGTGTTAAAATGCTCTTAGAAAGTTCTTGTGATAGCTAGCTGACCAAAACTTCCTTCAGCACATGACAACAGAACGATGAAGCAACGTAACTTCCGTGTTTACAAGTAACTACGGCAAGCAGCAGGACACGTTTTCCAAGCGCACGCACTAATGGACGCGCTGAATAGGTATTGTGACATGCGTTTGTGACAATGTATGTCTATGGAAGCAAGAATATCTCATAGTAACTATAATACATATCTATGTTTGTATCTCAATATTATATTATATATTGGAGTTGCAATACACACATCTGTTGAAGACACCAGCAGGTATGATTGACTACAAGATGTAGTGGAAAATGGAAAGATTTAATATGAAGACCACAATCACATCATAAAGCATACACATACATAAATGCATACAGTTTAAACATAAATAGTCTGACAAAATTAATAATGGCTCAATTCCATGCAGCTAGTTCTGTATTTGGCTTGGACACTTAAATAAAATGAAGCTGTTAATGAAACTAGTAACACCTGTGCTTTTCCTACTATGACAAGTAGGGCCTATCAAATAAAGCCAAATCTATAGAAAATCATATGAAAGGCATAAGGTTGGAAAATGTAAACTTCTTCACCGAAGACAAACAGAACCTCCCTTCCATCTTATTTCTAGCTATCAGGGCTGTGGGGTCCCATGATACTTAATAATAATAATAATAATAATAATAACAATACATTTTATTTATCAAGCGCTTTTAAAAGGTACTCAAAGACGCTTTACAGATACATATTATTGATAAATACATTATAAAACAAGACAACAACATTTAAAAATACATAGAAATGATTATACATTAAAAGCAGATCTGAAAAGGTGAGTTTTGATTTGAGATTTGAACATGGAGAGATCGGTACAATCACGGATGTGTTTGGGGAGTGAGTTCCAGAGGGAGGGGGCAGCAATGGAGAAGGCTCTGTCACCCTGGCTTTTTTTGTGGAGAATAAAACAGAATCCCACATTTCAGCAGTGCTAAATCACAGTACGTTATTTCCTCTGTTTTACCCAAAGCTAAATTCACCTGGTCATAATTGGCATAATAATGAAATCACCATTTCAAAATATTAAAATAAACCAATTATTAACATATGGGCCAATTGTATGCTGTATTAGAATTAGAATAATCTTTAATGGCCAAGTAGGAATACACATAACAGGAATTTAACTGCTTTCATTACCTCTCCTATACACAGCGTCAAGGACAAATATAACTTCTGTTTGGTAGTGTGTTCTACTAAGTTGAGCAAGAGCCCAGGAACAAATAATTCTGTAATAATACTTAATGCATAATTTAATAAATTGCTCTATATACAGTGTGTGCAGTATATATATTTGTCAGAGGAACATTTGACAATAACAGGATATTATGTTATTGCGAGCATCAGAAAATATTATCAACTTATGTTGATTTCTTTAGTGTCTAGTTCTCGTCCATACATTAAAAGAACTGTAAATCAATGTTGCAGTGGGAGCAGGTTACAGTCCTTTGTGTTGTTTATATCTGGATCACAATTGTATCTTTAATGTCAGAGATTAATGTGGTCGCCGGGTCACAAATCAGATCTAAAATTCCATCAAAACATTTATCTGCCGTCATTACTGCAGTGATAAACAACTCACCACCGGATAACAGTCGAAGCACAGTGACATTTGTGATTTTACATGAAGTAATCGACAGATCTTGACACGATCCCCATTCTCTGTCAGGGTGTTTGGCGGATAATGGCTGCATTGTTTTTTGGATTCATCAGCAAAAGCCGGCACTTGTTCTATTTTTGAAAAACCTTTTAGGCCGGTGTTAACCATGCATGGGAGTATTGATGTCAGTGTCTGAGATGATTGGGTCACTGGTAATCAAACACAGGTTAATGCTGTGCGTCATACCTCCCCTCTTGATTTTCATTACGTTACCCTGAATAACTCCTACAGGAAGACAACACAGGACTACATGCAATACAGTACTGTGATCACAAATATAAAGGAATTTGGATAAATGTTGTTTGTTTATGAAATAAACGCTTTATTAAATGTATGCAACATCATTTTTATTTTGTCATTGATAAAAAAAAGTGCTCTCGGATGTTTTGGTGGATACATTTCAATAAACTGAAGGGGCCTTGACCAAATTATTGAAAACAAGCTGCTACTGAAATGAATCAAGCGACTTTTACACCAAATGCCAGAAAACATTCAGACACACAGATTAGATGCTTGCAGTGTACAATACACGTAACCATTGAGATTTTTAAGGGGGAGCCCTGGAAAATAGAGGTTGACAGCTTCCATTATTGATCACATTATAGGATCACAGGTAATTAACCTGACCATATTTACTGGACTGTAAATGCTCAGGGTTTTAATTAAGAAATACAAACAAACACACACCCACACACACACACTTGTTACATATGTCAACTAAATAAATAATTTCTCTGAAAAGGCTGCTGTCAAAATGAACATTAGCCACAATACAATGCAGACTTTATTCCACCATAGAGGAAATGTGTCTTTAACTACACCTTTGCAGAATGCAACATTAAGACAAAGGATATAAGAAAAAAACAACATGTAAAACAACATTATTACTGGAAATATCCAGTAATATCTAAATCATGGGTTACTCTCCACCAACGGAGAGTTATCAACTCATAACTCCATGTGAACTACATCTAAACTGTTTTATCTGAATCAATCTGATTAACAGAGTTCCAGTTGTTATTGAAAAAAAACATAAAAGTAATTTAGGAAATATTTCATGCAGGAAAATGAAAAGTTTTCTCAATATTAACTCAGAGCAATAGTTGTTGGTTTTTGCAGCAGCAAAGGGCCACAGTAAGGACTCAGCCTTGGTACATGGGCCGTCTGCTCTGCCAGGTGAGCTATCTGGGCGCACAGAGCAATAGTTTGACATTTGGCTTTTTTGCTTTCTTGTCTCTCTTCTACTGCCAGCAGCAAATTTTATTGTCCACTTATTTTATTGCTTTCTTTTTACCTTTCTGCTGTGACCATGTAAAGACTAATAAAGGATTTCTGATTCTGATTCTGAACGTTAGCTTAGCTTAGCACAACGACTGCAATCGGGGAAACAGCTAGCCTGGCTCCGTCCAAAGGGAACACAATCTAATAATCAACACATTAAAAATCACACTAAATTAATAGATTATATTTGACGTTTCTAATCTGTACAAAAACTGAAGTGTAAAAATGACAATTTGCTGTTTTAGGGCAGTTATGTGCTGGTCTTGCGGCTCGGACCCGTGACTAGCTGCTGTTTCACCGCTATATCCAGTCCTTATCCTAAACTAAGCTAACTGGCTGCTGCCTCCAGCTACATTTCAATCAGGAGAGACTTCATTCTGAGTGAACAAATATTTTTTATTGACAAGCACAAAAGGATGAGAAATGAGAATAGTCTGGTGATTAGACCCCATCGTGACAACATATATATTAAGGGGGTGGTGAAGACATAAGTATAATAGGAAACTCTAGACATTGGTGGTGATGAAGAGATTGCTGTAGATCTGGATTTGATGAGGAGTTGACTGGTGATCTCAACCTGGGCACTGGATGATGACTGGAGGTGACTGGGGTGGAGGGGGGCCGCAACGATATCGTCTAAAAGGACAGCTGACAGCAGCGACGTGATTGGCTGATGGACAAAGTGGCAAAATCTAGTAGGTTGACTAAAAGAGTGAACACCCAAAATCTGCTATTTAAGAAGCAGTCTGCGGATTGAGAGAAAGAGAAATAATCGTGAGTGAATGAAGCATAAAGAGTCATCCTGATGCCTTCACATGATCACCGGTAAAACCGCTCTGCGCTGGATGTGTACATTTGGACCAAGACGAACAGACTGAACAGTTGGATTCAGTAAATTTAGGCTAAGACACACAGGCCTTTGGTATACACTGTCTAAAATGTAAGCCTCCATGTTACCATGCAATTACTCAACCATGCCAACACTAAACACACGTATCTTAAAGGGAGTAAGGCATTGCTCTTAGTTACCTGTGGCAACTCCCAGCCCTTCATTATGTAGCTAATCTAATCTAATCTGGATGTCTCCATTACCTACAGAGAAACATGATGAACCCCCTTTTGTTTGCAAGATCATCTGGAGTTTGTTTGAGACACGGAGAAGCAAATTGGGAGCCGTTTACCAAAATGTAATACATGTATGATTACAGCTCCTGCATGCAGTTGTCATAATATGTAATAAAGCGGCTTAGAACGCGGGAAGATTTTTTAAAATATATGTTCACAACTTTATTATCAAAATCAACATTTATTTTATATGGCTTTACATCTGTTTTCTTTTATTTATTGTTTTATCAATTACTTTGATGTATTGTTATATTCACATCATGCCATTGTGAAACAGCATTAACAGAGCCACAACACACACAAAGCCAGAAGAAGAAAAAAATAACATGTTGACAGTGATGGTTTAAATTAAAGGCACTGTTTCTTAAAGTTTATAAAACAAAGGAGACAACTCTGTTCATAATCATAATCATCATCATCATCATCATCATCATCACCATCAGTGTCATCGCTAGTAACGTAATTATCACAATCATTGTCACATAAGATGTCTGGTTATATCATCAGAGCACTGGGAGCGCTGGTGGAGTTTCCTCAGACGCTACTAGAGAGGCAGGTAGCTGGGAGGCTGCAGTAGGTCCCTCTTGCCGTAGGTGGCAGATCCCACGTTGGTCGGTGCGTAGACGGTACCAATAGTGTTACTGGAGCGGACCAGGAAGTCTGCTAGCCTTTGGGTGACGCAGGTGGCTGTGTTGCATTTCCTCTTCTCTATGTGGTGGCTGGGATGAGAGAAAGTACAGAAACTAAGAGATGCACTTACTGACATCACAATTACACTCATAGCTAGAATGTTTGTCACGTAAGGATTTAGTACAGCTGCTGGTTTCCATATGTGCTGTTACCTGTTCATAGCTGTGAGCCCCCTCTGCGGCCGCGTACTCACGAGGTCGAGGAATGGGTTGGAGATAAGCCCAGGACCTAACCAGCCGTCACTGTCTGGGAGAGCACTTTCCTGCTCGCTGGATGAGCTGGGACTGAAGTACCTGCATCACAGAAGGAAAAAGGGCCAAACTGTTTCACACTGATATCTAATTATACCCTCTTCAAAACATCCACTAGTCCCGAGAGCAAGCAGAAAAAGTGGGCACTTAGCTCCCCACGAGTTGCACAATGAAGCACTTTCCCACACACGAGCACAATTGCCGTCCACCTCCAGAGTTATCAATGCCCTGCTGCTCCTCACACAGAACATTACAGTGCTACTTATCACACAATTTCCGTGATATTCAGCTGCTTGTATGCCGACCTCAGATCAGATATCAACAACATTTCTGCAAAGTGAAACCATTTAAACTCTGCCTCTGATCTTAGACCACTAAATGTTTCCTATGTTTTACAAGTCTTTGCACAGTCACACCAAAAAGCTTGTGTAGTATACACTTACCTGTAGCTTGGGGCAGCGGTAACGCAGCGCAGCAACACAAGCAGCATGAGGAGAAGCACAGGCACCCTCAAGTGATACATGGTGTAGGGGGATTACCTGGATCATCACAGATACAACAGAGTTTGATTTATTGTTACAGAGAGACCAGTGAATGCATATTTGTTTTAATGAACCTTTAATTACAATAACCTGGCCAAAGGTCAGCAGCATCAGTACATAATGTCAGAATTTGACATACATAAATGTGTGTTATTTCTAAGGAAATCCTGAATTTCAAAATTATGAGTCAACATTATGAGAAAAAAGAAAAGAAAAAATAGTTTTCTATAATTCTATACAATCTATAATTCACCTATAGTCTAATTTGAGAGTCATTTATTTTTTTAGATTGTATTTGTTTGCACAATAAAACATAGCAGCAGAAACACAACAACAAAAGAAAAGAAGCAAGTTGTTCAGGTGAGATTAACATTTTCTTTTTAAAATGACACACTGATGATTAAAATAATTGCCGTTTTTTTTTCCTGTCGACTACGGAGTATAACATATTTATCTTTATATATATTTGATGGCTTTTGTTCATGCTTCCTTAGATTAAATAGAAAATCCTAAATAGAAAAATTTTATGCACAAATATTCCTGTGATGCAACAAGACATGTCCTTGGAAACAATTTGAATCTTGAATTAAAAATGTACACTTCTGCTCATTTGACACACACGTTTAAAGAAAGGGAAAAAAAAATCTGAAGTGAGGTATAAAATTTAACAAAATATCCTAATCACCCTAGCACCCCATTTCTAAATAAGATTCCACTTAGACACAGGTCCTGTATAAAAGACAAGCAAAGCCCTGAAGTAAAACAGAGTACTTACTTTCTGTTGTGTAAGCCAGTAACCAGCAGATCCCAGTCTGTCACTGTAGCAGTCCAGGGTTTGTCGGACTGTCACACAAACCGACTCCAACAGTTATAGGCTCATCGCTCAAACCACTTGTGACATCAGCTCTGTCCAAATATAGCCATGCATTTTCATTTACACAGAATGGGGATGACGAGGGGGGAGGAAGGGAAGACCAAGAGGGTCTTATACATGCCATAAGCACACTCAGCTGTACTGTAATGTACACTCTACCTGTGCGCACGCAGAACAATGCTAATTTTCACAGTGCACACGCACAGACACATCTTCGTACGTCAATATCCTCATCATCACCTTTGTCTTCAGCCTCCATGATGGGATTGACCCACCATAAACCCACACCAGGGAGAGGAAAGTTGTCTTCCTATTTACCTTGAGACACGTAATGAAGTTTGAGGTCACCAAACTCTGGCCCTCCTTCTGCCTCCCCCTGGGCTTCATCGGCGCTGAATAATGAATGTGAAGATGAATTATCGTTAATAATGAATGGCATCTCATTATTTTGACGGGACACGTCACAAACAACAGAGAAAGTACTAATTAATGAAGTGACGGTAAAAGCTGCGAGTAGCACTTGACGCACGTGACCTGGGAATCTGAACAGTTAGCAATTAGCAATCACTTTTCTTCGCAATACTTTCTTGCAAACTTGGTTTGAAATATTACGTTTTGTTCAGTAACTTCTGTAACCGTAAAGGTGCTATAATCAATATTTTTATATCAACAATGGATCAGATAATAATATGTAATATGAAAGGTGTTGCTCGTAGTGACAAACCACAGATAAATATCACCAGACTTTGCAGTTCCCCTCAGCTCTACAGAGCATTTTAGCATCTTTCAGCTCATTGTTTTGATTTCATGGTGTACTACTTCACTGTTTTGGTTGACTCTCACCGCTGTCACATTATCATTTTCGGCCAAGGCAGGCAACTGTTTTTTAGTGAGAAAACTGAGTTCATGCTACCTTCAGGTTAGCGACCTGTCTGGTGAACTCATAGACTGTATATAAGGAAGTGGACGTCACCATCACTCATTGCTTTGTGGACTATGGTTTACAAGCCTCAAGTTTGGCATTTTAACGTAGCCATCTTGCTTAAAGCACACCCTGCTTTATCGTCTATTTTACTCTACATGGGAACATAATTTACAAAATGAACATCATGCTGTATTGAAGCTAGCTTTTGAGACCAACAACTTGTCAGGGAAATGTTTACTTTAGTAATAAATAAAGTGAGAAGTAGGGTCATTTTTGCATAGACTTCTATACAATCATACTACTTCTATGCTGGCTATTAGAGAGAATGTAGGTTAAAGGCATTTTCACATTAGCTTCACTTTTCAGACCCGGATGTTGCCGCTTGGGTAAAGTTAGCGCAGCATTTAACAGTGTTCTGGATGTGTAATGTTAGCCATATCAACTTAAAAGATGATGCCACTGTTTATGCTTGCAGCTTATGACTGCTGCCCTTATGTAGCCAACATTTTTATTTATTCATAAAAAGTTTTGACTAGAAAAAACAACCCCACAACTGCCAATCAGACTTTGATTCAAATGTTACTAAACTCTGATTGGTGCATGGGAATATACAGTATGGCATAAATGTTTTGCAGTTTAGCCACGCCCACTCCAAATCAGTGATTTAAAAAAAATGCAAAGAAAAAAAACCACAAATGTTAATTTCTCATGTGAAATAACCAAATTTGTTCAAGCTTTAGCAGAGAATAGTGTGTTCGTACAGGACTGCTCTACTGACAAGACTCCCACTTTCTGGTAGATGTTTAGGTGCACGAGAACTGATGTGTTTTCAGCTGAAACAGGGCTTTGTTTGGATTAAATACAAGTGAATTTGAGATATACTGTAGGAGCAGTCATAAAAATGCAATTATCAGAAAATGCAAGAAAAGAAATTAAACATTAAATGTAAAAGGACAACGTTGACTATGTTTCTGACGTTCATCCCACGGTCTCAGTGGGGAAATGCTACCACAGGCTGCAGGCTGCTGGTAAGTGCTGGTGGTTATCACCGCAGCTTTGAGCTAACAGAGAGATATAGTGCAGTCCTAATGGACATTTAACACCCCCAAACCCATCAAGGTCCAATGAACACCTCCTTGTGTTCCTGTAAGCTTCACAAGAAAACCTGCAGTAACGGCAGACAAAGATATAGTGGCAAGATATTTTAGATTTCTCTACTTGTACATGTATTATATAGTTTGCATGTACAGTATAGTCAAAGTCGTGATTTGATTTAATCCACCCTTCCCTGACACTTATATTTGCAGCACATATAACAAACAATGCTTCAAGATGAAACTCCGGCCATGTATTGTACAAAAGATTTTTGTCAATGCCTGTTAATGCAATTGTATCACGTGTCATTGGCAAACGCCGGTTGATAAAATAATAATAAATTGATTGAATATATAATTAACCTATTAAATATTTAACTACTCTAGTGAATATGCGCAGGGTGTTTAGAAAGGTTAATGTGCACAATCTTGAATGAAAGGACAGGGTGGATGGAAGCAGAGAAAGGGAGATAACTAAGAAAGTGGGTGGAATGTGTAGGATTTTAGGTCTATTTTTATAAGCTATAGTCTGGGGAAACATGTCTCTTGTCGTTCTGTTTTCTTGTCTCTTGAATTACTTTGGTATTGTGAGGAGACATGGGTGGCAGCTCAATTTTGTGCTCCCGTCACAGAAATAAAGCCACTGATGCTACAACTAACCCTCAGGAAGTCCTTAGATTTTGGTGGAATAAAAGAGAGGAGCCTACACACATTTGTCATGTGCGTGTGTGTGTGTGTGTGTGTATGTGTGTGTGTGTGTGTGTGTGTGTGTGTGTGTGTGTGTGTGACAGAGCTACAGTTAACGTCATCGACACCTAACAAATGAATGACTCCTTGGTGAGGAATGCTACTGGTTTGTTTTTTGTCTGACTAACATCGCTAAAATTTGCTAAAATGTGAGACTCGTGCCTGAGTCCAGACAAACAAATCTTAACTTTTATGCAAACTTAAAACTATAATCAATATTTGTATATCCATATTGGATCAAAGAAGCGTGTGTAATGGGATAAAGCTCACATTTACAAACCTACAGATAATTACCACCTCACTCTGCAGTTCCTCTCCGCTCCACAGAGCTTTATAGCATCTTCTAACTATTTGTTTTTGGTTTTAATTAACACTGACAGACCGTACGTTTCAATTTGCACTTTTAGCAGATAAGCCACTTGTGAGGTCGGAACATAATTTTCACATTGTTTGTGTCCACACGCATGATATTGATATTGTGTTGGTTTAATGTAGGTTGTTCAGACTGTTCTGCAAAACTTAATGTGACAATAATATCACAAATTCAAGAATTCATTTATTAACATTAAGAGAAAAACATACATTTTGGCCAATATGATTACTCTATAATGTTTTTCAGTCTAGGCTTTGCAGGGCTGCTGTGTAATCATGTGCATACACGAGTCAATATTTTTGAATTGTTGGTCAGCGTGCACGTCCAGTGCTTTTCCATTTTTATACCAAGTACTGTACTGTACTGTGTTTCCACAGCTGTGAAAATGGGATCACTGGTAGACCATTTCCTTTGCAGGACTAAGTGTTATATAACAGCTTTATACTGTAATAAAAAAATGGAAACTAAACACTGTTAGCATAGAGCATGCTGTAACCCTGGGAAAAAAAAGCAATCCCTCTACACAAACTAAGTAAATGTGACTTTTGTCCAAACTCAGTAACATTTCTAGAACGGTCCCAGTTTGCCTTGTTTTAGACCACATTGGTGAACACCTCAGTTTTGTGGGCCGTCACTCTTGTTGCTTGTTTCTTTCTCTAACTCCTTGTCCTCTGTGAGATGGTCCTCATTTCTCTCCTCGCCATTGTCTTTTCCCTCTCTCACGTCCTCTGACTTTAGCCCGTGCATCTCTATCGTTGCTGCCACACTTGGAAGAGGAGTGGACTCAACAGTGTTCTCTGTCAGGGATGTAAGCTGTTGCCTCTCCTGGGTGCTATTTGTGGAGCTGAGTCCGCCATCATGTAGCTGCTCTTTTCTGTGAACCTCCCCTCCGTCCTCCAGTTCTGTTGCAAATCTTACCAAAACTTTGGGAGCCTCCTGCGGTTTTGGAGCATCAAGCATGTCCTCAGTGGTATTTGATGGGGCTTGAAGTTCAATTCCCTTTTCCTTTAAAGCTTTTGTATTCTGCGTCTGTGTTTCTCGCTCGGGTTTCTGAAACTGTCGTCTGAGGAGGACGATGACGGCGATGATGAAGAAATACGAGGAACCACTGAGACAAGTAATCAGACCGAGGAAGATGATCCTGAGAATAATGAGAAAAGATAGACAGAAGGCAATAAAGGGCACACGTTGTTTTGCTATGGTGTCTCAAGTGTTGGAGAAACACTCAACCCTAATTCATATTAGCGATCACGTCTTGTAGTCGATGGCGTACCTGTACATATCAGAGTCATAAATGCGACATGCTCCCCTGCCCCCGCACTTTTTGACCGACCACTTCAGGCAAGTTGAATCAATCAGGGCTCCGAAATACACCGGTGCAGGAAGTCCACCTACAGACAAGGTATTGCCCACATATGTAGTGACATTAATGCAATTCAGAGAAATATTGTGACCCTCAATCATATTTCTGATATTGTCTTATTTTAAAATATGCACTCAAACTACAACAAACTTTTTTTTTCATTTTTTTTAATCACAGGATGGGGCTTTACTTTTGGGACCTATCAGAAACTGTACTAACAATGCGAAGCAAAAGTCCAAATCAAAAAGTGTAAAAACACAACCTAATATGCAACTGAAAGTAATGAAGCTTACCAAGAGTCCTAGTTACCAACGTCTGGATACCCAGCGCAAGGGATTTGAGATCTGGGGAGATGCATCTGCAATTACAAAACAACACCAAGTCACTCATATGAACCATTTTTGTAGAAAGTTGCGACGCCAATCAGTGTCTTT
Organism: Bovichtus variegatus; assembly: GCA_943593645.1. Taxonomy (NCBI): domain Eukaryota; kingdom Metazoa; phylum Chordata; class Actinopteri; order Perciformes; family Bovichtidae; genus Bovichtus; species Bovichtus variegatus. The sequence continues at coordinate 731,762 of CALSCE010009689.1, forward strand.
AAAGAAGTAGTTATATATTTTGGGTAATACGTTTATTTGCTTTCTTGAACGATGATGTTCATGATGTCACTCGTGGCTCACCTAGGCTCAAATTATAAGAATGATCTACAGATGCAATAATATTCCCAGTTATCTTTATTTTCTCCTTGCCAGGAATGGGTGCACAGACCGTATGATGACCATGTAGCCAGGTGTGGCTCCCAGAGAGTTGATGAAGGAGCTGAGAACAGATACAGCCATGTAGGAGGTGAAACTACGGCTGCAGTCCTTGGCATGAGGACACTGGCCCAGCCTCACGGACGTGCTGCTGCCTGCTGGGAAGGAGGCGGATACACAGCTGCAGTTGTGAAAGACCTGGTAAAGAGAGAGAAACTGCAGTGTAGCGGGATGACTTAATGGGAATCAAGTGAACGTCATGAGGATTTGGAGATAAAAAAAATGGGAACGAATTGAGGAAAGTAAAATGTATAGTGAACTTTAGTCACTGAATGAAGAGCAGTTCATGTAAAAAGAAATCTAATAAACCTTCAGAAAATAATAATTGTTGTTATCATTCAGTTGGGTGAATATTTTGATTATGTCCATAATTCTGACATGTGGGACCTTGTATTATTGTCTAACACTATTAATTCAATGCAATAATAAATTATTAACTAATGCAGGTAAACTATATATATATATATATATATTCTGTTCTAATTAAAATATTTTTTATATTTGTCTTACGGCAGTCACAAAATCTATAGAAGATTTGAAAAAGTAAAATAAAAATGCTATCGGTCAAATTCATCTTTGTTTGTTGTGTGTTTTGTCTCTTTTTTGGAAAATTAATTATACTCAAAATACGAGTGAAGGGAGCTGGAGAGAGAGTCTGTAACCATAACTTAGCTGGGGGAGAGAGACAAAGTGAGAGCGGAAAGAAACGGAAATTATTTAAGAGGGGCTGGAGTAATTACACAATATTATCAAATTTGCATTATTAGCATTATTATTATTATTTTTTATATCACAGTTATCGTCAATACTGGTACTTCACGTAACCCCTAATTTGTATATATGTGTGTGTAGTGTGAAGCGGCAACAACTAACCCTGTGTTGTAAAATGACAAATAAATGAACCTTGCAACCTTGAAAGGGCTTTGAATGAAGTATTGGTTCCAGAGAAAAGAACAAGAATTTATTTATTTATTATTTATATAAGTAACTATTTCACAGAGAGAGTGGGGGGTGTAGAGAGTCGATGAACAGGGAGAGGAAGTGAATGAATTGATATTCAGATTCTTCTTTGAGTGCTGCATGGTCCTAAAAAACACATTGCACCAGTTTATGGTGATGCTGCTCAAATGCTTTTAAGGGGGATCATTTGGAAATTCTTAAAAGGAGCATTTCTTTGTGTGCAGCCCTACGGTGTTCTTGCCGTATCCACTGGAGCTGAGGCAGCCAGCCATACATGGAGAGATGTAGGTGATGCCGCTGTCTGAGCACACGGGGTCCCACTCTTCTGCGGAACACGAGCAGTCTCTGTTACACTCTGAGAAGAGCAAATCCCTGTCGGATGATATACTCTGCGTCCTGCTGGGCAAAGAGGGCTTATGTTTTATATCAGCTGCAGGTTGTGCCTCTAAAACAAATCTGAATTGTAATTTGAGGCTGTAAAATTAGTTCCTCTGGCACATGATTTGGGTTTGTGGTCATCTTTAATCATAGACCCTCAGCACTGACCCGTTGTATGAGATGGTGAGCCCAGCCATGGGGATGTTGTCACACTTGGTGCCAAACTGCAGCAGCAGGAGGAGGTACGCCATGAAGGAAGTGGCAAAGGAGAGCTGAGCTCCCGACACCAAACTCAGTTTATACCTCTTCATCAGCAGTCCTCCGAGGAAGATCCCCAGTGCCACCGCTGGCAGGTTCAACACACCTGGAAGCAAAACACGAGGGGTCTGGACTCTGAGGGGCGCCTCTTATAGTCGCAGGTGTCTCACTATCAGACACCTGAACATATTTGGTTTTCCTATGTTTTCTTTGGCTTTTGACCTTTATCTAAAGTACGAGGAGCCTTCTGCCTAATCATCAAGATGAGGCTAATTCATTCTTGTTTACATCCAGTACCAGTATGCGACTATTAGGAGATGTTCATCGAGGTGAGCAGTAGGTGGCGTCATTTGTCCAGTCGGAAAACATTGCAGAAGAAGAGGGTGCGACATCATTATTTAAAAGAGCGTCAGTTTGATCTCGAGCGGTGAAAAACAATGTAGAAATCTGGATGAGCAGAAGCTTCGGTGGACGTTGAAGTCACATGCTTAATGTACGTCATAATTTACTCGCTTATGCTTTTTCCAATGCACTTTGTCACATTTTGCTTTTATCGGTACACAAACCTTTCCACCTCAGCCAAGTACATTTTTTGGGGGATACTTCAAACTTCGTTTGTGTTTTCACTCTGTAGCAACCTCTTACTTTCTTACAGAATGTGAACTCTTTATCTATTTAAATGTAATAAAACATTCAGCCTTGAGGGAATTTGTGAGTTTTTGGCTCCCAAGGGAGAGGTGTTCACACTTTCTTTAAGTGCCTATAACACAACTGGTGTTAGCTTTGTAAGCTGACAAAATGACCTACTGTTACACTACATTTAGAATTTAGCTCTATCCCATAAATCTCACTTTTATTGCTATTCAGCCTCACCATGGTAAGAGCGCAGATATAAATGTGAGAGTTTTTCTACACATAGCAACTACATTAATCCAATTTATTTATTTATTTTACCTATGAGGAAGTTGGCTCTGGAGGCAGACTGTCCAAACTGTTGTTCCATGTATTTGGCTTTGAAGGTGAACAGGCCAATGAAAGAGTTGAACTTCAGGATGCTCCCACAAAGGAGCAGGAAGTAGACAGGAGTTCCCAACAGGCGCTTCAGCGAGGGAAGAAACCCTGTGGAAGGACATCTGGTAAGAAATACAAGCAATGACCATAAACGAGCACACATTTAATCATTTTGTAAAATATCAAATCGTTCCATATTGTGGCGGTTTGAACTGGAGCGTCATCGGTGTTCTGTTATGGGAAGAGGATTGTCTCAACCTTTAGCGATGTCAGTCAGCTTAAAGTTGTGACGGTTGTTGGAGGCGTCCTCTGTCCCATCTAGTGTCTCACGTGCGGAAGTTGGCTTGCCGTCATCTCCCCCCTGCTTTGGCAGCAAGCGGGGCAGGAACCAGAAGGGAATGCTGGAGATGAGCAGGAGGCCGGAGGACACCATGAAGCCCAGCCACCATGCGCCCACCCAGCGGGCATCTTTAGGAGTGATGGTCACACTTTCTGGATGCCAGAAAAGAGCATTCCAGTGAGTGCACAGCAGGAAGCCTGATGTGTGTTGAATTTCAATCGGTCACTTACGTTGTGTGAAGTGACCATTTTGGAAACCAGATTTTATTTGGGAAAAACAGGCAGCAATCGGGGATGGAATGCTCTCGTAGCGACATGGCACACTTTGGGTGGACTAATTGAGTTTGTTTTGACGAATAAATGATAGATTTTACCTGAGCTAACCATGAGAGTTTAGACAGTTCCTCACAGGGACACACAGAGTCCTCACTAAGCTGTTCTGACAGGTGTGAGACTACTTTTATGGGATCATATCAAACCTTTGCAACGTGAGCAGCAGTCAAACTCAGTCTGAACCAAAGCTCCAACCAGAGTCACCGTGTGTCTTGAGTCAAAAGATTCAATTCTAGCCAAAAAGCTTCCTTAGGTTTAACTAAGGTCAGCCTGATGGGAGGCGGGAGGACCAGCATTGAGGCTTAACATGAGAAAAATATGCATCATATGCTGGTCATGTGAGAAGTGATGCGTTAACACAGACGTAGCGAGCCAATTACGGCAGCGTCAGCTTTTACAGTCAAGACTGATCATAAGTGATGATACATTCTTCTTCTTGCAGATTAAATGCATTACACTTACCAATATCAACATATCCGATGTCAACATACAGTTTGGCACAGTAGGAGCCCAGCAGGAAACCAAACATGGGGCCCAGAAGAGTGATGGTCTGGAGACAAGCTGTGTAAAGGATACACATGACCAGAAAATACCTTCAATCTATGTGTACGTTTTAAGAAATGTGTCTGTTGGTTAACACAGTTTATGACATTTGAACCCTTTGAAAATCCCACTTGAAAGCCAAAATGAGCAATGTTTTCTTACCGATGTAGAAGGGCGAGTTTTCCGCTTTAGCGAAGTCGTCGATGTAAGAGATTCCTAGAGGTGTGACCGGGGTTTCTCCGATCCCGCGCAGAGCGTTCCCCAGGAACACATAGATCCACATGTTGGAACCAGACTCTCTCACACAGGCTCCATAAAGACACACACAATAGGAAAGCATGGTATTGATTTTGTTGGAAAGATCTGATAAACATTACATGGACACTGCTTATTACTATCTCCAATGTATTGTTAAACATTATAATTTAAATGTTGAAAATCACCAAAGGTCAGTACAATTCTTTAACTCTAGAAAATCCCTTAGTTTTACAAGTCGTTCAAACCACCTCTGCAGTGCATGCGTGTGTGTGTGTGTGTGTGAGTGTCTGTGCGTGCGTGTGTGTGTGTGTGTGTGTGTGCGTGTCTGTGTGTGTGTGTGTGTGTGTGTGTTGACTGCACCGTTCACAGATTCTTATGATCATTTTGTTTCTAATAAAAGTCTTTGGTGTATGTGTATCAAAAGCTCTCTCGTCATTGAGAAATAGAAAATATAATCTCAATCCAGATGTATGAATACAATGTGATCTGATATCAGTGTAATAGGATGTGGCTTTAAGCTCGCATACCACTGCACCGCATGTGACGTCCATGTTGTGTTTCTTTCTAAATACACCTGAACAGGATCAATACATTCCTTTCTATGATGTATTTCTGTATAAAGAAGAATGAATTATCTTTCAACAATAGAAGGACTGAAGCAACATTTCAACTGAAGCCCACCTCAGGATAGCCGAACTGACAGGAACAAGAACGGCTCCTCAAAAAAATACAACAAAATACAATAAACAAACGTGTGTCCAAGATGAATTTATTACCATAAATATTACAGATGTCTGCCTTCTGAGTGACCTGACGGATCCATATATTATTTTTTGACTCTCTTTTTTCCAGCTTTCATCTGTGATGATGTATTAGGGCGACTGTAGGTGAAAAAAAATTCCATTTTGTAATATTCTGGTGGTAAAAGTGGACATAAAGTCACAAATTTACTAATTCAATCTAGCCGCGTTTTTCTCTAAATATTACCCCCCTCCCCCGGCTCTATAAATATTATTATTTTTTACATACGATGGCCCTAATACGGCGTCATATTCAGCTCTTGCTCGCATGCAGTCCACAGACAGACGTTGGCACTGGATAACTTCACTGGGGCTATGTGCAGTTTGTAGTCAGCACAGGAAGCAAGCGGCTTTGAAGTTCAGACTAGGATCAGTGCATTCCAGGGATGGTTGAAAGAAGTCAGTTGTTAAAGCTTTTGAACCAGGGTTCATGTTAAGGCTGATTCTTTGTGTATGCTACTGTTTGGGTTTCTTGTTCATTCAAATCAAATCAAATCAAATCGAATCAAGTTTATTTATATAGCCCAATATCACAAATTATACATTTGTCTCAGTGGGCTTTACAGACTGTACAGGATACGACACCCTCTGTCTTTAGACCCTCGCACCGCTCAAGGAAAAACTCCCTAAAAAAAACCAACAATTAAAGGGGGAAAAATAGAAGAAACCTCAGGGAGAGCAACTGAGGAGGATCCCTCTCCCAGGACGGACAGACGAGCAATAGATGACGTGTGTACAGAACATTGAAGGCATCCAGTACAGTTTAAACTTAACTCTGACTTCCACCCATGTGACCACGACTGTACAAGTTTTACACATAACAGTCAATGAAATAGTTTTTTCAAAAGTTGTGAATCACCACAACCATGAGAGTATTAGGCTGATGGTCCAATATTATGTGAGATTAGGTGAGGACAAGCGCTCCAGGCTCAAGCCTGACGGACATAATGAAGTCAGTGTAAATCATTTAATTATCCCTGCGTGAAGCCCACAGTCTTACCTTTGTTGTCTTCCACAGAAGGTTGTATCTGAATTTCAGGGACTTCTGTTTTTAGTGGATCCGCACAGGCGGCGATGTTCACACTGTCATTCTGGAAAACCTGAATGACTGTGTTGTATTTGTAGCTGTGAAAACCACAATGAGACATTAAACAAGATCATTTGGAAGTTTCAGTTTTGCAAAAGTTTCTAAAATTGGGTGCTTGTTGACGTTTACCGTCCCATGAAGAAGTGTGTCAGGCCGGTGAGAAAGGCCCCGACGGCCATGAGGAAACAGCCCACAGCTATGAGTCTGGGCCGATGTAGCTTGGCCCCAAAATAGCTGACCACTGCAAGAAACAACAAGTTGCCTAGCCCCAAGAAAGAGAAACAAAGAGAGCAGGAGGACTAAAAGAAGTGACAGAAACAAAAGTGAGAATTGTTCAGATGCGCACAAGATAAAGGGTCAAATCAAAAGATGGATGGTACCCATCTCAAAACTGCCATCTATGAGTCCGATGTGCGTGCTGGAGAGGTCGAAACGTCTCTCGATCTGAGTGATGGAGCTCTTCATGTAGGTTCCTGTCAGAGCCTTGGAGAAGGAGGCGAAGGACAGCGCCACAATAAACCACTAGAAAGCAAGGGGAAACATAAGTCATCAAAATAGGCTATTAATTCATATATTTTAAGGCAAGTACTACACACTGTGAATGAAACGTTTGTCATGTTCTCATAAATATCCACCATTTCATGCTGTATCTGCTTTGATTGTTTTATAACGCAGTCCACCACACGCTACAACGGGAAAACAATCATCTAAAATGTTTAAACGTATAATTTTATACAATGTTATTATAAATATATTGATTATAGCAACTTTAACAATAATCCTCAAACTAATAAAGCTTAACGGTTTCTGCCTCCTCCATTTTATCCTCCACCGCCTTCAGTTTTTACTATGTGTGGGCACCCTGGAGTCCCTTTATTACTAAGTTAATTCCCTTCCGGGATTATTGCAATTCTCCTGCATGTTCTGCTATGTACAGCATTTCATGTATTATGCTGTATTGCTACAGAGTTTTTCATTTTCAGCTTAATCTTGATTGGGCTGGACTCAGTCTGTCAGGTATGGGACACTTCGCGCTGTGAATTCTCTCGCAAACCGCGTGTCTATTTTATTTTACTGTTTGGGTTTATTTGGTGAGGATTGTGAAAATGTGCTTGACAGACTGAGCAAAGGCTCCATGAGGAAAAAAAAAGGTATTGGATGGAATTGTTGTCGATGTGTTTTGGGAGAAGCGCTTCATTCACTTTGCACATGCTGATGTAGTGCTGCAATCAGCCAAAGCTGAGCTCAGGACTGAGACTGAAGTGTTAATATGCTGATCCAGAGTAGAAACGTGGTCTGCCAAGATTTTCGAAAACATCATTAAGATCAGTTCTCGGCATGATTCTTGCTGCTTTGGGGGAAAGCAGATCTCTGAAGATGTTCAACTGGCCAAAACTGAGCATTTATCCATCCATCTGTCCATTATCTATACACGCTTATCAAACTTTAACTGAAGTTTAAATGCTCACAACGATGACCCAGCTGATGATTAGATTTCCGTTTAACTTCTAGGGGCTGATGATGATGGTTTTAGCGAAGGCATACTCTTGGTTTCCTGTTGTCACTTGATGTATTTATGTATTTTATTACGTTTTGTTATACGTGGGTCCACATGCCTACGTCTCTGTGTGTTCTATGTTTTAACTGGCTGTGTTGATTACAGATTCAGTACTTTGAGAGTGGAGATGCCAGGGCGTTTTCTGGTCTCCTGCTCAGGGTCACACAGAGCCTGTTGGCTGGTCATCTTGTCTCCGTCTGCTGCTTCCTCCATCCTGAACTTAACTTTGTCTGCCGGTCTGTCTTCCTGCAAGAGAAGCAGACAACAGACAGACAATAAAACATTTAAAAATGAAGGTCAGGCTAAAGAGAGAATAAGATATAATGTGTTGATTCCTACATGTTGTAAGAGCTTATATTACATCCAGTAGTGAAGTGAAGGGGAAACCTACTTAAAGGAATAGTTCGACATTTTGAGGATTAAGCTAATTCCCTTTGTTGCTGAGATCGATGTCAATCTTCTTATCCTATTCTTCAACGGGAATAAGAATATTTCCCAAAAGGTCAAACTATTCCTTTAAACTTGGTTTACACACTTATTTCATATAACTGATAATTACATTTTGTATATTTAGATGTATTTATGGTACACGTCATATTAAATGGTATCAAACAAATGATTATTTTCTTAAAATGTAGGCGATTTTTACAAAAATTGGCAGTTGTTTATTTACAGTAATGATTATCTTTGCATTGACATAATAGTTTACCAAGCTTTAAATTCTACTGCATAATAATGTATCAAAGCTTACAATATCCAGCAGTTTCAAGGCGCTCAGATTCTCAGTCATTTTTTATCAGCATAAAAAATGACCATTGTAATGTTTAAAGAAAGATACATTTTAAGAATCACTATCAACTCATTCAGAGTTTTATGGTATTGAAGTGCATGTCTACATTTGTGGGTGAAAGCGGAGCAGCTGAACTGTACCTGTGTGAACTCCACCGGCGTCTTCTGCTCCTCACAATCCTCCCAGCTCAGTAAACGTCAGGAGCTGGAGCTTCAATCCATATCAGAGAGGAAAATGGACACTCGTTTGTCCTCTGGAAAACTTGAGAAAGCGGGAAACCTGACATAAAGTAAGACAATTAACCAGTTAGAATGTTTTTTTCACTTCATAACTCCAATAATCCCCCTCAGGTTTAGCCTGGTTCATAATACTCCCACCCAAAGTGCGGTCCGCCGGATGCGTTCTTGGTCAGCAAGAATTCAAATTTTGTCATTTTACAAAAAAACACTAGTGACTGCAAAGCAACTAGCAATGATGGTTGATAAAAATACCTAGTGGATGTCCAGGACGAGGGGACTGGGGTTCTCTCTTCTTCGTTTTCTAATCCTCTTTAAGAAGCCATGTGTCTCCCAAAGCTCCTATTCTCCTGTGTGAGGGCAGAGCAGCAACTTGGAACCAGTGGGACAAAAGGCCTCTCACATTTTCATTCCACACACATGCCAGCCAGTCCAGGAGGGGGACAGCAACAAGAGAACAGGGGGAGGTGGAGGGGAGGCAGATTAGTAACTCCAAACCAGGTCCTTTGGATTATTCTTCTCACAAGGTAAAATGTCAGAAGGTTGTAGCTTTAAACGGGAAATTTAAAAAGAGGAAGTTCCAAATTGCCTTTCATCGATCTACTGACACTTTAACCTAAAATCAAAAACGCTCATTCTTAAGATGTGCATGCTGGCTTTGTGTCTCTCAGTGTTAAGAGTGAGTCTCGTGTAAACGTGTCAGGGGAGGCTGTGTTGACCGGTGGGGGGTTCAGGCAGCCAGGCAGCAGGTCACTCAATCAGCTTTGGCCCCTCACAAATTCCAAAGATTAAGATTAAGAGCCTTCACATTCCTGCACAGCAACAGTGAAGGAAGTGTTTACCACTTTCCCTTTCTGAAAAATTATACTTGCCTCTAGAATTTTGCATTTGGCGCGAGTGTTTTACATGTCATTTGTCACTGGATCTGGTTTCAGGTGCATTTGGACAGGAATGCAGTTTGTTACTGCATCAGGTTCCCTCAGACCATCAGCTTCTCTACCTGATGCAAGTTAGTAGATACATACTGTTTTTAAAATTTGATATTAACATTGTTTTTTAATTCTTCATTAGTCAATTTCCTCTCTGCTCCGCTTTGGTTTGTATTAACAGAAACACCCTCAGTGGCATTAAAAGGACCTTACAGTGGATATTTAGTTGTATAGAGTGCAGCCTGCTGGTAAAACCAGACACTGCACACAACAATAAAAGGTGGCAAAAAAGGGTATAAATACAGAATAGGTTATATATTTTCAATTTAAAGCTAAAAAATTGAAAAGTTAAAAGCATTTCAAGTATATTGGTATACTAATAAAAGATCACACATTATTGTTATCACTGGTTATATTATATAACATGGTTAAAGGTTAAAAGAAAAAAGCAAACACACGTTACACTACTTTTTGTCCAATAAAAGAGTAAATGTATTTGGTGAGTCACACAGTAAACAGGAGTCAAAGGTTGTGTAATAACAACATACAATATTAAGCTCTCCAGACTAATATGTCGATGCACAGGTGCTTTTAAAAGGAAATCTTCAATTCAAAAGGCTTGGAGAAATCATGTGTGAAATCAAATGAAATAAGGTTATGAGGGAACATAGCCCGGCCCTGCCGTTTCTTTTCTTTCAGAAGAAATTGTAAATTAATTCCCCCAGTCTGTCAAGCCAGCAGGTGCAGAACTGCAGCCTACACTGCCATCATTAAAATTAATGAGCCTTTTGTTTATGGAGCCATAAATCCTTCTGATGACCATGTGTTAACTATCACTATATTTTTATTGTATTTGACAACAAGCCTTTTAGCAGAGCATGTTAAAAAAATAATAATAATAATTAATAAAGACTCAGGGTTAAAAACAAATTGGGAAAATGTGTCTTTATTGCTTACAGATATGCTAAGGCACGATCAACAAAAGTGTAAAAAAAAGGGGGGGAAAATGCAGAGATGATAATAAAACTAAATACATGGAAACAATAAAAACATATCTAACTCTATATATAATTTCTCATAATTAACAGCGATTATATATGTTCGCCGATGTTACCTTTTCAATCACAACTACAGTGTATAACAGAGGAAAACAAAGCACAATCAAGTTTGAGTTACACTCCACTGTCCAAACGATACTGAACTTTTCCAGTCACTAAACACTAGTGAGTCAGAGGATTAGCCTATATGAACATTCATGACCTTTGATGTTTGTGTATAAAGATGTGATGTAACAAGATGTGTGTGTAAAGTCTGGCAGGTGAGATTTCGAGGCATGTCAAATGTCACTGGGGCAACAGTCAGAATAAAGCTCAACAGTCTGAGAAGTTTTTGTGAGATGTGAGTCTGTTAATGAAAACAAAAAAAATCTGCTGCTGGCGATTTGCCAAATATATTTACCAAACAGACATGAGAGTGATTTTGATCTTCTCATCTAAGTCTGGACAAAAAAAAGCACATTTGCCAAAGTATACCTTCAGGTTACTCATATTTTGACTCGGCGCAAGCAAGTTTGCTTGGAGCTGCAAATTACGAAAACATTGACTTGCACCTGACAAAAGTGGCCTTGTGCCTGGGTCTCCACCACCAACAGCTTGGCTTTTGCATGAATATAGTGTGAAAAGACACATACGCGCTGTCAAATATTATTGGTTTGGCCAATCTATACACAACTACTTTTATCCTTCACAGGCAACTTGTGCCATTGAGGTAAAATATACTCTCACAAACTCTCACTTGCACTGAGAAACATGAAAGGAATGTTACTAAGTGATGCTACAGCATCTTTGGCCACACACTTTAGCAGTTTAAACAGTTGTCTTGTACTAGTATTTAAAACTATACACTATATATACTGTATATTGTAAATATACTGTACACATAAATCACTTTGAATATAAAGATGTATGAGGACCTGAACTAATACTATTCAAGTAAAAATGGTGGAATGTTCTTTAAATATTTGGTCTCTGAAATCATGCTAAAAATGTTTCATAAATGAGCATCATAATAAGGGAACAGCATGTGTTCCCATTATGTTTTGAAATAGAGCTAAAAAGGACCTCTAGGTTTATGCGTTTTTGTGCAGATGCAGATTGCATATCAGTTAATGTCTTTTGATTGTTGTTCATAGTAAAACGAAGCTCTCGTGAGGCTCTTTGACCTTTGAAGCGAGCAAACAGCAGTAGATGTTTTCTGCACTATATCTGTGTACAAAAGAAGTGTACTGCTCGGAGACCAAAGAGCGCTGACACTGTACCATGACTGCATTGGGTCCAGTATGGATGCGTCACAGTACTTCGGCAGTGGAAAATCTGTGTGGTTCACCTGCATTAAACAATGGTGTCGCCTTCCTCAAACATCTTAAATAGTGCTCTCATTGTCCGCATCTTCTTTGTTTTTGGCAATGCTGATGTTGGCGTGTCCATTGCCCAATATGTTACCCTCCAGTCCATTTTCTTTGGCCTGATTCCTCAGTGCTAACTTCTTCTGTCTCTTGACAATTTTGAAGTAGAGGCCTCCCCAGAGCACGTTGGACAGGAAGTAGAGTCCAGTAATCAACCCTAAGAATGTAATTCTGAAAGTAAAGTATATTGTAACAGGTTATGGTTCGTTTTTTACTTCATTCAAGTGCATTCATTTGGAATTTTTTGTCTGAGTTCTTCACAAAAAAGTGAAACTTGATTGTCTAAAAAGTGTAGAAATTCAGTTGGATATGTGTGCAGTACGCAGTGACTTCCTGGAAATAGTCCCACACATAAACCTTTGTAAAAACCACAACTTGTAACTCTATAATTCATGAGCTTTAGAAGTTCTGGTGGCAGATTTGTTTTTTAACCTTCCGACAGAGCCAGGCTAGCCCCCTGTTCAGTCTTTATGCTAAGCTAAGCTAATCGACTGCTCGATGTAGCTTCATATTCAGGGTAAAAACATGAGAGTAAGCATATTTCTCAAAATATCGAAATATTGCTTTGAACTTTAACTAACATTAAAGCATTCATTGTTAAATTACTCTATGCATTCTACTATGGTGCGTTAGTCAATATTAAATGTAATTCGAACCGCACATAACAATTAAACAAAAAAAAAGAATTATTAGGTAAAAACAGCTATCTTTTGAATCTAGAAACCCTTCTGAAACGATTAACACACATGTCCTCAGGAATATTATAGGTAGGATATTCTAGCATTAAAATAAGCGTCCGTTTCCACTGTACCTAAAAGCATCAGCGTCATAGATTCTACATGCTCCACGGCCTCCACACTGCTTGGTCCCCCACTTCAAACAGGTTTGGTCAATCAGTGCTCCGAAATATATAGGAGGAGGTATCCCACCTGAAAAACACACAAAGTCACACGTGACACACAACAAGGGACAATTTCACTCATCATTGCTCTCAGTAAAAGCCTAGATGACACCTTTAACATGATTCTTTTACAAAACCCACATGTGTTTTCGATACTCACCCAGAGTTCTTACGATCAGTGTCTGCATACCCAAAGCCAGTGCCTTCAGGTCTGGCTGTATGGACCTGGAATATTAGCCCAAAGGTTATTATATTAGACCTTGAGAGCAACATTTTAGCTTGAAGAAAACACAACATGCAATATATTTCATGCAATAGTGTTACAAAGGCAGTTCACACAAACTCAGTACATATTCTAAAAATCAATAAGACACTGCAAGGCATCATTAAACCCCGCTGTAAAAGATATTAAGCCATTCAAGCTTTAGTGTCTCTGACCTGAGCAGTACGATGTATCCCGGCGTTCCCCCACAGGCGGAAATGAAAGACCCCAAGGCGGACAAAGCCATGTAAACTTTGAATATGTGATCACAGTTGCTCCTCCTGTGGCACTGGCCCAGCACTGCGGACATGTTCATGCCTGGAGTCATCATCTCCCCCGCGCAGGTACAGTTATGAAACATCTAAAGAACATGACAGAGATGTGAATAATTACCTTTGACTGTGGGCTGAGAAACAGAACGATAAATCCGCCAACCTTAGCTTTTATCTATTCTACTATCCAGAAAAATGTAACTTAGAAATACTTTCTTTTTTTCTGACTTTCTGTTTAATCTTCCTCAAGTTGTTTATTAAAATATCATGTAAGAAGAGGTGTTGTTTGTCTATATTGTGCTGTGTGTCTGTTTGCCTCACCTTGAGTCTTATCTATTTTTATGAGAAAATATAAGCTGCTGTCTTACTGTTTCCTTGCCGGTGCCGGTGGCGGTTTGGCAGCCAGCCAGGCAGGGCGAGGCATACGTCACTCCGTTGTAGGCGCATACTGGGTCCCAACGCTTCATTGAGCAGGAACAGCCCAAGTTGCACTGTGACAGCAAGGTCTGTGGGTTGTAGGACACTTGAGAAGCCCTGGTGCACACAACATGAACAGATATGAATGAGAGGCCTAGCTAGCAGCTGTGTTTCTCACGTTTTTCATGTCTTGATCCCACAATATATAATAAATAAAAAACACTCAAAAGACTGAGTGAAAGGAAACTTTGCAATGCACCCACCCTTTCACTAACTCCACTAACTTTCCTGTTTGGATGGTTTGCATGCCACTCACCCCTGATATGTGACGGTAAGACCTGCCACCTCTGCCTTATCACAGCTGATGAAGACCTGAACGCAAAGCAGACAAAAGGACCCGATGGAGGCAGCGATTGACACCCTGGCAGCTCCGATGACACCCAGCTTGAAACGCTTTAGCACAAAACCTCCGGTGATGATACCCAAAGCTACTGCTGGCAGGTTCATTATACCTGGATGGATGAATGAATGGATGAATGAATGGATGATCAATACTATCAAAATTAAAACGTCCAATAATCATCACAATTTCATGCAATAATGTAAAAAAAAAAAAAAACGTGTCATAAACATTGGGTAACACACAATCATGTCGAAGAGTACAAATATAAAAAGGGAATTGTGAGATAATGTCATGGCAACAGTTAAATTAGCTTAGATCCCTAACAGCCCTGACGGATAAACTCCAGCACTTCTTCATCAACACCCGTCACGCTCCAGATGTGTTCATTTAAAAAAAAGTTTTAACACTATAAATTATATGGAAGTGGATATTGTTAGTTTGTTCAAGTTTTCATATTTCTGCTGCATGCTTCAGCCATTTATCGGATATTATCTCAACAATTTATCCATTACCTTTAACTAAATATTCTAAACATTTATCCATTTCTTATAGCAAACTATTTCAGCAGTTTCTTCATTTCCTGCCAAAGGACTTGAAACCAAATGAATTGGTCTCTCTGCCTGATTTTAAAGCTCTTAAAAGTATGAGGGTGAACAAATCGGTATTTTAATATTTCGACATGTTAACGTATTTCTTCTATGTTTTCATTGGTCATTGTTGTTGTCAGCGACTTTTCTCGCTGCCGTCTCCAGGTCGCGCTTGTAAAACAGATTGTTGATCTCAACGGGTTAAATGCATTTAAATTGTTCTGTTCAGCAGCCAATTGTTGTCCTTTCATAATCGTAGGTGATTCTAGAACAATCACTTTAAAATATCAATATTGCAACAATAACACTGTCGTAAACAGTCATAAAAAGCTAATCATAGCTCAGGGTGCTACTTTACAGGCATACACAAAAGGAGAGCACATCGTGGACTACTTACAGTAGTGGTTACATTTAAACCTTATCTCTCACAATCACACTTCCCTTCAATAACATCATTGTTTCACTGCCCTCGGGCCACAGAGTGCATTCATTTCTCTGGTCTGTACCTATGAGGAAAATGGCTTTGGAGGCTGATTGGCCGTAGACCTGCTCCAAGAACTTTGGCTTGAAGGTGATCATGCCAATGAAGCCGTTGACAACCACCAGGTACGTCAGAACCATCAGGGTGAAGATGCTGTTCTTGAAGAGTCGCCTCAGAGAGGGAAGGAAATCTGGTGAAGAACAAAAGAGATGACATCATTACAGTGAAGTTGTTTTAATGAGAGGCACAATGGCTTCCTTATTTGTTGCCAGAGTAATCGTGAAAATGTATCGAGTCAAAATTATTCATTGTGCTGAAATCTTTGCCTGAAAACTCTTTGTTTTAAGAATTAATTATCTGTATATTTGAAATGGCATTGTTGAAATTAGTTTTATTTTATATATGTATGCATCTATTCCCATTCACAGCACAAATGTTTATACACATATGTATATTTAGTAAGGCATGCTTATATACATTTATATCTACCTATATTACCTAAATGAACATTCCTCTTCTAATTCAATTCGACGTCCTCCTAGGTTATCACATAACCTCTATATTGTTCATATTCTAGTCTTGTCTACTCTTCTCAGCTCTTTTAAAAAAATGTTCACATGTTTTATTTCTCTTTTGCTGCTTTTTTGGAAGTTCACGTTCAAATAACAATTCACAAAAGTACTGTTAATATATTATGTTGTGTAACGTATTATGGCATGACGGCCCTTAGATAACTCTTTCCACATGTTTCTAAGGAATGAAGTGTCATTCAACTCTTGCCCAGATTGCTTATGTGGTTAGTTACTGCCTGTCCAGGATTCAGGGTTACTGGACTGGGCTCTGGGTTGTCCAGGCTATACTTGGTTAATGATTAAACACATCAACCCTAAAACTACTGGATAGAGTGGTGGGACATGAAATAAGAGCACAGAACATACTGAAAGAATATTTTAACAGTAAGAGATTTTTCTTTCAAGTCTTATGTGCTGACTTTTAAAGTAGATTTTTGTATGTCAACAAATCCTTAGGCCGGGAAAACAACATAGTGCTTTATAGCGTTTAGTACTGATGCAAAAGCTTGGAAGGTACCTTTAGCAAGTTCCTGGAATGTAACTGGCTTCTCCTCATGATCCTGGTTTTCGTCGGGCAGGAAATTCTCCTGCTCTGCCACTGTGGCGAGCTCTGTGCCTTTGCTCCGGCTCTCCTCTTGCCCCTGCTTGGGCAAAGACTTGGGCAAGAACCAGAATGGGATACTGGACAGCAGGATCACGGTGCCAGTCACTATGAAGCCCAGCCACCAGGCCCCCACCCAGCGGGAGTCCTTATGGCTGATGGTGATGGTGTCTGGGAAAGGAAGAGGAGCAAAGACGGCAGATTATTAAGTGCGTTTACGACTTTCATTGGTAACCTTGAACAATTGTCATTGCAACAGCTTAGACATTAGCAGGAGGATGTTCAGGTACAGTCAACGTGCAGTAAATAGTGAACTACTATGGCAAGAGAATGAAACCTAAGTACGACTTTGCCATGTAGGTTCAAAGGGAGGAAGGGTTAACTGAAGGACACTTTAAAACCAGATTTTGATAGCGGGGTTATGTATAATAGGTCTGCACACAGTCAATTACTCAATATTTGTCTTATTATTCAAGGTTAACATCGACTGAATGGGTAAGAACTACCAAGAACACAGTTTGCATGTTGTGCCACATTAACACATATTTAACCCTTCATCTTTTTACCCTGATATAGAGGAGTCCCATACCTAAATCCACAGATCCAATGTCCACGTAGATCTTGGCAAGGAAGGACCCGAGCATGAACCCAAACATAGGTCCTAAGATTCCCACTGTATGGATGCAGGCTGGGGAATGTGGAAAACAGAGAAAGAAAGGTTATGTATGTATAGAGGATAGGCTCGCAGCGGGCTGATTGTAAAAGTAAAATGTGAAAAATAATGTTGCTAAGCCCTGAAGCTGAAAATGTGCAGGAAAAAAAAGGTGGATGGAGTGTATATTAGTGTAAAGTGTGTAAAATGTCATAAAAGGAGGTCAAACGTAACTAACCCAAATAAAAAGGAGTGTTCTCTTCTTTGGAGAAGTCATCCAGGTAGGACACACCCAGAGGCATGATGGGAGTCTCTCCAATTCCACGCAGCATGTTTCCCAGGAACACATAGATCCACAGGTACGAGCCAGCCGCCTTTTCACAAGCTGAGGGAGGAAAACTGGGTGTGAATGTGAAATGAAACTGGACATAATATTATTTCTAGAGCATAGCTCTGCTTCTGCTTCTATTTATTAATTGATTTGGTATCACATGTTTGCCATATACCTGTTCTGGTCTCTAAATCGGGCATCTTATCTGCTTCAGCCAGGCTGTGGTTGGACAGACACGGCAGGATGCTCCCAGTGCTGTTGGCATCTGTATTGTGAGACAGACTCGTCTCATATTTATACCTGGAAAATATTGATAATGGTTACACGACTGTCTGTTTCAAAATGACACATTTTGAATAGATTCTCTGAAAGTTACAGGGCAAATAATTAGAAATAAAATGTTAAATTTAAGTGAAATAATAAGTGTTATATGTATATATTATATGTAACGTGCTGTGCTGCTCATACAGGTTCTGTATTTTATACTTTAACTTTAAAAATTGCTTGTGAGATGCACACACATGACTACCAAACGGGCAAAGCAGGTAACTGCCTCACAGCCGCAGACTCGGCATGTTACTGTGTGTCTGCTGATTTTTTGGAACTTAATTAACTGAAAGTTTGCCCACGATAAAGCAAAAGATCAACTAACCCGCGTCATGCATTATTTCTTAATCTCCTGACCCCGTCTTGTAGCGGGGCCTTGTGTCAAAATGTAGATTTAATACTTAAACTAATTAAGTACTTTAGATATGTCCTGGTAGATAGTCTGCTGTGTGCACTGAACCTGTAGGTGACAAGCTACATACACAGGTTGGAAATATTTTCCCTGACACCCAAAACAGGCTAATCCCACCACATGCACATTAAAATAAGTAAAAAATAGCTGCTATTTTATGACATTATATACCTCTTGCATGTTGCAAGGAGAGGCTTCAGTCAAATATATTGTACCCTGAAGTTCTTAGACTCTTCCCATTGTGCTCCAAATAAATGCTAATACTGTCTCTGCATCCACAGCAGCTCTGCCTCCAAGAACCATATCATTTCTTTCTAATTAATGATGTGTATCATGACTGCAGGACCACAGTATTACATATACAACATTGGATTATTAAGAAGGAAGCAGTGTACTGACAATCCCTGTAAGAAGTGAGGCAGGGCTATGAGGAAGGATCCAGCAGACATGATCACACAGCCGATACCAATCAGCCGGGGACGATGCAGCTTCGCACCAAAGTAGCTCACGAAGGCTATTACCAACAGGTTACCTGGGAGGGAGAAGAATTACAAAACATCTTAATCAATTCATCATTGGCTTAAAGGAATAGTTTGACATTTTGGAAGTTATGCATATTTACTTTCTTTCACCGCTCTCATGTCTGTACTGAAGTCAAAATAGTAATACTACGGTGTAGAGTTACTCTGTTACAAGACCTGCATTCAACATTGTACTTTTGTAGAAGTACAAACGTATTTAGTTACTGTCTACCACTGGAAGCTACACAGCTAGTCTGGCTCTGTCCACTAACCAGCTCCTCTAAAGCTCACTGATCAACATCTTCCCCTTCGTTTGTTTAATCTATACAGAAACTCAAGTGTAAAAGCTTCCTGGTAACGTTTAAAGTTTGGATTAAACAAACAAGATTTAATGTGTTACTTAGGGATCTTTAGGCAGATTTAGTTATCTTTGGACAGAGCCAGGCTAGATGTTTCCGCCTGTTTCTAATCTTTGTCCTAAACTAAATGTCTCCATACAGATATAAGAATGGTATTATTTCATCATCAACAGCGTAATTCCCAAAATGTAAATGTTTTCTTTTAAGAGGGAGGATTGGTGCCTTCATCTACTAAATAAATACAATATCTATTTAAATTTGTTTTACATTATTTAAGATGATATAGCTGATTTGTTTTTTCACTTTATCATCCAAAAAATAAATAAAAAAGCTGCACGTACCCATTTCGAAGCTGCCATCTATAACCCCAATGAGGGAGCTGGGGACATCAAAGCGCCTCTCAATCTGGGTGATGGAGCTTTTCATATATGCTCCACCAAAGGCTTTGGCAAAGTATACAAATGCCAGAGAGGCCAGGAAGAGCTGGAAACACACAAACACACACAGCAAGCATGATGAATCGGACGGTTCTTCTCTAAAACAAGAACCGTCAGTAGAACGTTTGTTTTGATTTGATCAGGTTTAGTGAAAAGGGTTGACACCTCAGACTGATGAGGGTTGTTGTAGCCTGTTGGAAGATGATTGTATTTGTAATAATCTCTCCTCAAAGACTTCAGAGTGAGAGGATTAATCAGCTTTTTTGCAGTTCCAGTGATGCAATAAATACAAAGCATTAAATGACGTAATTGCACCTTGCATGAATATTAAGGGCAAGGGTGAGTGACGGCATCAACACATCGACACACCCCATGATGGATTAGTTTCACACACTATTAAAGACCTGCAGTGCTTCACACCTGCTTTTAACTCTGATGATTGGATCAACTTCTATTTAGATTAGATTGGTTTAAATGTAACACTGTTGGAATCTTATCTTCATTAGCTCATCACGTGTGTGATAGGCACAGAAAGAGGAATGACGGCATACAAGTTCTCACGCCATATTTTGTCAAATGAAATTCACGCAAAGTTTGGGTTCTGGAGATTAAATGGAAGAATGTTGAGCGAAATGTTCATTCTTTGGGAACTCGTTTGAATGATTTTTTTTTAGAGTGTGTTTTCTTTACCAGTAAATCCTACTTGTGTGCAGCCATATCCTTGCCACAATGGTAGTTAACAATTAAAAGGGATTCACCCTGGGCTGTAGATCATAAACTACTGTGAGCAAGTTTAGAGAACAGATTAAGCTCTACAGGTTAACAAAATGACATTTCCTCCCATTAATAACCAATTATCAACCAATATGAATTGCTATTGACCTATAAAGCATGGTAAACTGTGACATATTGACAAAGTGAACCGATAAAAAACTGTCAGATGGTATGAATACAGGTGAGCACTTTACTGATTATAAGCCTTATATTGCTATGCATGTCTGTGACTAACATGCATTCAAGCACTGTTAACATTTTACACTCATACACAGCTCTGTTCATATTCCCACGAGCAAGAAAACACAATTTTAATGGACTCAACATCTCATTTGGTGTCAAAGTCTCAAATTTGATCTGGCTTCGCCTTTTATTGCCTCGTCAGGTGCAGCATTTGTAGGACAAAAATAATACTGACACAGAAACCAAAAACCAAAACAACTACGTGAAGATAAGGTTAAAGAAAAGCAGTTTTACAATGAGATTTCACAACCTGGCCCTATCACAAGCCAATTTGAATGATTAAGAGCGGACATGAAAGGTGAGCGATATTCCCTGACATTCGTCTAATAGGAAAGGGAAGCATTTCACCGACCTTAAGGTTGGAGCAGCATGCCTGTCGTGTTTTTTGAGACTCTACACTCATGATGCTGCTGCGTGGTCAACAGATGTAAGGGCGCAGAAACACACAAGGATCTGCAGAAAGACACAAAGATTATGAGCACAGCAGAGTTTTGGGGCAAATCATGTTAATTTCATTGAATTTTATCAAATTGATTTTGTCTAAATATCCTTCTTACCAATTTCTTCTATTTTGTGTCAAATAAAGTAACTGGTCAACAATAAAGAGTCCATTGTCAGCGCGTGTAGCAGGGATGATTTAAAAGAAAAGAGTCACGACCTGTCATACATAGTAGTATATAGACATTTCAAGAAAAAGCTTAGAATTTGAGATGCATTACCAAATTCACATTGTTAGTCACTTTTCTGACCACAGTGCAGACACTATTTCAGTAATTTGTACACAAAAAAAACAAAACAGCAAATGGTACATATTTCCTCACTGCATCTTAAAGAAGACCTTCGTACAGAATTAGAAGAAAAAGTATTTACCTGAGGGGCGGCAGTGGTCCAATGAGGGATGGGAAGGATGTGGTGAAGTGGTTGAAGGCTCGATGTACCGGGCAGGACTTTGTGCTTGAAGCAAGAGTCTTATCACAAACAGATTATGACATTGTCTGTAATCAGTAACCCAGCTACTCATGTGCACTTGTTGATCATGTCAATAAAGAGACTCTAGACAGTCACGAACAACACAAACCCAATCGTGACTGCTCTGGGCAGGTAAGGTCCACTGGGATGTGTGTCTGACCAGCACCGGAAGGTTCAGAGGTTCACCGAATGGAAACACACAAACACATTCACGTGCGGCGCATACTCGCACATCCTCCTCTGTGAACATCATAAGCCTTCCAAGTATCCATCCTTTTGTACGCACAACAAACAGCATCAGCGTGAAGCTGCCCAAAGCTTATTTTACAAGCCTGCTGTTTTCAAAGACTGAAATGCTTTCCTCGCCTGGAGAAATTCAGCTTTTGTAGTGCTGGGTGTTTCCTCGGCCAGATGAAAGTCTTCCTGTCCTATTGATACCTCCTAACAATGGCTTTCTCTCTGGGTCCTAATGGCTGAGTATCACATCACCTGATCAGATGTGTTAGATAAAGTATATCAGAGTACCCAAAATACCCAGAACATGGCATTCTTCGACAGCTGTGTTTCATTTGTGTATTTTTTATTGCAGCAATGCCATAGAGATTTTAGCAAACTTACAGGTAAATCTTAAAGGGCAAGTCCACTCAAACTGATCTGTGTCTGTACGAAGTGAATTTTAGGTCTCTGTAAACCAGTCTTCAAATTATAGACTAAATTAATTAATTTTGCTAAGTTTTCACAGTTTTTTCCAAAACTAAGTGGTGCCCCAAAAATGTGTTTAATGTTATGTGAAATTCTATTATATAATATAAAAGTTCACTGATTACTGCGCAATCAGAAAATACATACTACAAACTTTCGTGATCAGTGATTCAGTTTATTTGTTAGAAAACTGATACAGTAATTGCTTTAAAAAGGATTGAAGGATATTTTATGAATAAACCACTAAATTTGAATACATTATATTTTGATTTGGAAAATATAAAGGATACATAACAAAAAATGTTACTTCAGTAAAAGTAGCAATACCACAGCATTCACAATTTTTCTTTAGTAAAAATACAAGTATTTGCATCAAAATATACTTAAAGTAAAAGTACTTATACTGCACAATGGCTCATATAAAAACACTATATTTTTTATATTATTGTATTATAATTATTGATGCATTAATGTGTACATCACGTTAATATTGCAGCTGGGAAAGCAGGAGTTGTTTTTTCTAACTATATATACTGTTGGATAACTTGTGAATTTCACCAAGGGATCAATAAAGTTTATCTTAACCTATAATAATACCTGATACATTATTAGTTGATTATATTTTGTATTATTAATCTTAAACTTAATTAAAGACATCAAATAAATGTAGAAAAAGTACAAAATTTGTCTCTGAATTGTAGTGGAGTAAAATTATAAAGTAGCAGGGAATGGAAATCCTCAAGTAACCTCAAATGTTTTACTTTAGTATAGCATTAGAGTAAATGTACTTAGTTACTGTCCACTACTGCTACAGGCTATGAACTCACAGCTGGTGACATGTTTGTAGGTGTAGTTTCTGATTGTCAGGTCAAAGCACTGCAGGGTCACTGATCTCCTCTCTGAGCTGCGCTCCAGACAGCATCTGCTCTTCTGCTCCACCTGCAGGTCATGGCGTAACAGCACCCTGTGAGCCGAGGCACAAAAAGGGCAGGTAGGAGCATGGGGAGGACGGGGAGGAGGGAAGGAAGATTGAGGGGAGACATGTGTTATTCAGGAAAGTCTGTAAAGTTCACAAGGGACTCAAGGAATGAACACTAAAAACCTCAAAAAGTTTGAATTGCCTGTGTCGTAACTGGTGCTACTAATCAGTGATGAGTATGTTTGTTCTCACCTGGGCTGAGACGAGCAATGGCCCTGACACACAGGCATCTGCACCATGGTAGTACAGTTGTCTACTGTAAAGGTGATATTGGTCACCTTCGGAGCACAGCTCTGGTTACCTGAAGTCAGAGGAAATGAATATGTGTGACTGATGAGTGGGTGTAAAACACCTACAATATGTGAAGATATTCTCCTCTTTTTCAAGTTGGAATGCAGGAAAGTCGCACATTATCTAACTTTTCGACGGTAACATTTTTGGAACTGAAATGTCTACACACTGAAAGAAAGTAAAGTCGTAAATGTCTTCAGTATTTTATTGATTTGACTAAACTTACATGTGAAGCAGCAGTGTTGGTCATCCCAAATTCTGTCCTCCTGGTGAATAAATCACAACAGCCCAAGATTAAATGTTTGCTGTTCTACTTATTTTTAAATCACTTAAGTATTGTATCAGCTTTTGTATTCCAAAATCTCTTGTCACTTGGTGAGCTAACCCCTAACCCAGGGATGCCCGGGGGCCAGAGTCCAGTTAATAAACAAACATTAATCATTTTTATCAGATCAAATGATTAAACATTTAAAGTCCCATAACTCATCTTTAAAGTCCTATAAACAAACTCTAACTCCTTACTTACATTAAAAGGACGAGGAAAATTCCTATTGTGAACCAATTTATTTTCACTGTGACATAGGAAAAAGGTCGGCGGGCCACCCGGCCCCCCTGTCCACCCAACACTGCCCTGACCCTTTTTCATTTACTCCCTGTAGGAAAGAAATGCTTTCTTTGCACAACCAATAAATGTGAATGAAAAACTTTTCTTTTCTTAATTATAAAACAATGGGTTAGCTCGCGGGACTTGCAGTGATACCCAAGTTACTACTGTAGAATAAGGCTTGTAAAATGTTATAGGTATGAGTTTAGGGAACAGAGAAGGGGGTGTGCAGTACCTCCTTACACTCCTCTGTGGGACAGACTCTAGTCGCTGTCTGAATACCCTCTTTGCTGCAACTATAAGACGTGCAGGGATGGGCGGCATCCTTCCAGCTGTCGCCCATCTACACACACAAAGACAGATATCACAACGCTATACAGTGCAATGAGGAATTCAAATGTAAAATTCTTTTGTCCTCTGAGGGAGATGTAAAACACTTTTCTTTGTTATATACAGAGACTGTTATGAGATTAGACACAACTTACCTTGTATGTTTGTTCACGATAGCGGCACGTCTTGTTAACTGAAAAAATGAAGTAATAATGTGCTATTTGTATTCGTATTCATGTGAGGACAGGAAAGTCATCCCCATCATTTTAAAATATTATGACGTGGGAGTGCTTACCACAAATCTGACGACCACAGCAGGAGCTGTTTACCAGTACAGCACTGGGGCCACAGCGGGGCGATGGCCCAGGAGGGTTTGGAACACACTCCTCTGTGCGAGTCTGGTTGTTACATGTACACAGGTTACAGCCGGACAGCCACACCTCACCAGGCTGGAAGACAGGTAGAGAAATACTTTTTAAATCTAGAATCCGATCTGGAGTCAGAGATATTACTATTTTCGCGGCGATGAGACAAAGATACTCACCAGCATGGCCTCACCGAGTGGTCCTTTACAATCTGATGGAAGAGACACAAACTCTACATTAACACCAGTTAGGACCACATAAGTATGTCTAGGTGTGAGTGTCAGCCTATAGGCCATGTTACTCACAGGGACAGACAGACACACAGTCGAGTGAGTGATTTCCTGCCCTGAATCGGCCTCTGGGACAAAAACAACCTGCCATGTTGTTCTCCAGGGAGTTGCCTCGATAATGTACTCTGTACAGCCAAACCAGAAGAGAGAAATATAAATGAAGCTTGACAGGGTAACCATTTTGGATTTAATAAAGCAAGAAATCAATGTCACAACAATTGTAAGGACGTTATTTGGTAAAAGTAAACTTTACAAACCCTCCAGAGCAGAAGTCATCCAGCTTGTTCTGACATTCTCTGTAAACCAATTCTTTTGGACAGGTCACATCTGAAACATGAACAAGGTTGAGGAAGTGACTAACGGAAGTATCACATTAAAGAGGAATTTATCATTGACATTTTTCATCAAAACTTTATAACAGTCAGGCCCATAAAACACATATATGTGTGCAAATACATTAAGCCCCTAGTCTGACTGGCTTTGCTTTACAGGGTATAAGAATAAGGATAAAAGATACATACTACAGCTCCCATTAGTCAGGCGTCTCCAGTCAATGCAGAAGCCAGCCTTCTTGCATTCCTCCGCAGCTTGCTCTAGTGAAGAGCAAGGACCATACCGACATGAATCAAACTCGCAGTTCTTTTTTTTAAGGTTCAGATCCACATACCTGCTGCAATTTGAAAAAACTCTGAGGAAACAGAATAGATTAAATTTTTTGTCAACAGTTGAAGAATATTCTTATATACAGCGACTCAAAAACATACACAGAGAGAAAACTAGTACATGATGTTACTATGTGGTTGCTAGGTCACTACTAGGTGGTTGCTTGGAGGTTGTTAAGGTGTTTTGGGTGAATGCTAGGGCATTAGTAGCAAGGGCGTACTGGGGGGTTGCTACTATGTGTCTGGATTAGTCACAAAGATAATTCTTAAAGGAAAAGCTTTTCCCCTCGCTTTTATGACATACTGTGTGACACCAATTCCCTGACGAGGTGTGTGTGTGTGTTAGAGTGTGGAGCTTACGGGTGGTGTAGCAGCTCACATGCACGGCTATCAACGCAGATGGTGGTTGAGGTATTGGGTAGTATAGTGGTAGTGGGTGAGAAACAAGGTACGTTCTTTGGTGCAAAAGCACAGGCTGGCTTCAGCGGGTCGTCGTACACCCAGTCATTGGCCGTCTTACTACAGCAGCTGTCGTCCTCGATCTGCCCTCCTTTACGGATACATGATCCAACACCACATACTCCTGGAGAGAAGATAAAGAGGTACACATTGACATAAACACTTTATGTATAGCTTTCAGATGCTTTGAGCACATTTCTATGGTTCTCTGGCACACACGTAGACCCACCTCCCCCCACATATAAACTGTATGAAGACATTCCACCAAACAACCTTAAACAAGCAGCATTCAGGCTTTCTAAAAAACAGAAAGTGGCTGGTGAAAAAAGTAGGTGTAAAATGTGAACAAGCAAATTGGGGGCCATAGCAACAGAGCAACTAGAAGTACACTAAGAAGTATCTAAGAAAGCTTTCTGGAGTGCAGAATCGTGCATTCACAGGATGGAAAAAAGAGAGAGTTAAATAGAGAAAATATTTAGGGTAAGCTGTAGGAACTGTGGAAATCTGTATTTTATAACTATTTCTGAAGAGGAGCTATGAGTGTTTAGCGCTCCTGGGAGATGCTGCGAGTTTACCTGCAGGCATGCGTCATAAGCATGTGTTGACAGTGTTTGTGTAATTTATCTCACTGCCAGAGGTGAGAGACAAAAAAAATCAGCACTGCAGGTTTAAAATGGATACACAATATGCACTTCAATCCATCACCCACCACATTGTCCCTGGGTGTTGTTGAGGAAGAACTCCATGGCCAGACTGACCACCAGGGTATAAGACGGACTGAGGGAGACATAAGAGCGGAGCTCTGGGAGGTAGATTGACACTATGTACCCCGTGGTCTCAAACCTCCACCCATGCTCCTCATATGGCGGCTTAATGGTCATGTTGTTCAGAGTGGCCTAGAGCAGATAAGATCAGCATCAAACCAACTGTCTCATTCTTTGAATAAGTATACTTAAATAGTAGAGCTTTTAAGTAAAGAGATCCTTAATCACAGAAAATGATTATCAGCATCCTTGTAGCCAAATTGCCAATGTATTGGTGACATGACATACTATAAATAAATAGAGTTATATCCTACCTGTACTTCAAACAAATGTGGAAGGATATTGAGTGTAGCTATACTGTTCTGATATTTCATGATGATGCCTTTAGCACAGGAGCCTTGGAGGCCCTTCACACAGTTGAAGTTATCCACAGCAATGGTCAGATTATAAAGTGGTGACCGCTCCTCCACTAGGACGTAGGTGCATTCGTCCAGGAAATCAAAGGTTACACCTTGGAATGAGATGTAGTGGGGATCCCCATAGAGCTCACAGCGACCTAGGGAGGATAAGAGATGATTTTAGTAGATAGAAACCAGAGACAGAAAACCAGAAATCTATTTCACAATTCACCACTTCGTTCAGACTAAAATATCTCAACTCCCTACAGGGTTCATTGTAATAATCTTGGTGGTCCCTTACCTTTACCTCTAGTACCATCATCTGGTCAAATGATACATTTGTCCAATACTTTACATCATTACTAAATACCTGCAAAACATTTCCATCAGCATTAACTGTACTTTGTGTTTAGTGCTGATGAGCAAAGGTTAGCACTCTAAACAACGATGGTAACCATGGTTAACATTACCTGCAAATTGTTAGCATGTCAACTTTATAATTGTGAGCATGTCAGCATGCTGATGTTAGCATTTAGGTCAAAGCACCAATGTCCCTAAATACAGCCTCAGAGAGCATGGCCTTACAAGGACAGATAAATCAATGCAGATTGATTCAAAATTATTGGGAGCAAGATTACTTGATGCTGTTCTAAAGAGCAACACTAAATTATCCTGTCTAACCACACACAAAGACAATCAGAGACAGATATGTAAAGGCAAATATTGAACACAAAAGCAATGAAAACAGGAGGCATAAATGAGGGCTAACGAGAGCAGTGGCAGAGACATGCAAGGATAAACTTACAGTCACACTTCCATGTTTCACAGCATCCATCTGAGACTTTTGTGACCTGGTCTCTGGGGCAGTTTGGAATTGTAGATACTGGACAAACCACTGCAGTCAACTCTATCCTTCCACCTGTACAGATCTTATGGAAGCAGTCCTCTGTCCACGTCTCACCGCAATTCCAGCTTTTTTTCCTTTTCAGGTCTTTACACTCACAAACTGGTGGTTTGATAAACACAAAACAGTGGACAGTGAACATAGACACGAATAAAACATTGTTTAGGTAATTTAAGGAACGGACTGCTAGGATAACTGATAAAAACTGAGTAATATGCAGAACAAATACATGGCACGTACATAGTCTAGTGGTGGTGGAAAGCACAGTTGACAAACCTTCAGTAGTAGTTGAGACATTGGTAATAGTCGTCATTGGCGTAGAGGTGGTGCGGGGAGGTGTTGCTGATGTTTCAGTTGTAGTTAAGGCAGTTGTGGTTGTTGGTGTAG